>CM057380.1:105529031-105889031 GCA_030015415.1 Cynopterus sphinx
GTTTGTAATTTATGATCTGAAAGGGTCAGTATAAGATAGTTGTTGCTCAGGTATCAGAACACATGTGGACTATTGTGTCCTCAGTTTCACTGATGTCTTAAAACTGTACATCCATAATGACCAATCCCTACTCCCTGAAATACCTTTTTATTTTCTGTGATATATTTTCTCTTTTTTTTTTTTTTTTGTTCTTTACTGGTTATTTTTTCTCTATCATTTCTCATTGCTGAGTTCTGTGTGTGTTGTATTAAGCCCTCTATCTAGATGCTGTACTGGTTCCCATAGTTCTAAATATTATTTCTATGCTGACAACTCTAAAACTGTATCTCTTACTCCAATTTCTTGGATTCCAGGTACTCATATTCAATTTTCTATATGGTATAATTAAATGAATGTTTCACATAGATCTCAAATTAAATAAGCCTCAAAAAATAACCTTTTATTCCCTGGCCTTCCACAAATTGTTCTATTCCCTCTTTTCTTAGTATACAGGGTGCCATCGCACTCCCATATTACTGCAAATGATACCACATAGGTGATAATACTAGAAAACAGGGAGTAATCTTAAATTCCTTCGTCTTCCTCACCACCCAAATTAAACCTGTCATCTTATCCCATCATTGCTGCCTCAAAAAATATATCTTCAATGTCTACTTTTCTTCATCCCATCTCTCACCACTTCTGTGGAAATTCTTTCCAGGGCTACTAAAATAGCCTTCTCAGCAGCCAATTAAACTGAACAAAATCAGGTCAGGCCTCTCTGTAAAATCCTTTAACATTTCCCCATTGTATTTCAAGTCCAATCTTCCAATGTTGGCCTATAAATCTTTGCAGAGTATGATTCTTTGTTTTGTCTCAATTCTTATATATCCTCTTAATTACTATTAATATCATTTCACTCCTGTAACATACCATTTTTCTCCCCAACTTAGGAAAATAGTACATGTTTTTTATGCTACCTGAAATTCTGTTCTTCTCTAGGTTCTAAACACGGTTGGCTCTGACTTATCCTTTAAGTCTTAATTTAAGTGTCACAACATAAAAAAAAAAAATACAGTTTATGTTATTGTAATGGCTGTGTATAGTGCCAGATGAGTGCTAGAGTAATCAGAGGGCTCACTTCATAAATTACATAAATGTCTAACCATTGTATTGTATACTTAAAACTAATATAAAATAATAAAAAATAAACAAAAATCACCTCATCAATGAGACCTTTCTCTAACCACCGTGTCTGTTATTTTCCCAGGCTATATCTTGAACATTAAGAGTACAGGCTCTATCCCAGCTTACGTCCCAGCTTTACCTCTTTCTATTGTAGAATACTGGACAACTTATTTGACCATGTTTTTTTTTCCTCTTTTTCTTCATTTTCAAAGCACAGATAACAATAGTACTGAGATTGCTGAGAAGATTAAATTAATTAGTGAATCAACACAGAGAATTGATTCTGGTACTACTCTGGTCAATGCTCAATAAATGTTAATAATTTTTTTATAGTCCTTTATCATTTACAACTACTCATTTATTGGTTTGCTTAATTTTGGTTTGGTTTATAGTCAGTGTACCCTAGAAGACTAATAACTCTATTAAGCAGAGTATATTTATATGGGTTTTCTTTTTATATCATTATACACTCAGTGACAAATCCAGTGTCCAACACACAGCTGTGCAATTAGTTATTGCATCAAGAAATTATTCTAAATAGATTTTAAAACTCCTACTTAAAGATACATCTGGTTGTTGTTTTTCCTTCGACTATAAAAAAATATGTAATATATCACTTTAACCATATGTTTTAATTATTTACTGATAATATAGATATACATATAGTTATAATATATTTTGGAACTATCCTCTTGTTTATAATCCTAAATTTACTCTTACTAGATATAAAAACTTTTAGCCATGAGTCACTAGATCCATTTACACAGAATTTTCTCATTATTCTCTACTTTTTTTTGAAAAACACTTATCTTTTAATATGAGCCTTCCTCATCTTCCATAGCACCAGGGGTTTTCATTGTAGGTTTCAGACAATTTCTGATCTTTCAGAGACACCAATGTAAAAGTTTAAAGGCCTGCAAAACTTATCAGATAAAAGTTCTATGGTATTGTTGTTGTTACTGTTGAAATTATAACACTGTCTCTTGACCTCTGCACACTCGAGCTCTGCAAACAATGTTTTAGGCTTTAGATCACAGGTTATTTTGTTTTTGTTTTTTTTCTTTTTATTCTTACAATATTTACTTTGAAGTTTGTCTTTGACCATCTCCTATTCGGAGATAGGTCTCAGGGTTTCCAGTCTTCAAAAAGACTGAAATCTTAGCTTTATGTCCATGCATAACCTATCTTCCTCTGGGCTGCCTGAAAACATTGGCTATACTCATCACTTGCCATGTCCTGAGAAACCTACATCAAGCTTCTTAGTGACTCAGCAGGGCTTCTCAGACTATTACACTGTATCTCTCCATTCTAATCTTTAGTTATCCTTATTTGATAAAGTAATATATAATAAGAGTTAGATGTCATGTTAAAAAAAAAAAAGTAGCCCTGGATATAGCTTGTTTTCTGCTCTATAGCCCCTCTTTACCTCACCTGGTTATGTAGCCATAAGTCTCACCCTGTATGAGTAAAATTATATTCAAGTTAAATAAAATTGACATATTTTTATTTTAGTTCTTCCAGTATGTTTCTTTGGCAAAATTAGAAAATCATATAGGAAAGGAGATTACAGTAAAGGAAACACATGTGGCAAACATGAATATAAAAAAAATGCTCACTTATAGACATTATTAAAGAAATACCTATTGAAACAACAGTGGGATCCCTCTTTCACATATTTGTTTGTAGAAGATTACTGTTTGATGAACCCCATAATGGACAAAAGTGTGAATTACTTTTGAAACATAAATTGAGATACTCAGTATAGAGGGAATTTGGGAAATATCCAGGAAAAGTAAAAATGCATATATACTTTGACTCAGCTTTTATACTTCTAATTTACCTATCAAATACCAAATAAAATATACAAGTTTACAAAGATATATCCAAAAGGAAATAGTAAGCATTTTTTTCTCTTCCATCTGCCATCTCCTACTCTTGTACTTTCAGTAGTGCTGACATCACATGCTCTAAGCATGTGACCAAACTTGAACAATCAGAATACCACTTTCCATAATCCCAGAATTATCAAGAGAAAGGCTCATAAATCAATTAGATGAGGTGAGTTATTCCTATCACGTTTGTTGGAGGAAAGAGAAGAGAAGGTTTCTCTTTTCTGCTGGTTTCCTAGGACAAAGTAATAAGTCTGGAGCTGCTGACAGTTGTTCTGCCATCTTGAAAGATGAGACCAGCCTAGTGAGAGAATCAGCCCAGAAGAAAGGTTAGCCAAAGGATGGAGAAACCAGTTGCAAATGATGTTAACTGAGGCTATGGAGCCAATTACACTCAAAGTCAGGTGTACTCCTGATTATTTTTGAGCTGTAAAGGTAAATTTTCTTTTCTGTTTAAGGCAACTTTAATTGGATTTTATGATGTTTTTACAACCAAAAGAAGCCTAATAGAAAAGATGCTATTTTAGCACACACACACACACACAAATTCTCAGAGAATTCATGTTTGACAATTATGACACATACTTAAAGGGAATACTAAATAGCTATTAAAGAAAATAAAATATACCTATAGATAAACAGACATCCAGGATATTAGAAAGTTCTAGAAACAAAATCAGTACCATTTTTAAAAAATTTAAAAATTGGATTGGGAAAAAAAAAAAATGACATAGATGATAGAAGCTTTGTTTATCCCTCTTGTGACCAAATCGAAGTTGTGACAGAAAAATGGAGCAAATAGCAGGTAAATTTACCTGAGATCTAGATGGAGAGAAATACTACAACTAAGGAGAGAAATAAGAAATGACCCTGAAATGGTATAAAGTAGGATGGGGCAAAGACATGAGGCTGCCTAGACCTGAGCAGCTGAGTGGAAAAGAGGCTACAGCAGCAGCAGTTGGCAGATGTAGATGCCTATTAAAGGGGCTATTTTCACAAGCAGACTTTCATGGTGGAGGACCTGCTTGCTCCAAACACCAACCAACACCAGGTAGGGTGCTTGGGGGGCACCAGGGACCTACAGGGGAATACTGAGTTGTCAGAGCAAGAGCTGGAGGTAAGGCTCTCTCCTGGGCAAAAGTAGTGGCAGTATCCATTGTTCCTCTCATGAGCCCTCCCACTCCCAGTGTGCAGACTCAGCACCACCATAGCTGAGACATCATAAAACTGGATGACAGAGGTTGCTCCTCCTAGAGGGTTCCCTGAAACTCCACCTCCCCCATCTTGCATCCCCACCCAAGCCACATCCAATTATGTCCTCCTGGTGCTCCTTGCTGAGCCAACTTCAAGACTCACAGTGGTGGAAGCTAACTGTGGTTTCTGGCATGGCTTATTGAGGCAACTATAAGTACAGCATTTGTGGATTCCTTGCTAAATGTTAACAAGTAGCCCTGGAGGGGTACAGGCTGGGGCTCAACTTGGCCTGCAACTGAACCCTTCTCAGGTCTGTGTCACTGGATACCTAGTACATAAAGCCACGCTAATAAGACCAGGAGATTTAGGAGCTTTGCTTAGTACATAGAAACAGACACAGAAGGGCAGCCAAAATGGGAAGACAAAGAAGCAGAAACTATGAGAGAGAATGGAACAGAGATCCAATAATACTGGAGTCAATTTAACAGATACAGAGTTCAAAACACTGGTTATAAATATGCTCAGTGAACTTCTAGGAGAAGTAGATGAATTCAGTGAGAACTTCAACAAAGAGACAAAGAACATAAAAATTGAAATGGAAATTATAAAAGGGAACCAGTTAGAAATGAAGAACACATTACCTGAGATGAAGAGAATATTAGAATGAATCAACAGAGTGGATAAAGAAGAGGATCGAACCACCAATATAGAGGATGGGGAATCCAAGGATACTCAATCAGAATAGCAAGAAAAAAAAAAAAAGCCAAGACTATAATAATAATTGAAGGAACCTAAAAAATTAAGTGTAAAAATATCCATGTCATAGGGGGTACCTGAGGAAAACACGAAGTTGAAGAGCTATTTGAATAAATGATGGTGGAAATCTTCCCAACCCAGTGAAGGAAATAGACATACAACCCCAGGAAGCTCAGAGTCTCAAAGAAAATGAACCCAAAGAGGCCCACACCAAGACAATTAAAATGCTAAAAGTTAAATACAAAGAAAATCTTAAAAGCATCAAGAGAAAAATTTACCTAAAAGGGAGCACCTGTAAGACTGGCAGCTGTTTTCTCAAATGAAATGAGGCAGGACAGAAAGTCTTAGCCCAAACAGTCAATGTGATGAAAACTCAGGACCTACGATCAAGAATACTTTATCCAGCAAAGCTATCATTTAGAGTTGAAGGACAAAGAGCTTCCCAGACAAAAATAAGCTAAAGGAATTTATCAACTCCAAGTCAGTATTACAAGATGTTGGAGGGACTTCTTTAAGAAGAGAAAACATGAATAAAAAATGGCACAACTACATTCCTATCAACAAGTGCCTCTAATGAAAAAGAATTAAGTGCTCCAACCAAAAGACAGAGTGGCTGAATGGATAAGAAAACAAGACCTCTATATACTCTGCCTACAAGAGACTCATTTCAGATTAAAAGACATACACAGATTAAAAGGAAGGGGATGGAAAAAAATACTGCCTTAATGGACTTAGAGGTATTGCTCTGAATAAGTCAGATAAAAAAGGACAAATATCACATGATTCAAACACATGTGGAATCTAAAGAACAAAATAAACAACAACAACAAAAAATGGAAATAAATTCATAGATACAGAGAATATTTTGAGGGCTACTAGATGGGAGGGGGTTGGGGAATGGCATAAAAGAGCAAAGGGATTAAGAAGTACAATGGATAGTTACAAAATAGATGTAAAGATATACAATTTAGCATAAGGAAAACAATGTTGTAATTAATATGTAATGGGGAAGAGGGGTACTAGATTTGCTGGGGTAATCATTTTGTTAGTTATATAGATCTCTAATCACTACACTGTACAACTGAAACTAATATATTAATGTATGACAACTATAATTGAAAAAAATTCATTGAATTTTATAATGTAATTATGAACAACTATATTTCAATATAGCTGGAAAAATATTCTATTTACATACATTTACATATACATTTATATGTAAGGAAAATTGCTAAAATAGTGAATTGTGGTTTTTTCATGATTTCTCATTTGATGGCATTTTGCTTTATACTCGTCTGTACTATTTTAATATTTTACCATAAACATGTACTTACATTTATAATAAAGATTATATTTTAGAAAAAAACATAGAACAGCAAAATATGGAAATATTATTTTTTTCTTTTTAGCCCCATTCAAAGTGAAATCAATCTGCTATAGGGAGAGTATGATCTAATACCATTAACTATTACTTTCCTGCTTAGGAATTAATTGATGTATATATCATACAATTAATTGTACCTATGATGTAAATAGGAACAGAAAATAAGATGTCAATACAGCAAGCCAAAATATTTTTCTTAATGTAGTCAATATAGTTGATATAGTAAGGTAGTCCACCTGGTGTTCATCATATTGACTACGACTGGCTTCTAGCCTATAGATATGGCAAATGTGATATAACTCCCATGATTTTATTACATTATATGCAAAGGGTAATAGAAAATCACTTCCTTGACTACATTATATGAAATTCAGTTTTGCTGGTCAACTAGCTAGTCAGGCACTAGCCCTCTCTGCCATTGGCTGTGAAAGAGCAAGCTAACATGAATCCCATAGTCAGAAGGAAATAAATTTTGCAACAAACATTAAGGAGTTGGAGGCCAATTCTTTCTTATTAGAACCTTCAGGTGAGAATCAGTTAAATTATTTCTGGGCTTCTTATCCACAGAAACTGTGAGATAATAAATTTATGTTGTGTTAACCCACCACATTTGTGGTAATTTATTATACAGTATAAAGAGTTAACGTAGAAGAAATTCATTTGAATTCTAAATTTCATGCAAAATTTTGTGACTCTTCTCTGTATTTTAAAATAAAAATAATATTCATTACATGCATGTTTAAAAGCATATCGATGTAAGAAAGGCAAATATTTTTAAGTTATAGTGTATTAACTGAAAGGGGATATAGAGAAAAAAGAGGATACTGAGGACAAATTATATTTTCCTTTCCGAATTATAAACCTCAACTTTGCTATGCTAGTTTCTGGCACAAAATGAAATTCAACACTGACTACTTTTCAGTAATTTAAAGCTTAAAGTGCTGGTGCTTTCTACCAAAAAGGATACTTAACACACATCTTTTTTAAAATGTAGTGAACAAGGAAGATAAAACAAACATGTATCTCACCAAACGAAGACGTAAGAATAGCTTGGTTTACATCAAAATCATTTCATATAATTTCAACCTTTGTTTATAAATAATACAAATTTAATGAGATATTCTATCCTGAAATGCATGGATGAAACCTCAAAGGGAATCATGCTTGCATTTCTAAAGTCTAAATTTTCTCTGTAAAAAGCAACGAAAACACAAACATGCCCATATTTATAACATTTAGAATGTTTTCTCTTTAGTATTTACTAAACTATATACATACTTAAACACTGATTTTAAAATATAAAATAAGGTCCTTTCCAATTTTGAATGGATTTGAATCAAGTCAACCCACACAAAAATTTTCTCATAAAGACATATTTCTATGTGAAATTTTTTTCTTCGGTAGAGTTCACATAAATATAGCCTCTCAGACATTTTAGTAACTGTGGCAAAAAGAAACATTGATTGAGAATTTATTTTTCTTACAGCTTGTATATGTTTTCATTTTCTTGGACTGTCTGCCCTGGTAGTTGAGGGATTTGAATAATTCTTTCCACAATGGTAACAGAGTCAGAGGTCAAAAGTTTCCAAGCATGGACTAAACCTAAACAGCAAGAAAAATATCAAAATGTACGCAAAAACATACAGAAAAGTTATTGATCTTGTAAAAGCAAAACATACCAGAAAATTGCCTTAAGAAAGTAAATCTTGTGTTTGTCTAACAGAACCTATTAAGAAGTATGTAATAATCACATCAACTGCCTTAGATGATTTAAAACAAAAGCCATATCTATAGAATAAATAGTATCAAGCCAAGAAAAAATTTTAATGCCTTTTCTGAAAGATAATAATGGAAGAACAGATAGTGGCCACTCTAATTAAGAAAACGGAAATCAACCAAGTAGAAACATTGACAACCAAATTTTTTTAAAAAAACATCAAACTGATGCTGTGTATAAAAGTTTCCATAACAAAATGGAAAACTGAAGTAATTATCTGGACAATTAAATCTCAAGAATGTAAATCTTTCTGCTCCATTATTGAGGTATTTCAGGGAAAAATTTACTTGGAATTTTTCTTTTATGTGCCTTCATAGCTATATTTCATGAACTAGACTTTCTTCACACAAAGGCCAAGTAAAGACTTCACTCAAGGTTTGAGAGAAATTAAAGAGAGCTACAACATAGATACGGAAATACTTTAAACTGTACACTTTATATAATTTCATAGTGCTGTGTAAGCATTATAAGGAATTGGGGCTTTACCCTAAGGCTATGATAAGCCATTCAGATAATCAGACTTGTATTCAGAAAACTTTGCTCTGGCTAGAGTATGGAGAATTTGTTGTCAGAGCAAAGGTGGAAAGGCAACAGTGTAGACATCAAAGAGACTATGAATGTACTCTCATGTTTCACGCTTCTATACTTAAACTAAGTTCTGCTTCCTTTTCTCTGCTCCTGTTTTCAGTTCAAGTGTCATCCCTTCTTTAAAATACGTCATGAAATTCCAACTCATTCTGTAGAGTCAATCATTCCTGATTCTGTGTGCCATGAAACCCAGATTATGTTTCTATCATAGTACATAAACCACTGCAATGCATTTAGTTGTGTGCATATATTGGTCTGTTGGTCCATCTACTAGTGAATACATTCTTAATGAAATTCGTTTTCTGTCTTTAGCATCTAACAATTTATGTCAGTCAAGAAAGTCCTGGTTGAAATATGAAACAATTACTTTGATAATCTTTTTCTGAAACCTCTCTAATGACCTCTTTTAAAAAGACACTTTTAAAATATCCATTTTGGCAAATTTTAATAAGCTATTTCAACATCACTATAACTTAAGTTGCTAAAGAAAGCTATTTTGTCTGTGTTGTTCACACTACATCCCTTGAGACTAGAACTAGTGCCTACTGGCATACAGTAGACACTGAAATATTTGAAGCATACAAATAAATATTTGAAGAACATATATTTATATAAAATATTATTTAATTTTTAATTCATGTATCAGCTTTCCCCTTTTTAAAATTACATCCCATTAGTATATGTGGGAATCATAATTGACATTTACCCCAGGGTCTTTATTTGTTTACTGGCCTGAATACGGAATCATAGACCTAACATAATCATCCATAATGGTGCTTGTACTACCAAGTGATGAGTCTACATGAATACATTTTCCTCTACTGCCACAAAACCATGACAGTTGTGAAATGGGAAAATGGTAGACTTGACACTGTAGTTGCCTTGGTCCAAAGGAAAAGTATTCAGAAATATTAAACCCTTCAGAGGGCATTGTATTGTGAATACACGGCATTATTTTGTCTCGATCACTTCTCTTTTCCAGTAGATTCTATTCTTATTATATCTTTTCTTTCTTTCTCTCTCTCTCTCTCTCTCTCTCTCTCTCTCTCTCTCTCTCTCTCTCTCTCTCTCTCTCTCTCTCTCTCTCTCTCTCTCTCTCTCTCTCTCTCTCTCTCTCTCACACACACACACACACACACACACACACACACACACACACACTCATTATCTCTTAAAGGAATGCACTTATTTTTAGTTTTTAGAGGCTAATGAGGCAAGGGCTGTATTAAAGAGGGAAACACAGGCAATAATGGCAATATCACTATACTGTTATGGAGAGGGAAGTTAGACTCCACCATTACCCACCCCCATTAGTTTCCTAGGGCTGCTGTATTAAATTATCACAAACTGGGTAGCTTAAAATGACAGAATGTATTATTTTAAAGTTTTGAAGGCTAAAAGTCTGAAATCAAGTTAGCAGGGCTATGCACTCTCTGGAGGTTCTAGGAGAGAATCCTTCCTTACCTCTTCCTAGATTCAGGTAGTTATTGCCAATTCGTGGTGTTCCTGGGTTTGTAAATTCATTACTCCGATCTCTGCCTTTGTTGTCTCACAGTGTTCTTTTTCTCTGTGTATTTGTCTCTGTGTCTTTCCCTCTTTGTATAAGGACACAAGTCATATTACTTAAAGTGCCCATCCAACTCCCGTGTGACTACATCTTAACTACTTACATCTATAATGACCATATTTCTAAATAAGATCATATTCTGAAATTCTGTAAAAATCTGAATTTGGTCATGCGGGGCACTATTCAACACAGTATACCACTTTGAAAAGACCTTCTAAGCTCTACTTAGAGTGGCTGTGGTGACTATCTGTAATTCCAAGTGGAATCCTTACTAGAACCTTCTGTAACAACAATCAGAAGCTTTAAAATCATAGCATTTTTAAAAATTTAACATAAAGCTAACTATCCTCTTAGCCTGAAAGTCTGACATTATTTGCAGATAATTACATATGTGGAATAATGCTTTCACATGGAGTCTTTTGCAAATCCCATTTTAATATACAGTCTTTTTGCCCCTTTTCTCTTAGTATCTTCCATGTGATTTTTAAAAAGTTGTTCATATGTATCTAACAACTGCACCAAAGCAAGTTTAGTAAAAGGCATGATTTTTCTTTGTAACATTAATTAAATCATGAATGATCAAATCTAAAATGCCCCAAGCTCCCTGTCCCACAATCAGTTTGGATAAAACATTTTCTCAATATACTATTTGTACCTATGCTAATTATAATAACAAGTTTCATCAACTTACTTATCAATATAAAAGTATCATTTCCTTTCATTTCTTCCTAACATTTTTTTTTAATCTTCAAGAAAATTTCAGGTGTCCAGTATATAAGTTCACACTTATATATAAAGTTGAAAACCATTGTTGCTTTCTATCAATATTTGTTCTATCCTCATTTATCTTCCCTCATCACTTTTATTGATCGTGTAAAATTAGTCTTATGCTCTGTGATTGCTTCTTTTAAGTAAGGAAAATGAAATTTCCCAAAATATTTTAGGAGGAAATAGGTTTATTAGAGATGAATGTAGACACCTCTTATGTTTTACTTCTATTATACTTTCTGATGATGTTTACAGTCATAATAACCACACTTATTACAGAACAATGCCTTTGTTTTTTATAAGACATTACATCCCATTTCTAAATCATGAAGCTGGTTTGTGGCCTGTTCTCTTATAAATTTATACAAAGTTTAGATTATTTTTTTTAACCTTGCTCATCTATAAAACCGTATGAAACTTCTTTAGACACACCATACTGAGGGAACTCTTTGTGCAGCTGACATGCCTATTAAAATGACATTTTATTATATAGAGGAACTCCAGGACATATGAAGGTGAGTAGTTTTGGTGGTATTGCCCTTTTCATAAATTAGGTTAAATAAATCTGGGCCCAGCAGCATCTGAGGAGGACTCTACTATTTATTCTGATCTTTGTAGGAAAGTGCCTGTTTATCTTTGTTTTCCACCACTAAGTCAATTCCCTATCCATGACTAAACAATTCCTCCCTGTCTCCACCTCAATTTCATGAGGAACTTTGCCAAAATATATATGAAGTCTATATAACATATATTCCCCAGCCCTCACTAATCCATTATTTTAGTTACCCACTCAAAGATCTCCAATAGTCAAGCATGATTTTCCTTTACAAAAACCAGGTTCACTTCCCACTAGAAGGTCATATTTATTTATGCTTTCTGCATTCTTACCCTTTATCATAGTTTTTACCAATTTATTGGTTCCATAACTTTACACTGGATAAAACACATCTACTGCTAGAGAATTATTTACATTTAAAATGTCATTAGGGACTTAAAATTACATTTATATATCATCACAACATGTTATTCACACAAATCTTACAAAGAGATATTTTAAGAAAAGTAAAATCATCATACAGTTTCCACAGTAAAAACCAAGGCATGAGAAAATTACTGAAATATTCATAACAACATAGATTATTCAAAACCAGATTTCAAAGATGGAACTATCAATACTGAGAATAAATTCTCTGAGATCAGAGCTATTCAAGTATATAATGTAGATAAATTCAAAATGTCCAATAAGATGTAATAGAAAGGAGAGAACGAAAAACTAGAAATGTATATTTAGATCACCCTTAAGATTCTGATATTTCATGACTGTATTTAATTTTATCCCCTATTGTCTCCATAGTCTCCTGCTTATTTCACAAGAGTATAACACTCTCTATTAAAAACAGAAAAGTGAGGGAAACTATGGTATTCTATTTTGTTATCATCTATATCTCATGTAGTAAATGTTTAATGCTTTTCTAGGAAATTAAATTATACTCCATGTGTTTTCTTATATAGTAACTTAAACATACTGCTCTAAATTGTGTTGAAGAATAATGCTCTATATATTTAAAACATTGCACTTAACATGTTTCCAAGAGAGTCAAACTATTTCATGAATCATAGCAGTTCTTTCTAGGTCAAAGCCTGGCAGACAATAGAACAAATGTTTGTTTTTACTTTCCTAATTAAAACGTTTTGTGTATGATTTGTCAATTACATGTGCCAAAAAGGGCATCTGTAGTTTTTTTTTAGCATGAATATTCTAAAATATTATTCCTTTTTCCAAACCACCATGAAAACTAATTAAACTAACCAATTACTCTGCCCAATTAGAATTCAGAAATTCACAATGACATTTGCCAATAATTTATCATTTCTTTCCTTCAAATTCTTTCTGTTATTTGAAATTTGCTTTTATTTCTTCAATTTTAATTTTGTAATTGTCCTTTACCATGGCCTTCTTTTCAAAAAAGAAGTTCAATACCAAGTGACAATAGACTATCCCCAATAATACCTAAGAGTTTTAATTCATAGCTTTTTTTTTTTACAAGTTTCATACTAGGTTAATATTATTTTACTTACTGTTCCAGTTACTAGTTTTCCTTCTGTGCAATTATTATAACTATATAATACATTAATACAATTTTCTCATAAAAATTTGTGTTACAGAAAAAACTAACATCCCTTCATATCATTGTTAATTTTATTTCTTATACACTACTATGTATACATCTATACATTTACATTAATGTATGCATTCATAGGAAATACATAGTAATGTCATAAAGGGTTATAAAAAAACAAAATTACAATGTTTGATCTATTACATTACCTCTTTCACTTTTACGTCATAATTCACAGAATGGATATATCATAGTTTATCCATTCTCTCTTAAATGGAAATTTAGTCATTTCAAAATTTTTATCAATAATGCTATAGTGAATATCTTTGTATCTGCTTTCTTAAGCAAACATCACTTAATATTTCCCCCCTTCTTTTCTTCACCTGATTCAACTATTAGAGTATTTCAAATATTACTGATCTCTGGAACTGTATCTGATTTAATCCTTTGCCTTACCTTAGCTATGATTAACATTTTATTTTGACATTTAATATATCCCAGTTTCTTTTATAGCTACTTCTATACTCCTTGGAATATTCCAGCTAATTTTCTTAATTTTTCATTCATTAAACAAATGTTTAAGAATATGTTTTCACTTTAGAAAGAACTGTTTTAGGTACTAAGAATGTAGCAAGAAACAAAACACTGGAGACTCTTTCCATATAAAACAGAAATAATAATCTCATATATCTTGAGCTTCTTCTAATGCTGGATACAATGTATATAATGTCATATTGAGGTAAATGCTCAATAAATCTTTTTTGGAAGGCTAGGATACTACATACACAATGTGATAATTTACATGTGTCAACTTGTTTAAGCCATGGTATCTGAATATGTGGTCAAACATTGTTCTGGCTGTTTCTGTAAGGGTGATTTGTAAAATGTGTCAAGTTTGAAGTGAACCTTCTCATATAAATCCCCTTAGCAAAGAGTGAAAAACATAAAGGCAAGGCATATAAGTGTCCTGTCATTGACACACTACTACTTAATTATCTTAACCCAAGTGTGACTTCTAGAAAGCAGCCTTAAAAACAAAAACAAGAATTTAAAAACAAACAAATAAAAAGCTAGAAGAAAACTCAATATTCATAGAGCACAGGAAATATAGAAGCCACAGAATTAGTCCAGGAAAGTTGCTAAACAATAAGCAGTAATAAGAAAAAAAATCAGTAGCAAATACTAGAGAGTGAGAAATTTCATACAGAGTTTATACATTTATAAAATGCCTGGTTTTCAACCCAAAATTATGAGATATGCCAACAAAAAGCAAAATATGACATGTATTTTTGGGGAAAGGGGAGTAGACAACAGAAAATGTCCCAGAGGGAAGCACAGATATTGGACAAAGATTATTATTATCTATTATAGCTGTGTTTTAAAAAGTAAAGGAAAGCATGCCTAAAGTATTAAAAGTATGACCATGACATCTAATCAAAATAAAAAATATCAGTATCAATATATAGTAATAGTTATAAAAAAGACCAAATAGAAATTCTGGAGGTGAAAGTACGGTAACTAAAAGGAAAAGTTTACGGGAGAGGTTCAACAAAATTTAAATAGGCAGAAAAAGAATCTTTTCTGAAAAAATTTAAATAGGCAGAAAAAGAATCTGAATTTGAAGAAAGGTTGGCATAGTTTTTTTTTTTTTTTGTCTGAGCAGCAGAATCAAAGAATAATGAAAACATTTAAAGATATAGTGACCTGTGGGATACCATCAAGCTTATCAACATATACTTAATTAGTTCTAGAAAGAGAAGACAAAAAAGATGGAAAAAAAAATTTTGAAGAAACTATGGCCAAAAACTTAACAAATTTGGTAAAATATATTAGTCTATTTATTCAAGAAATGCAATAGAATAAAATGAAAGATTCACACTTAGGCACATTTTGGAAAATTGGCAAAAATTTTGAAAACAATAGTGAAAGAATTTTTTTGAAAGAATTTTGAAAGCAATAAAAGAATAATGACATAAAAAAAACATTCTTAATAAAAGTAATAGCTCATCAAGAATCATTCAACCAAGAATACAGTGGGTTAACATCTACATTGTTTTGGGGAAAAAAAAGACTACCAAGAATTTTATATTTAGCTAAACTCCTATTCTATAATGAAGCAAAAATTAAGACATTCCCACCTAAACAAAAACAAAGAACTCATTACTAGCAAATGGGTCTTACAGGAAATACTAAAGAGAAACATTCAGTCTGAAACAAAAAGACATTTAATGGTAATTTAAATCCACAGGAAGAAATAAAATACTAGTAAAAGTAACTACATAAGTATTATGAGAATCAGTAAAAATTTATTTTTGATTTTATCTTTTTTCTCTATTACAAAAAGAAACTGCATAAGTCAGTAATAAAAGTTTTAATAAATCGCTAACTAGTAATGATGCAATTTACATGAAAATAGTATAATGGGGAAAGGGAAATTAGATCAAAATTTTTATATATTATTGAAAATAAGTATTAACACAAGTACATTGTTTTAAGATAATAATTATCTTCTCCAAATCTACCAGAAAGAAACCAAAAAAGAAAAAAGTTAAAGGAATACCTAATAAATGTAAAAGATATGCAAGAAAGTAACTATTTAACACAAACAAAGCAAGAGTTGAGAAAGAGAGGGTCTAAAGATAGAAAACATCCAGAAAATAAATAGCAAATAGTAGTGGCTATACTAATATCTGGAAAAATAGCAAAGAAAAATTGTTACCGGCAAGAAAGACATTTTATAATGATCACATGGTCAACCCAACAGGAAGATATACTAAAAACATATACGGACCTAACAATAGAGTCCTAAAAAATATGAGGCAAAACCAACATAACTGATGTGAGAAATAGACAATTCAATAATAAAGACTTCAAAGCCTTACTTTCAATATTTTATAGAACTAGAAAGGCAGCAAAAGATATAACTGAAAACCTGAACATTATAAATTAACTAAGTCTAAGAGACATCTGTAGACCGCTCCAATCAGAGTACACAGACTTCAAAAACATGCAGAATATTCTCCAGGATAGATCACATCCTAGGCAATAAAACAAACCTAATAAGTTTAAAATAATTGAAATCATACAAATTATATTAACCAGCCACATGCAATTTAATTAGATATCAACAGCAGAGAATATCTGACAACACATCTCTAATCACCGTGCCAAGAAAAAAAATTCACATGTTATAAAATTAAAATATATTTTCAGATGAAAGAGAATGAAAACACAACATACCAAACTTTATGTAGTTGACAGAGGTAATATGTAGCTGTAAATGCAAATTTACAAATTCAAATGAGTAAACTAACCATTCTTAATAAACTAGAAAAAAGAACAAGCAAAACCCAAATCAAGCAGAAGGAAGAAAATAATAATCAGAAAAGAAATGAATGATGGAGAACTAAAAAACAAAATAGAATAAATAAAAGCAAAAGTTGGTTCCAAGTAAGAAAATAAAGTTTTCAAATTACTAATCAGGAATGAAAAAGACATAAAAATAAAAAGATAACATGGATGAATTCATAGACACCCACTACAGAAATAGACTCAAAAAGAAATATGTAAGATGAAAATACCTACAACAAGCAAAGAGATTGAATTAAATATTTTAAAATATTAGTGAATGAAAGTCAGGTCCAGATGACTTCACAGGTAAATTATTCTAAACATTTAAGAATCATTCTCAGTTATTACTAATCCTTTCAAATTTTTCCTAAAAAAAGAAAGACAAGGGAACATATCCAAACTTATTTTATAAGACCAATATTTTCCTGATACCAACAAATACATTACTAGAACATAATAGATCAATAGCCCTTAAGAATATAAATGCAAAAACCCACCAAAAAAATATTAGCAAACTGAATTCAGCAATATCTCAAAAGGATTATGACCAATGGGATTGATCTCAGAAATGCAAGGTTGTTTTAGCATCCTACAAATAATGTACCATCATGAAAAACAAAATTGCATACTCATCTCAATAGATGCAGAATAAGCTTTTGACAAAAGCCAGTACCCTCTCATGATTAAAAATAAGAATTCAGCAAACTAAGAGCAGAAAAGAACTCAACTGGATAAAGGGTTCTAAAAAAAAACATACATAATAAAGAAGGACTGAATGCTTTCTGACTAAAATCAGGACACAGACACAGATATCTACTCTCATTACTTCTATTAAGCATTGTACTGAAGGTGCTAGGCAGGACAGTTAGGCAAGAAAAGTAAAAGAAGTTCAGACTAAAAAAGAAGTAAAACTATAACAGTTTTGCAGATGACATGATCTTGTATATAGAAAATTCTAAGGAATCCACTAAAAAACTATTAGAACTAATAAATTCAGCAATGGGGCAAACTACAAGACTGATGAACAAAATATTGAATTTCTATATACAACTGTAGTGAACAATCCAAAAGTTAAGAAAAATAATCCTATTTATAAAAACAGGAAATAGGAACAAATTTAACAAAATAATTTTTAGACCTGTACACTGAAAACTATAAAACACTGTTGAAAAAAAAATTAAAGAGCTAAATAAATGAAAAGATATCCAATGACTTAACACTGTTAAGATAACAATACTATCCAAATTGGTCTACAGATTAAATACATTGAAATCCCATCTGGCTTTTTATAGAATTAGACAAATCGATTCTAAAATTCAAATGGAAATCAAGGTAAGGTAAATATCTAAAGTAGTCTTCCATAAAGAAGAAATTTGGAGTGCTTATTCTATTTCTAAACATACTATAAAGTTTCAAGGATAATGTGATTCTGGCATAAGTATAGATATAGAGATGAATGCAAAAGATCTGAATCTAGACATAGCCTTCAAGCTATGATTAATAGCCATTTGACAATTATACCAAGGCTACAAATGAGGGAAAGAAATGTTTTTTCAATAAATCGTGCTAAGACAAATGGACATCCACATGCAACAGAATGATTTTGGAAACCTACCTTGAACCACACACAAATATTAACTGAAAAAGAATACCAGATATAAATGTGAGAGGAAAATTATAAAACTCTTAGAAAACAAATAAATTTTTAATGTCTGATTAGGCAATGACAGCTTATGTATTAATAATGTAAATATATAAGGAACAAAAGAAATACAGACAAGTTGGATATGACTAAAATTTTAAACTTTTGTACAAAAGGGCACTATCAAGAGAATAAAAAGACTACACATGAAATGGGGAAATATTTGCAATCATATGCAATAATGAAATTTATCTAGAGTATATAAAAACACACTAATAAAAATAATTTTCAAAACCCAAGTAACCCAATTTTAACAAAGGTAAAGGATTTGAATAGACATTTCTCTGATGAAGGTATATATGGTTAATAATTACAGGAAAAGATAAGGTGCCCAACATCACAAGTCGCTAGGAAAATGAAAATCAAAATCACAATGAGCTATCACTTCACATCAACTAGGAGGACTAAAATAAAAAAGATACTAAAGTGTTCTGGTGAGAATACTGGAGACAATTAAGATATGACCCAGCAATTTCAGTCCAAGCTATATACTCTAGAAAATTACCAACATATTTTGACCAAAAAACTTATACAAGCATTCATAGCATTGTTAGACATAATAATCCCCAAATGGAAATAAGCTAAATTATCATTACTATTGAAAGGATAAAATATGGTATATTCATGCAATTAAATATCATTTAGCAATACAAACAATAAAGTGGTGATATATACTACAACATGGATATACCTTGAAAATATTAGACTAAGAGATATATGCCATTCACAGAAGACCAGATATTATATTATTCCACTATTAATCCATTGAGCCAGAAAGTAAATGAGTGGTTGTCAGGGAAAAAAAAGATAAAAGATTGGGAGTGTCTAATAATGTATACAGTATTTATAGTTGCCTAAAATTTTATTGTGGCAATGGTTGCAAATATCTGAACACATTAAAAATGATCTAAATGTATACTTCAAATGAGCAAATTTTATAGCTTATGAAATATCTAAATAAATCTGTAAAAAATAGGAATTATTAGTTCTATAATCTGTATTGCTACACAATTTAAATAAAGGTGAATAGCCATTGAGAGCTATATATATTAGACAAACAGACCAAACTTATGAAAAGACATTTTAATCACAACATTTAATAATTAAATAGAAGCTTAAACAGAAAATTAGGTGTTAAAAACACAGAAAGCAAAAATGTAAAATGTTTTCATTAAAAGCATTTCATTAAAACTTACATATTCACTCATCAAACACCAGAAATGCTTTGCTCTAAGTGGAACTGTTGAAGTAAATATATATTCTTTGTAAATATCTATATAAGAAAAATTTATTTCTGATAATTCTATATAGTTTTAATTGCCAAAATAATTATTAATATCAAGTAACAGTCACCATGGAAGGCAGAGAACTGAAAATGTAGATACAAACATCCCACTTTGCTTCACAACCCTTCATGTTATATCAAATATATGTAAAACTGATTGCATGCCATATTAACTATGTTGGCTGTAGAATTTTGAAGTTATAAATTTGTTTTTGATTCCTTTGGTTATAAATAACTTATTTAATTTATAATTGACTAAGATTTATTAGTAATAATTGTGCAAAATGAGAAAGTAACTAGAAATTATTTTTAATAAAATGAAATTTTTATGAATACTAAATGGAACACTTAATGAAGCTGTTAAATTTAGTGATCATTAAGGTATACATTTATTTTAATTTTGAGGTATTTTATATTTTTATTCTAAAATATATTTTTATTTTATTTTTTAAGTTTATTGGGGTAACATTGGTTAATATTATATAATTTTCAGGTGTACATTATATTTTGACATCTATATATTCTACTGTGTGATTACCACCCAGACTTCAGTTTCCTTCAGCTACCATATTTTTGTTCCCCTTTACTTACTTCACCCTCCCCCAAATTCTCTATATTTGACCCCCTTTACACTGTCTACCTCTTCCCTCCTCCTCCAACCCTTACCCTCTGGTAACCACTAGTTCATTGTTCATGTCCAAGAGTCTCCTGTTCTTTGCTGTTTTCAGGTTTATATCCCACATATCAGTGATATCATGTGATTTGCAACTTTTTCTGTCTGGCTTATTTCACTTAGCATGATTATCTTGAGGTCCATCCAGGTTGTAACAAATGACAGTATTCCATCTCTTCTTATGGCTGAGTAATATTTCTTTGTATATATGTACCACAGCTTCTTTAGCCAATCATCTATAGTAGGGCACTGCAGTTGCTTCCATGTCCTGGCCACTGTGAATTGTGCTGCTATGAACATCGGTGTGCAAATATCTTTTTGGTTATGGGTTTCAAGTCTTTGGGGTAAATACCCAATGGTGGGATAGATGATCATATGGTAGATCAATTCTTAGCTTTTTGAGAAAACTCTATACTGTTTTCCATAGTGGCTGTGCCAATTTGCAGTCCCACCAGCAGTGTATCAGAGGGTTCCTTTTTCTCTGCATCCTCCAACATTTCATATTTGTTCTGTTGATTATAGCTATTCTAACAGGTGTGAGATGGTATCTTATTGTGGTTTTGATTTGAGTTTTCCTAATAGTTAGTGATGTTAAAGTATTTTTTATATATTTGTTAGCCATTTTTTCACATATTTATTAGCCATTTGTTAGCCCTCTAGGGAAAAGTGTCTGTTCAGGTCCTCTGTCCATTTTTTGATTAGATTATTTGTTTTTTTTTTTTTTGATGTTATTGAGTTGCATGAGTTCTATGCATATTTTGGATATTAAGCCCTTATTGGAAGAGTTGCTTGCAAATATATTTTCCCACTTGGATGTTTTTCTTTTTACCTTGTTTATTTCTTTTGCTGAGCAGAAGCTTTTTAGTTTGATGTAGTCCCATTTATTTACTTTTGCTCTTACTTCCCTTGTCTTTGAGGTCAAATTCATAAAATCCTGTTTAAGCACAAGGTCCTTGAGTTTAATTCCTATGTTTTCTAAGCATTTTGTTTCAGGTCTTATATTCAGGGCCTTAATCCATTTTGAGTAATTTTGGAGTGTAGTGATAGACAACAATCTAGTTTCATCTTTTGCATGTGCCCTTCAATTTTCCCAGCACCATTTATTGAAGAGGATTTCTTTTCTCCACTGTTTCTGGCATTTTGTCGAACATTATATGCCCATACAAATATGGATTTACTTCTGGACTCTCGATTCTGTTCCACTGGTCTGTGTTTCTGTTTTGCTGCCACTACCATGCTGTTTTGAATACTGTCCTTGGTAGTATAATATGAAGTCAGGCAGAGCAATGCCTTCAGCTTCGTACTTTTTTCCCAGTATAGCTTTGGCAGTTCAGGGTCTTTTGTGCTTCCATACAAATATGATTTTTTGTTCTATATCTTTAAAAAATGCCAATGAGATTTTGGTGGAGATTGCATAAAATTTGTATAATGCTTTAGGTAATATGATCATTTTAACTATGTTGATTCTTCCAATCCAAGAACATGGAATACCTTTGCATTTCTTTGTATTTTCTTCAATTTCTTCTAATGGAGTCTTATAGTTTTCATTATATAGGTGCTTTACATGTTTTGTTAAATTTATTTCTAGGTATTTTGTTGTTGTTGTTTTTGTTGTTGCAATTGCAACAGGAATTATTTTTTCCATTTCTTTTTCTGATACTTCGTTATTAGAGTACAGGAACGCTATGGATTTTTGAACATTGATTTTGTATCCAGAGACTTTACTGTATTTGTTTATTGTTTCTAATAGTGTTCTTGTGGAGTCTTTAGGGCTTTCTATATAGAGAATCATGTCATCCACAAAGAGTGACAGTTTGACTTTGTTTCCTATTTGATGCCTTTTATATCATTCTCATGCCTGATTGCACTCGCTAGGACCTCCAATGTTGTATTGAATAACAGTGGTGATAGTGGACAGCCTTGCCTTGTTCCTGATCTTAGAGGGAACGTTTTTAGTTTTTCAACATTAAGTATAATGTTAGCTGAGGGTTTGTCATAGATGTACTTTATTATGTTAAGGTACTTTCCTTCTACACTGATTCTGTGAAGTGTTTTGATCATAAATGGATGCTGTATCTTATTGAAGGCTTTTTCTGCATCTATTGATATGATCATATGATTCTTATTAATTTACGTGGTGTATCACATTAATCAATTTGCTTATGTTGAACCATCCCTGTGCCCTGGGATGAAGTCCACTTGATCATGATGTATAATCTTTTAAATATGTTGCTGTATTTGGTTCTCTAGTATCTTATATAGGACTTTTGCATTTGTGTTCATGAGAGATATTGGTCTGTAGTTTTCTTTTTGTGTTATCTTTACCAGGTTTTGGTATCAAGGTAATATTGGCTTCATAAAATGAGTTGGAAAGTATTACCTCCTCTTCGATTTTTTGGAAGAGTTTAAAGAGAATAGGTATTAAATCTTCTTTGAATGTTTAGTAGAATTCACTGATAAAACCATCTGGTCATGGACTTTTAATTTTTGGTAGGTTTTTTATATTGTTTCAATTTCCGTACTGCTGATTGGTCTTTTTTCCTGATCTTGATTCAGTCTAGAAAGATTGTATTCTTCTAAGTACTAGCCCATTTCTTCTAGGTTATTAAATTTGTTATTATATATTTTTTCATAGTATTCTTGCATGATCCTTTGTATTTCTGCAGTGTCTGTCATAATTTCCCCTCTTTCATCCCTGATTTTGTTTGTGTCCTTTCTCTTTTTTCTTTAGTGAGTCTAGCCAGCGGTTTGTTATTTTTTTAACCTACTCCAGGAACCTGCTCTTTGTTGCATTTTTTTTCTATTGTTCTTTTGTTTTCAATTTCATTTATTTCTGCTCTAATTTTGATGATTTCTTCTGCTGACTTTAGGCCTCATTTGTTCTTCCTTTTCTAGTTTTTTAAGATGAAGCAGTAGGTTGCTTATTTAGGCTCATTCTTTTTTTTTTGGAGATAGGCCTGTAATATAAACTTTCCTCTTATGATCGCTTTTGTCATGTCCCAAAAGTTTTGATATGTTGTACTGTCATTTGTTTCTATGTATCTCTTGATCTTTTTTTCTTCTCTGACCCAGTTATTCTTCCATAGCCTATTGTTTAATCTTCATGTATTTGTGGTTCTTTCTGATTTCTCTTTGCAGTTGATCTCTAGTTTCAAAGCATTATTATCAGAGAATATGGTTGTTTTCTTATATTTTTTGAGGCTATCTCTGTGTCATCATATGTGGTTGATTCTTGAGAATGTGCACTAGAGAAGAATGTATAAGCAGCTGCTTTGGGACAAAATTATGTTCAGCTGGTCTAACATGCCTCTTAAGAATGTGATTTTTTTACTGATTTTCTGTTTGGATTATCTGTCCATATCCAACTGGGATATTTAGGTTCCCTACTATGATAGTGTTTTGATCTGTTACACCCTTTAGTTCTGTTAGTAATTGCTTTACATATTTCAAAACTCCCTAATTGAGCATAGATATTAATAAGTGTTATGTCTTCGTGATGCATGATTCCCTTTATCATCATGAAGTATCCTTCAGTATCTTTCTTTACCTTTTTTATTTTGAAGTCTATTTCATCTGATATTAGTACCACTACTCCCACTTTTCTCTGAATGCCATTTCCTTGAAATACCATTTTCCACCCTTTTATTTTGAGTCTATATTTGTCTTTGGAGCTGACCTGTCTCTCCTGGAGGCTGCACATGGGTGGGCTTTGTTTTTTGATCCATTCTGCAATTCTATGCCTTTTTTGTGTGTGTGTGTGAGTTCAGCCCATTTACATTTAGGATGGTTATTGAAAGATAAGGTTTTCTTATAGCCATTTTATCTTTTGCTTTCTGGTAGCCCAGTGTTTCCATCGCTTCCTTGTCCTTGTGTTTCTGTTTTCTTTATTTGGATTGGCTTTTGTGGGTTTTGCCTCTGGTTCTTCTTGTTTTATGTTATGTACTTCAGTTCTGAGTCTTTGGTGTGTGGTTACTATTAAAAATCTGAAAAAGATAGTTATAGATACCCAGTCATTTTCTTCTGTGTGTACCTTATCTTCTTTCCCCTTTGAAAATATGGATCTTTGATTCCTCTTCTTTTAAGTCATTGTTATCTCAATTTGTTCCTATGTTTGCCAAACATTCATTACTATCTTGCTATAGCAATTCTCTTATTATTTAAGCTTACAATGCTCTGTTCTTAGTAAAGGTTGCACTCCTTTGCTGATAGTCACTTTACTCCTGAGAGATCCACCATGGCAGGACACTGTATAGACAAATCCTCTTAGTCCTCCTCCCCCTCCCCCTAATACTGATCTTACCACTTACACTAATGGCAATTTATAATAGTGGAATGAACATGGGCATAGAGATCCAATGAAACTGATTCAAAATACAGCTGTGCCACAGATTTTCACGTGGTTAAAAAGTGATTTGGGGTACCGCTGTTGTGTAGGATGTTGATAGTGGGGCAGGTTATGTGTGTGTCAGGACAGGGGATACATGGGAATTCTGTACTTTCCACTCAATTTTGCCATAAACCAGAAACTGCTCTAAAAAATCATTTAAAAAGAAAATTGACTCAAGCCATAAACCCCTTTTCAGCAAGTAATATAAAAATAAATCAATATGAACAGATTTTTGTTCCAATTTGACCTCTAATTAAAAAGAAATGTCCTTTCCATGCTGCAATATTCAAATCTGTCATTAAACATTTATTAAATACTTAATATGTTTTAGATAACATACTAATTACTGAATATAGCAACATGATAAATGCAACTTACCCCTACTACACTTACAATTAAGGAAGGAAATAGGCAATGTGATATCTTATTTTTAATAAAATTTAAGTTCATTTTAATTAAAATCTTGCCTATTTAGATTTAGCTCATTTTAAAATAAACATTTATCATAGAAACTGGCTTGAAAAATCTGTCCATATTGTCCAATCATCCAAATCTTTATATTGGAAAGAAAATATTAAAACTGTTTTACAATTCAAATTAAATGAATTTTATAGAATACACAAAGACAAGTGAAAGAAGTCAGCAAGATATATTACTAAAAGACATTATGTCAAAAGTAAAGTGTTATAGCTCTAATAGTTAATTTAACTATTTTTGTAATTTAAAAAATATATCAATATACTTTCATATTATTTATAATAAATCAATACAATGAGTAGCTAATTTTAAAAGTTACTTATGAGAAATTCCTTTGTACTATTTGTTTGCACATGCATATATTCTCCAAAACATGTTCAGCTTTTGTGAATGATTAAATAACAAAACAAAAATTAACTATTAATTTAATCCTACATTACACTTTTCTAAAATTTTTACTTTATTGTAGTAAGAACACTTAACATGAGATCTTCTCTTTAAAAAATTAAGTTTACAACAGGGGTCCTTAACTCCCAAGCCTATTAGTAATGTGCTACACAGCAGGAGGTGAGCAACTGGTGAGCAAGAGAAGCTTCATCTGTATTTGCAGCCATTCCCCAGTGCTTGCATGACCACCTCAGCTCCAACTCAGATCATCAGTCATTAGATTCTCTTAGGAGCACAGGTCCCTGGTGCCAGAAAGGTTTGGGACTGTTGGTTTATAATGACCACAATGTCATTATAATCTTGTATGCAGATATTTAGAGTTTATTCATTTTGCTTAACTGAAATCATGCTGTTTGATTAGTAACTCCTCATCTACCATCCCCATCCACCCCCTGGCAATTATCATTTCACTCTGATTTTATGAATTTGACTATTTTGCATACTCATAATGGAATTATGCAGTATTTGTCTCTGTGATTTATTTCACTTAGGGTAATGTCCTCCAGATTCATCAATGTTGTAGCATTTCTTCCTTTATAAGGCTGGATGATATTCCATTGTATAGATATTCCACATTTTTTTTATTCATTAATCTTTCCATGGACATTTAGGTTAGGTTTTGTGACCTAACATATGATCTATCCTAGAGAAAGTTTCACATGCGTTTAAGAATGTATATTTTGCTGCTGTTAAGTGAAATTTCCAGTATATGTACATTAGGTCTAATGCGTCTGTGTTAATTGTTCAAGTTGCTGTTTCCCTATTTATCTGTCTGAATGTTCTAACTTTCTGTTTTTAACCAAAGAAAAAAGAATAATATGCTCAAAATATTGAGTCTAGCAGCCAAATTTGTTGTTGTTGTTGTTGTTAAAAGGCTTTTGTTAAAAGAAAGCTTAAAAGATTAAGCATTTTATAGAAGCTAGATAAAGTTTGTGATTGAAACATATTTCATGATATGATAAAAGTAGTTTGTGCTATCTTTTTAAAAATAATACATAATAAGTCTTGAAGAAATAACATACAAGTTTTATCTTTGGGATTTATCCAACATACTGGGATCATTTTTGTAGCCCCAGAAAATACTTTAGTGTTTTTAAAAATTAGCATCAGTAATCTATTCTGCTTTGGGATTTTGTGGCTATTTTTATTTCTAGATAATTACACATTTCAGAGATGAGGGTCTGGAGTAGCTGTGAATAGCTGGTTATGTTTAAGTACTTGAAAATGCCACTTTTAGCAGTTGGTAATTTTTACTCTCAAGGACTCTTTCATTCAAAAAGAGAAAAAAAACTTTAATGGGGATAGGGAGGGAAATGAGAAGAGAAAAATTATTTTAAAAAAGAGTGTTCATTATATTCAAGACCATATACTACCTCATATGTGAGTTCTGACTATCTCAAAAGACCAAAATATCCAATTTACAAAAATCATGATTCACTCGAACTATATAATATACATATTACACACACACACACACACACACACACACACACACACACACCAAAAAAAGGAAAAATTGAGAAGTATTCAATCTTTAGGATAACTTGATTAATCATTAAAGGATACCTTCTCTTTGTTTGTGTCCCAGGGGTTTTTATACACAGGAGCATTGCCCCATAAGAAGATTGAGGTTGATAAAAGAGATGGTCACAAGATTGAGGCTTGTCTTTTGTAAAATAGAAGTGCCATTGTAAATTCAGGCAGAGTGATTTTAGGAAAGAGAACATAGGAAATTAAAGGTCTAGAAATTGCCCCTGTTCTTCTGTGGAATTCCTAGTTTGGTGACCACCAATTTAAACCATAAATTTTACAAATAGGAGAAAGCTGAAAAAAGAGGAGAGAAGAGAAAAAGGGAAAGGCAATGACTTAATTTGGCAGTAGGCTAGAACCTAGTTGAAAAGTACACAGGGAGAAGTTCTTGATATGAGAATGACCAAGAAACTTTTAACATTGTGGTTGGTTTCTGAAATGTCTCTCAATGATACTCAACTCCTGGCATTTGTGCCCTTGTGTAATGCCATTTCTTTGAGTGTGTACTGGATGTAGTGACTTACTTCTAACAAGTAATATTACAAAAGTGATTAAATGTTATTTCTAAAATTAGTTTACAAAAACACAGTGACTTCAGTCTGCCTCTTGCTCTCTCACACAGAGACTTCACTCTGGGGAAAACAAACTATGTTGTAGTGGCCCTAGGCAGATGCTTTCATGGTAAAAAACTGATGTCTTCTACCAACAGCTAAACCTGAGACTTGCTAACAACTATGTGACTGAGCTTGGAGCCTCCCCTACTGAGACGTCTACAGCCCCAGCCTCCACTTTGACTGCAACCATATGAGAGACTTTGAGCCAGAAAGACACAGCTAAGCTGTGCATAGATTCTGGACCCCAGACACAATCAGATAATAAATGTTTGCTGTTTTAAGTTTCCAGATTTGGGAGTAATTTGGTAGACAGCAGTGGATAACTCATGCAGATATAAATATTTAATATTCTAAGTTGATAGTTACATAGTAAGCATTTAAGATACGAAAGACTAGTATAGACTTCTTACCTTAAGAATCAACATCACAAATCTTATGATTGTAAAAAAACATATATAGACATACACATACATACGCAAAATGAAATTAATTTAGAGCTGAACTCTCTGAAAACGCTTTCCAATTCCCAGTTAAAATCACCTTTCCTCATCTTCAGTTCACTTCTATCCCAAGTACAAGTCCATGTTTGTTGCCCCCACTGTAGACACAAATGGGCACACAAACTAGAGAAACATGTAATATAACTAGTCAGATGTACCATTTGTCAGATATAGGTTAGGGGCTTTATGAAGCCCCTGAGATGATCTGTATTATGGCTCCAAGTTAGTGGGAAAAAAATCACCCTTTTTTGTCACTTTCTATAACTACCCTGATTTAGGAAAAATAATCTAAATAATTAATTCTTGCCACAATTATACTTATTTTTTAACTTACAAAATAAAATTACATGTCTGTATTCTTAAGAATTTAGTCAGAGTTAAAATAACTACAGGTTAATAAAGCTCATAAGAACTTCCCTTATAACATATTTGACTTGAGGTCTCATTTTTGATGAAATAGCATTTCCTATCCACAGCAGGAATGTTCTTCCAATAAAGTTTCAGCAAAATGTCAGCACCTCCCCTGGAGAGAAATGTCAGCATTATATCCTCAGCAAAGATACTGAAAATGATTGGGTTATTTACTTTAAGTTTTCAGAATATTGTGAAGTAACACTCATACCACATATACCATTCACTTAAGAGTGGTTTTATTTATGCATTTATTTGAGCTTCTTTATAACCTGAACTCAGATTCCTTGCCTTAAAACTTATTGCTATGTACCTTTTTCTTTTAACATTTGAGTAGCTCATATGGAGACTACAACATGCTCATTCTATACAGCAACTGATACAATAAATAAGGTTGGTTTAATTCTAAAATATACTTTAATTTTAATAAGATATGCTTTATTGTGGAAGAATTTCTCATAAAACTATGTACTTTGCACAAAATAAACCATATTACTCACATTTAGTCTATTTATCCATTTGGAATATGATTTTGTAGAAGAATTTTTCCACCAAATTAAGAAGAGCCACAGATTTTGGTCTGACTTAAGGAATTCATTACCCATTTGAGTAAATCTAACTCTCTTTAAATAGTCCCAATGCTTTGTATGATTAAACTTAGCTGATTAATTGTTTTCCAAGATAATCATTAAAGAACAAAACAGCATATTAGAGCTGCAGCATTATTGGCAAGCTTTGCTTGTTTGCTCCTCTGTGTAAATGAGCAGCCAATGGAACTTCTGTGCTAATGACAGTGTTCCAAGCAACCCACTCTCTCAATCAAATGTCTATTTGGCCACGAGTCTCATTTATCATCAGTTCATCCTCTTTTATATCCATTCCATCTTTCTTACTTCAGACTTCTAGTTTCTCCCCCCTTTTTTTAATTTAAATGTTTTATATTATGAAACAATTTCAAACATATAGAAAAGTAGCCAGAACTCCCATATTCCCTTCAACCAGAATACCCAATTGTTAACATTTTACCACATTTGCCCCACAGTGCCTCTCTCACCCTCTCCATACACACACGTACACACACACACACACACACACGTACCAATATAAAATGTGTACATATATATGTATATAAATATACACTTATATATACATGTATGTATATATACACATACATATACATACATACATATACATACATTATATATATATAGTGTATGTATGTATATGTATGTATGTATACATACATTATATATATATTATATATATATATATATATATACACATATCAGTCTATTTCCAAATCTTTTGAGAACAAGCTGCAGATGTGCTGCCCCATTATCCCTAAATATTCCAAAAACTCCAGTGTGTATTTTCCTAAAACCAGAACATATACCTATGTAGCCACCATATAACCCTCCAAATCAGGTATTCAATGTTGATATACCATCACCAACTTCTCAGATGCCATTCCAAATTTGCTTACTGTCTCACTATGGTAGATCAAAGATAGCCACAATAACTTCACTATTTCTCCCATTGAGAATTGGTATCTAATTTCTCTTCCCTTGAATCTGGCTGACATGAATTATTGCTTATGAATACAATGCATGGAGCTCTAAGCTATCATATAAGAAATCTGATTCCCTGACACCACTATGCTAGAGTAGACACAGGTAAGCACTCCCTTTTACAGTCTCAGATGAGCCCAGCCTTCTAACCATTCCTGCCAAGTCTCTAGGAAGGTGATAAAGGACATGCCCACATGCCAGTGTTCAATACCACATAGCACAGAATTGTTCAGGTAAACCCAGACCAAATTTCTGACCTAAAAAGTCATGAGATAAAATTCAATAGCTATTTTTTTTCTGTTACTAAGTTATGGGATACCATTTTTCCTAGAAATGGATAATCAAAACACTTCACAATATCTCATTTTTCTTTCTACTCCAATATCCTAGAAGGATGCTCACATTTAATTATCCTGTATTACAGATTCCTTTAATATAGGATAATTCCTTAGTCTATTTCTGTTTTTCCTGTTCTTCTAGCTATAAGGGAATAGGGTTCACAAGCTATAGGATGGTTTTTACCTAGGCCCATTAAAGAGTCCTCAAGGCCAGACTCAGATCATGCATTATTGGAAAGAAAACCACAGAAATAAAGCTGGATTCTTAGTGGTGCATCACACCAGAAAACACACAATGTCAACATGCCCCAAAACAAATGATGTCAGTTTTAATGATCTTGATACCTTTTCTTGGTATCTAACAACTTCCTCCATCTTAAAGCTTTTTGTAGATAAGTGATTAGTACTTTGTGGGAGCTATTCTAAGATTATAGTGATAGCCTGTTCTTCAAACTCTACCTACCAGCTTTAGCATCTGTGGACAATTCTCAACTGAATCATCTTTATCTAATGGCTGTCAAATGATGATTCTCTATTTCTAAAGTTCATTGGACCTCTACTGTGATAAATAGCTTTCTATTTCTTTGCCATGTACTCACTTGCTTATTAATGCATATTAGTATACATTAATAGATTTTATTTTATTAGATGGTTGGTAACCCATTACTATCATTATTTTGTTGCTCAAGTAACCCCTATCTGTCAATTGGGAGTCCCTGCAAACTGCTTATTTTATTCTTCAGAAAATTTAAGATAATAACTGTCTTACTTTATTTGCACAAAATGTTTAAGGTACATTTTGAATCTTCCCTGTCCTCATCTTGGAATCAGTTGTCTCCTTTAATGGAGAATGATATTTAGAAAGCAAGTTCTAGGCTCTATTGGCACTCATTGCTCCTGGGCCATCATTGTTTCTAGGCCCTTTCAAGACTAGGAAGCATATGTATTACATACATATTACATATGTAATATGTGTACATACTGTGAGTTCACACTGATACTTCATATTATCATCAAACATCTAAGGGTTCCTTCAAGTATTCCTCATACCCATGACTGTATTATATCTCCTCCAGCTCTTAGAAAGTTGACTCAATATAGCTATTTACTTGCTCAATTTAATTACTTGTCTGTTGTAAAACATCTCCTTCTCTTTCTACCTCTGCAGAAGCCCCACCTGGCTCCATGTCATCTTTTCAGGACAATAATTATTGATCACTTATAACTATTAATTATTTGGTACTATTCTAAGCACTATCCAGTCTTTATATAAACAGAATAAAACCCTGTTATGTTAATGCAAAAATATCTCTATACTATAATATGGAAAATAAAGTTTAGAGGAGTTATAATTTATATAAGTTTGTAGCCCGTAGTAAAATTGACACCAGGGCCTAAACTATTCATATATCTGTAACACAGAAAATATATAGCATGTACATAAACGCCAAAGTATATATAAAGAAAACTATTTTTTAAATAGAAATATCACATATATATCTGCACTTTATTTTTACTTTGACACAATTATTAAAAATGACAGTAAATGTTGTGGCTTAAAAATAACATTGCTTCCTCAGCTCTATTTTGTGAGGTCAAGTAACTTGAGGTATCCTCAAACTGACATTAGTTTCTACCTAGATTGCATGCCATAGATAACAGCCAGCAGCGCCACAAATAACCAAGTTCCTGATATGACTGCTCCATGGGCCCTTGCAATTAAACAGTTTCTGCTACCTTCCTGGAATTTCCCTTTGTGTGGCCCTTAGATAATATCCCCTAAGAAGCTTATAAAACCCCATTATTTTCAGTTTGAACTAACCAATCCAGCCTTAGCCCAGAAACACCAAAGGACACCACACACAGACCCTAATAAAGGCATATGCCCCCAGGTCCTGCCTCACTCTCCACCTGCACTCTACCTTGACCTCAAGCATGTGGCTCCTCAAGGGATGCTGTGTACCTCCTCCAGAATTTGTGAGTAATGAATTACTCTATTTCAATTCCCTCATGATTTTTGTTAAACTTATGCTCACCATCCAACACTCCAAGGCTCTACTTAACAAATGATAATTTAACAAAGTCACAAGGTATGCCATGTACAAAGGGAATGTGTTAAACAATTTATAGGATTAATTCATGAGTCATGAGAGAACTGATGTTCAGAGATTTTGAATGTCACACAGCCAGTAACTAACAAAGCCAAAAATTCTTTGTTCTAATTCAGAGTTTATTTTGCTGAACTACTTTGCAATCATTGATTTTCAAACCATCCCTTATATCCAAGAAGACAAAACATATCACAGATTTGGGTACAAAAATTAGACAGAAAATAAATTTTTAAAAGAGGAACTGTTAGTGGCCTAAGGCGGGGTTTGACAAATTTTTCTGTAAAGAGCCAGATAGTAAATATTTTAGGATTTGTGGGCCATAAAGTCCCTGTCCCAGTTACTCAGTCCTTTGGTTATGACAATGAAGCAGCCAAAGGCAATACAAAAATTAATGAATGTACTCTGTTTTAAAGAAACTTTATTAAAAAAGAAAAAAACCGTCAATAGGCCATAGTTAGGGTCCCTTGAACTAATGAACTGGATATTCTTAACCATAAAAAATTATAGAAAAGAAAATGATCAAGACTGACCTTCTATGTCAAGGCCTCTACTTCAAGGTAAAAAGAAGCATAGGAATGGCATGATATAAGGAAACAATGAAAGTGTAAGTGAACCTCAAGGGAAATGTGAAAATTGTTGTTTTTCCTGAGAATGCCAAAAAGGGAAACTGCCACAGGGCAGGTAATGTGTAAAATATTGTGTAAAGATATAAGCTTGTTGGAAAGAGTTTTTCAGACCGATGTGGTTACCAGTTTACAATCATTTGGAAGTCAGAAGTAAATACTTTTTGTATTCATGTAGAACTTTTATTAAACATATTTTAGCATTTAAAATATCTGAAAACTATTCTCATACACATTGTGATAAGTTAGAGCAATTAATCTCAAATGTTAAAGTATGTTAAAATCACTTTAAATAATCATTAAATATGTTGATTCCAGAGTCCCAACTCCAGACATACTGGTTCAGTAAGTTTTAGAGGGAGACCCCCAAGTTATTCTCATTGTAATGGTCCCAGAATCATGCATGAGAAATCCTCACTTAAAGCAATAATTATTTGTAAGCCATGTGTTATACAAAAGAAACAAGGAGCTTTTAGGAAGTAGATGTAGATTCTACTGGCCACCAGGGATAATCAAGAACCAGGAAAAAGATTTAAAAATAACACTGGTTAACTTCTATGATGAAATATGGCTCTCAAGGGAGAGATGTTTCTGAGAAGTTCTGTGTTTAGAATTTAGATATTAAAAAGATGCTTCCATTCAGGTTCATAGTAATCAAGGAATCTGATCACTTAGCAACCATATCTAGTGGCCTGCTGGGTTTCCCACTGTATTCATTTCCTATAGCTTCTGTAAAAAATTACAACAAATTTATTGGCTTAAAATGCAGAACTTATTATCTTACAGATCTAATGTTCTGAAGTCTGAAATGGGTCTCACTGGGCTAAAATTAAGGTCTAGACAGGTCTGAGCTCCTTCTAGAGACAATCAATTTCCTTGCCTTTTCAAGCTTCTAGTGGTCACCTACACTTCTGTGGCCTTTTCTGCCACCTTTAAAGGCAGCAGGGGAGCGTCTTCATACCTCTGACTTTAACCATCTCTTCTGGCTCCCTTATCCACTTTAAAGGGATTTTGTAATTACATTGTTCCTAGCCAGATAATTTAATTTAAAAATTATCTGAACTTTAATTTTATCTGTAACTTGATTCCATATTGCCACGTAGTATAACATATATCCATAGGTTCTTGGGATTTAAAGTCCAGACATCTTGCAGGGAGGAAGTGACCATCATTCTTTCTACTATAACCATAGAGAAGATCTCTCTACAACCACATGAAAATTGGGAATAGTAAAGAAAAAGAGATTCTATAAGAAAGTGATATTAGGCTTTTTCTAAGAATGTTGAGTATTGAAAGTGCCATCTAAAGCAGCTCGAACCCTCCAGTGAGGTTATATTTAGAGATGGTGCCTCTAAGTAAGTAATTAAGGTTAAATGAAGTGCTATGAGTGAAGCCCTGATCCAATAGGATTAGTGTCCTTATAAGAGACACTAGATATCTCTTGCTCTTTCTCTATCTCCACGTGTAAGTTCCAAGGAAGGACCATGTGAGGACACAGAGAAAGTTGGCCTTTTACAAGCCAGGAAGAGAGCTTTCACCAGAAACCAAATGAGCCAGATCATTTGTCTTGGATTTATAGCCTCCAAAATGGTGAGGAAATAAGTTTGTTGCTTAAGTCGATCTATGGTATTTTTTTTATAACAGCCCAATCAGGCTAGTATGAAGGGCAAAAAGTAGGAGATAAAGAATTATGGGCCCAAGCAAGAAATCAGATTTACATAGATACATGTAGACCTGGAAGTTCATAAATAGCATTCCCATGATTAAGCTATTCAGCCAAACATTATGTCAGGTCAAAGAGTCAATTTATTCTTTTTTTTTTTTTCTTATAAGTTTTTAAAACTTTTTCTTGGAAACCATTTTCATATATTAATACTTTTTCATCTTTTATATTGAAACCCATTTGTAAGAATAAACATGTGTTTTGTGAATATTGTGTATTTTATCCTTATAGGTTACAAATGCATATAATATATAATTAGGAATAAATCATAGCAATATATTAGATGCATTGACTTTATAGTTAACATAATTGAAAGTATTTATACAATAAGATCAAAAAGACTTGTATTTTCAATTTAAGTATTGGTGGTTTCCTGAAAAATAAAAAAATTAATTTGTCTTCACAGGTCACTCTTTATATTTATGAATCAATCATTCTCTTTGCTTAGATAAATTTGTCTTCAAAACTCAGTTTTTAATATTCAGAACATCTTTTGCAATATATGAGGTCACAGAATCACAGAACTTTATAATCTTAAAATAACTTAAAATATTATATTCTCCAAATCCTATTATTAAAGAAATAAGGATTTATAAAAAGGACAAAAAAAAAAATTTCTAGTCCTATAACTCTGTTTTTCTCCTTGTCTATACTTTTCTGGAGTTTTTCTCTAGGTTTTTCTTTTCCTATACTTAGTTTCATGCTAGGAAATATGGCAGCAACATAGAAAACACCAGGACAGCTTGTGTAGGAAGTAAGGAACTACTAAGAGAGGATTTATGGGAAATGAGCTAAATGAACTTGAACAAATACCACCTTACCAGTGTCAGTGAATCTAGTAATCTGAGTTGGAAAATGTCAGGTCTATCTAAAAGACCTGCATAAAGGACAAGGCCATGAACCAATGTTCATGTGTTGGGCATTTTTTTTATACAGTGCCTAGCAACTCTTGCTAAGAAGTCAGTCATAGTGAATGGGATAGGCAGCACTCAAGGTACACAACTGGTCAAAGAAATAACATTGACATATGATAGTCTACTTAAATATAAACACATCTGAAACAATGAAATTATCATTAAACCTTTAAGTATTTCTACTTACATCCAAGGAAATGCAATGCTGTGGAAGATATTACTGGGGAGGTATTCCTCCACTTATAGCTGATGTTAAGAGAAGGCAGAGCTCGAAAATTTGGGTTGTAAGGTAAATGTGGCAGTACTATTGTTGTCATTTTCTTATTCCCCTTATAAGACTAAGACCTATGATTAACAATGATACAGTGATACATACTCCCTTAGAATGCTCAAGATTCAGAAGGAATGAAAGTCAGCCCAGTAATTCAGACTGACCATGCTGGTTGGTGCCAAAGTTGCAGACTTTTTACGTACAACATTGAATATTTTTGAGAGAGCAAGAACTTTTGAGAGACAGACAGAGAGAGACAGAGAGAGACAGAGAGACAACTATTGATATTCTTTCTTCCCTTGACATACAAAATAAAATCCCTAAATGCATTCATTCTGCCACAGCTTTCCCATATTCTTGAATGTGCTAGTGACTGAGCTTTATACTTTGTAGCTCCGCAGTTGGGTTTTACTACCAGGAAAAACAACTCAAACTCTTTTGTAATTTGCTTTCTTTGATCAACTAATTTAACTAATTAATCAGTCTAACCAGTTAAACCATTTGCCAATATGGACACCTCCCTCATACTCTATTAGAACATTGCCAAATTTCTTCTTGTTTTTCATTTCATTTTAATTAGTTAAAGGTAGTAAGGTAATAATCTACATTTATGCAAGCACCTAATTCTTACATCTAGAAAAATCAAGAGATCTTTTATAATGAAAACACTAGTGAAAATAGAAGAGGTTAGCCCTAAATTAGAAAAAAAATAGGTGCAAAATTGAAAAAAAAAGCAGATTCATTAAGATCTTAAAATTTATTCATTACCTTAAATTATCTAACTATGTATTAAGTCTTTTCGTGTTATAATGATATACAAATGATTAAGAATGTAAACACTAAAAATGATATACAACCATTAAATAATGAGCAGTTCCTGGATCAGAAGAAATAATAATAAAAAAAGAAACCATAAACACACCTCAAGTAAAACTCATTGTATTCCAAGAAATTTCAAAAGAGATAAGCCTAAGTTGTAACTCCTATAGTACTAGCCTGAGAAATTCATAAGGGAGTTTGTGGTAAGACATCAAGCCTGTATCAGATATCACCAGCTTGGTATCTGGCTATGAGAGTAGTCAAATGTCATTAAAACAAACTCATTCTCCCAAGACAATAAAATACAAGAGAATAAGAGCACAGGCTATTCTATTTTAGTCTTACATTTCAAAATTACTACAGCACCGACTGAGAACTAACATTAAATACAAAAGCCAAAGTGTTTGGCTCTAAATCTGTGTTTCAACAGGAGTCTGTGTCACTGTTGCTTTATTTTCTTAGAATATTTTCTTAATCATTACCAAACATTATTTGTAAAGGCACAACTTCAATAGCAGTCACAGAAGCTCTAAATTTTACAGGGTGCAAAGTTTCAATCTACTGGGTACAAAAAATTGAAAGAAATATTTAAGATGCTATGTTCAAGGGGGTTGCAGGAGAATACCACAGCAAAGCTGTGGAGAGAGACATTTTAAGAGTTTGGGGAGGTTCAGGAAAAACTCCACAGAGTCAACAGGTAGAGTATTTTGCAGTAGGTTAAAAGAAAGGTGAAACTTAGGTTAATAATGAAATGAAATTCCAGGGTTAACTCCACGCAAGACAAAGGTGATGTACAATGATTTAGAAGCTTGTTTGGTAGAGAACACAATCCCAGCCTCTCTGGAGAATAGGAGAGAATTTGAGAAGTAAAGGGCAAAATAGACGGAGACTTAGTATTATATTCAGGATATGGAAGTTGTTTTTCATCCACATTTTCAAACCTTAGTTCTGCTATGAACAAGTAAATAATCTGAATTCCTTAGGATGGATGCAAGGGTGGTGGAGAGAATCTAAACAATGAGACCTAAGAGATACAGTAAAGAAATGGACACACTGGGAAAAAAAAATTTTACCTTCTTATAGGTCAGCTTATAGGTCAATAGCTGGGAGTATTTCTAGGCATTGGGAGCAATTGCAGAATCTTAAACATAATAGCAACTTAAATGATATATTAAAAGTTTTAAAACATTTGTATTTGTTATTTCACATAATCGCTCAGAAAAGAGTGGTGTAGGCAAAGATGAAATATTCATCTGAGTAAACTTATAAAACCCTTTAGAAAAAGAAGAGAATGGTTCAGGTAATGTATTAGACTATTACTTGGAAAAAAATAAAAGACACTAAGATTATTAACGAAGAAGGTGGCTACACTCAAAATGAATTTTAAAAATTTAGTTACCTTCAGAACTGGAGCACAATTTCAGCAAAATTCAGAAGTGTAGTGGATTTGAAGTTGATTTCCTGAGGACTGAATTAGTACACTCCTCCTTCTTAGATTTCCCTCATTTCTGAAGATGAAAACATGAAGAAATCCGAAACATCAGGTTCAGAAGCAGGTAGCTTCAGGTTTGAAGAAAGGAGAGAGCAGATACTGGAAGACAAGTGAGTTATATTAAGCAGTGGCTCTCAAACTACTCTATCAACATCACCTGGAAACAGCTGGACACCCAATCACTGGGCTCTACCTCTTATCTACCAAATTAGTTACTCTGGTAGAACTCAATGTCTGTATTTTAACAAACTCTCCAGGTGATTCTGATGCATACTCAAGTTTGAGAGCCTCTGGTATAGCCAGTGGCTATAACAGAAATAACAGAATTAAAGTAACAGAAATAATTGATTTCAGCTGAAGATCTGAGAGGCTGGCTTTCAGGAGAGCGTAGGCCCAGTCAAGATTATCATTTAATCACTCCATGGATAATTAAGTATTTTAGTTTGCATATGCCTCAACAATGAAATCTGGTTAGTAATGACCCCCTGAAAAGACATATAGGAAGATAAATTATAAAAATCCAAATCAAGAATATTTTATAAAGTAAAATCAATTTTTATTTCACTTTCCCTGGGATTACCCATTTCCCAGAACTGCTCCTAGATACACATTCTGCTATGTTAAAATGAAAAAAAAAATTTTTTTATACCCAAGGAGAGAAAGGTATTTGATAAATCTTGTTCTATCATAACATGTTGCTATACTTTCTGTAATATCACATTTTCAGCTGAAGAATATTCTTTTATACTTTTTCATTTAGTAATATATTTTACTACTGTTATATTTAGAATTGCTGCATTTTAGTTTTCTTATTTGTTTTTTTCCAGGACAGACCTAGCTGTTACTAAACCATTTTGAAAAAATTAATAAAAATTAAAATGAAAAGAAATGAAATTCTATCTCATAGTACCTATGAATCATCACTATAAGATGACCAATACTATATACTTGACTAAATACAACTTTGTTTTGAAGTGCAGATTTGTTCCAGTTTCCCTGAACACCAACATTTCTGAAAGAAAAAAAAAATTTAAGAGAAAGACTGAAGTCATTAAAGCTTTGATCTTTTACTTATTTCACTCAGTTTCAAAGTCTACCTAGTTTTAAAAGTTCTAGAAACTCCATACCGTGTTTTATTTCTACATTGTTACTTTACTTTTATATAGAATTTGGGAATCATATCAAAGGAAATATTTTAAATCATTCCAGACTTTTGGTTAGTATGATGCAGCTTTTATGTATTTTTGAATTTTCCCATCCTTTAACTATCCAAGCTTTATTAAAGTGGTGATCTCAAAAAAGAAGAGCCAATTACCAAATAGCCAAATTGAAAGGTATATATAAAAAGATTTATCCTCTGCTCCAATCTAATTGCTTGGTTTATGGGGTTCCCAATACAATTAGTCAGGGAAAGCTCATGCCCTCAAATAGTATATTAGCAAGCTCTGTTGAAAAAAGCAGAAATACTCACAAACCCCCTCATGAGAGTTAACCTTTCAGTGGTAGAAAATCTTCCTGTTGTCATTTCAAAGTTATTTATGCCATATCTTGAGATAAGATCTCTCACCTTCTACAAAGAAAGATAGAAAACAGTTCATTATTACCATTATAATTGCTTCCCCCAGTAGTCAACAAAACTCAAAGAGAGGAGAATCCAAAGTGTATATATGTCACTAAAATAATATTTGTGCTTTCCTAGCAGGACAGAATTAGTTAAAATAATTTTTATATACAGAGGTTTATCACTTTTATTCTATTTAATTATACGTTTGTTACACACATATAATGAAAAAGAGAAATGGGATTTCTGAACAATTGCATTTTTGTAGTACTCAAGTATATTGAATCACTGGTTCTTAATATCATAAAAATAAGGTAGAAGCCTAAGGAACAGGATATTTTTATTTAAAATAATACCAGAGCTAAAGTGTTTATACCAATAATGTTTTCTCACATTCATACTTTTCAAATTTATCTTTTCCCCAAAACCTATTTTTGAGTGAAATATATGAACCCTAAAGAAGCACTGACTTCAACATTTAAATTCAATATTCTCTCATCCTTCTTCCCTTCCTACAAAAGGAGTTCAATAACTGAATTTTCCAAATTGGAAATACAAACACACACACACACACACACACACACACACACACACACACACACAGGAGCCAGGATATATATCATTTAATACAATTTAAACAAACAAGAATGCCAACAGTATTCATGGCACAGTGTTAAGTGTTGAAATAAAAACAGATGAGCAATAAAGAGAATCTCTGAATCTCTGAGTGAATAGTAAAACTTAATATTATCAAAAAGTTAATTGTTTTCGATTATTTTCTATAAGTCTGCCTATTTATAATCAAAATCCTAAGGTTATTTTCTTATGAAACTTAACAAGATGGTGCTAATGCATATCTATAATAGATAACATGAGAGAATACTTCACATGTAAGTAAAAGACAACAATGTTATTTAAAATTTGGCAAATTAAACAGAGACAATTAAAAGAAAAAATATATAGAACAAAATATATATTTAAAGGCAGAATTGTCAGTGGATAGAGAATTATAAATTGAAACACTGATGGGATATCATTTTTCCATCCAGTGGTCAAAAATAATGAGAATAAATTATCCAGGTCTGGTGGAGCTATGGAGAAATAGGCTCCAATAGGGAAATTTTTCACAATACCTATTAAAATTTAAAATATTTACAACTTTTGACATAACAATTTCATGACTAGGAATCTATCCTTCAGAAATATTTAAACACAAAAAAATTATAAAAGTAAATTCAATGCAAATTTTTTTACAGTAAAAAATTAAAACTGTAAACCTCCAAATTTGACATGGGAATTTGTTCATGATGTACAGCTGTTCATATTTTAACATTTTCTAAAAGAAACACTGTATGTATATACATAATGATGTTTATGAGATAAAAAGATTTATAAATACATAGAGAATGATCTGAAAGATGTTAACAACATAAGCAAAATAATTTTTAAAAACTAATAGTAATCAATATAATAACAAAACACATAGTAATCACTATATACCAGGTACTGTTACGTGTTTTTTATTGATTATCTCAATTAATCTTCATAGCAACCTTTTGACTAACAAATATGGAACCTAAAGGTAAACAACAAATTTTTAACAATATTACATTGTGGTGTGGAAATGGAGATGAGAATGAATACTCAAGGTAGATTTACAGTTTTTATTATTGTGTTATTAGAATTTTTAAGAAAGAGCATACTTATGTTAGCTTAGTAAATAAAAATTAAAAACTAAAAGAATTCCAATAACAATTATAGTATAACAGATGTTAAATAATATAATCCATAATGTAATAATAAGGTTTTAAAGAAGAGAGAGATTAATTTTGACTGAATAAAAAAACTATTCATAAAGGAGTAGTATTTGAGATAAATCCAGGGAATAGCAAAAAACTGCTTAACAGTATCTAAAAGAATAGCAGGAGAGATAAGAATAGAACTATAGGAGGTAATAAATGATTCTGTTATATCTCAGAAATGACAAGGCATAGTAGGAGATAAATCTGGAGAGGCAAGAGGCCTGAAAGCATTTTGATTTATTTAAGAAAGTACTAAAAAATCAGCCCTTTGGGTTAAACTAAAACACAGATTCTCCAAAGAGCTGATTCCCAAACTATAGTGCCTTCGTGGAAGTACAGCTTTTCAGCAGAGTTCCAGAACACTGCTGGAACAAACAAAAATTAGGATACATTGGAGAGAATAAGAGAAACAGGTTAACTTCACCTGCATCATTCCTCTTTCAAAGTGTTAGAGCTCAGCAGCAAGAGGGAACTTCTCAGCCAATGATTTCCCTTTCAGTGGAAAATGAAATTAATGTGTGACTAACTGGATTCCCAAACAGTGCAGCACACTGACAAAGAGACCCATTTCCCTCTTGCCTCATCCAGAGTACTGAGTCATGAGTTGCATAATTGGGGGACAGGAAAAGTATAGGAGAGTGGTAGTTAGGAATCTTGGAGAGCATTAAAGGGACACAGATCCTACTGATTCAAAAAAGAAAAGCTGATGGAGTTCATCACCATTAAACCTGCTTTGTAAGAAATATTTAAAGAAATTCTTCAAGATGAAATTAAAGGATACTAATTAGTAACATAAAAACATATAACAAAAAGGTAAAAGTAAGTATATAGTGAAATTCGGAATACTCATATTATAAAATAGTGGTGTATTAAACACATAACTCTAGTATAAAGGCTAAAGGACAAAAATTTTTTATAAGGGTAGAAGTCTTTTAAAATAACTATAGCTACAATAATTTAATAAATACACAATAGAAAAAGAAGTAAATTGTGACATCAAAAACATAAAAGTGGGGATAGGAAAAGATTTGACTTGTATATGCAATCAATTATTAACAGTGTAAAATAGACTTACAACTGTAGTATGTCCTATGTAGCCATAAGGCAAAAACCTACAATAGATATACAAAAGATAAGAGAAGGGAAGCAAAGCACATCACTATGGAATATCATCCGTTCACAAAGGAAGGCAGTAAGAGAGGGAGAAAGGAAAAAAGGAAGTACAAAACAGCCAAAAAAAAATTTAATGAGATGGCATTAGTAAGTTAATCCCTATCAAGATACTCTAAATATAAATGTATTCAATACTCTAATCAAGAGGTATAAAGGGAATGGTAGATTCACATTTTCTAAAAGGAATCAACTATTTGCAGCCTCTGAGAAATTCACTTCAGATTCACTGACTAATGGGGGGGAAAAAAAAGAAAAGAAGAGAAAAGAAGAGAAAAGAGAAAAGAGAAAAGAGAAAAGAAAAGAGGAGAGGAGAGGAGAGGAGAGGAGAGGAGAGGAGAGGAGAGGAGAGGAGAGGAGAGGAAAGGAAAGGAAAGGAAAGGAAAGGAAAGGAAAGGAAAGGAAAGGAAAGGAAAGGAAAGGAAAGGAAAGGAAAGGAAAGGAAAGGAAAGGAAAGGAAAGGAAATCTTCTTTGGATGAAAGAACAAGAGCTCTTATTTGAACAACAAAAAAATCTGTGGCAGGAGCAAGGAAGAAGACATAGGAAACAACCAAAAATTTTTCTTTCAAGAAACTGAGTTTTCTCAAAAAGAAAAAATCTAGTTTGAAAGCTGTAAATGACCTACTAGACACAAATTCAATAAGAAAATAGTTTCAAGTGTTCTCAGCTACTTAAGGCTAGAAGTTATTTTCAGGGCTAGTCAATTATATATATATTTTTTTAACTAAGCAGCTACTTTAAAGAAAAACCATACTTTGTGTAGTAGCCCACTTCTGAACTACTCACCAGAGTCCTAACTCTGCCTTTCTCCTTTCAAGTTATCACTCAATACCCTTAACTCTCTTCAACTAACAAAAAAAATAACATAAAAATTCCTGTCTGGACTTCAAGGCTCTCCAGAGCCTAACTCCAAGCCCACTTAGTAACTTCAAACTTTAGCACTTAATTGTATACACCTTCTGTGCAAGTCAAGGCAAATGGAACTATTCGGCTGTGTACACTGAAATGCTTATACATTTCTGCCCTTCATATTTTGTTCCTGTTTTTCCTTTGAAATTCTGACCCATCATCTCCACAATTTAAAATCCTATCTATCTTTCAAGTTACCCATCAAATGTGGCTTCCATTTGGAAGCCTTCCTTCATCACCAGAGCCATGAAAAATCTCTCTCCTATGGCTCCTTATGTCTAACCTCATAAACCTAAAACTCACTACTTTGAATTGACTTTGTTTTTACACACTTTTGTCTTCTTCACTAGACTATAAAGCCAATATAAGATATTTGAAAAACACTGACTTACAAATAATTAATGTTTAGTAAATATTGCTGAAAGTAACAAACAAGTAAGGTGTTAAAATTTTTCATTTGTATAAAACTTTAATTTAACTGTATCAGATTCGGGTATAGAAAATAAATGGAGGAAAAATGCTTTTAAATTTCAGTGCGAAGAGGTTAAATGGGATCAAATATATGGTAACCGAAGGACACTGCACTTTGGGTGGTAATCATACAATTAAATATATAGGCGTCAAACTATAATGTACACCTGAAATTTATGTAATTGTATTAACCAATGTTACCCCGATAAAATTAGTAAAAATAAATAAACAAACAAACAAATTTCAGTGCCACATCAAAGAAAATAAGATAATAACATTTTGGAACACTCATATTTGATTCAGAAGACCCATAAACCATGATGAGAAGAATTATGCTTTAAAATCTTACATTTATGAATTAAAAAATAATATATATATGTGTGTATATATATATATATGTGTGTGTGTGTATATATACACACACACAAACACACACACACACACATATATATATTATATATATTACATATATATATATATACATATGCTGTATGGTTTACTCAAGTTACAGCAGAAATCAGAACTAAAGCTAATATTAGAGCTGACAGTTTTTAGGCCAACAGCTTCATTCATGCAGCTTTGTCTCTCAGGGGCTATTTCTAAGTTTCCAACAGAGTGGGCCTGAACACTCCCATGATACTAAGTTGTTTGTTTGGTTTTGTCGTTAATTTTAGTAGCTCACATATCTCAATTTTTACCATTTAAAATTAGTCCTAGAGAAAAAAGTCAGAGAACATGGAATCAGGCAACTATTATTGACATTATGGATTTAGTTATTATTTGCATGTATAAAACCATTAAAATATTTTCTTTGATATGTGTTGGGAAGTTTATAGGATTCAAATATTTCTCACTTCTCTAGTGGATACACTGACTTTAAATTTTAAATATCAGTAAGAAAATAGACACCAAGGAAGAAATATTTTCTTATCTATATTGCCAGAAGTGGCATGAGCTCAGACATAACTGATAGATGTCAAAGTTTCTTCACGTATTTTGCAGTAATTTGGATGCCCTACATTGATTTAAAAAACATGTCTAAGTTTTAGGATATTTGCCTGCGATCAATTCAAAGGCCTTTTAAGTACCTACAGTTATAATTTAAAACTTATAACTACTGAATTAAATAAAAACTACTTTCTAGGCCTATTGCCATCAGTAATGTGATTACTGCTTCTCTTTTTGCTGCAGTTGATCTCTGTTTAATCTATGCAAGAAAGGAAAGTAATATTTTTACTGTAAATAGAATCACATAGCTAAGATTTTGACTCAAAGAAGCATAAACCAAGTCTATGAGTAGACATAACTTCAAAATTATTTGTCAATCGTACATCAAAGGACTAAAACTTAGGTTGTCAAAGTGAATTTAGGAAGTACGGTAGGCAGCTTCTGATATGATTCCCAACTATTCCTGCCTTTTGATATCCATGTCCTGTGTAACCTGGTCCCTTTTCATATGTGCTGGACCTATTGACTTTCTTCTAATATATAGAATATTATAAAATTGATGTAGTGACACTTCCGTGTTTAGGTTGTAAAAATATGACCTCCATGTTGCTGGCATTTTTCTCTATTACCTTCTTGACTTGCCACTTTGAGGAAATAAGCTGCCATGTTGCAGAGGCTCATATGGTGAGGCACCAAAAGAGGCCTTCAGCTATTAGCTAGCACGATCTGAGTCCTTCAATCAAATAATTCTTGAGGAACTGACTTCTGCCAACAACAATGACAGTGAATTTGGAATCAGATGTTTTCCCAGTTGAACTGTGAGATAACTATGACCCCAACTAACACTTTGATTGCAGCTTGTGAGAGGCCCTGAAACAGAAGACTCAGCTAGGACACATCCATATTTCTGAGCCATAGAAACTGTGAAATCATAAATGTTGTTTCAAGCCACTGATTTTTGAGATATTTAATTATACAGCCATAGATCACTAATACAGGGTGCAGTAAGATTCCACGGAGTTTGATTCTGAGAAAAAGAAGGGTATGCAACCCCAAAATATGCCACTTTTGGATACTGATTATTTTAGGCTGGTAAATTTTAAGTAATGGCAGACATGGGAGATAATCTGAAAACCAAGCGGTTAACTTTTGTAAAAGAACATTTACATTTGTAAGAGAATCTCCATCTATATCTATATTTTCCTCATGGAACCAAGTCTGTCTTTACTAGCAATGGAGAAGGCTTTGGGCTTAAATTTGCATAACAGTCTTTCTCTTGTTTTCTATTCTCTTCACCTGCAACATCACCGTTTTCCTTTAACTGGAGATAGTATGGCTTCTACCATTTTGGCAAGTTACTCAGTATTTCTAGATCTCTTCCAGAAGAATTTGAGGGGTAAAGGATGATTTTTCTTCCCTGACAATTCTATCATCGGAATAGAGAGATATAGCTCATGACTTTGTCAAAACTGATTATAATTGAGTCTAAGCTTGTACAACTGGCCATACGACAGCCAATAAGTCTAGTGACAAGGTGTTAGAACAAGGAAATTGACTTTATTCAGAAAGCCAGCAAGCCAAGAAGATGGCAGAATAGTGTTCTAAGGAACCATCTTAAGAAAGTACAGAACTCCAGCTTTTTTTTTATGTCAAAGGAAAAGGAAAATGGGAGGAGCAAGATGCTTCTGAAGAACACAGACATCTGGGCACCAGTAAGGATCCATGAAAGATTGTGAAACTTCTTTGTAGTCTGTTGACTCTAGTTAATATGAATCCAGTCATGAGGTTTCCGCAAATCTTTGATAAACAATCATTGTTTTTGTACATTATATTTTGTATTTTGTACAAGGCACTTTCTGGTAAGAAGCTGTTCTTATAAAACTTAAGTCGCAAGAGAATTTCTCTAATGATTTGCATGCCTATATATGAGACTGAGCAGAAGCTATTAACCTGAAGGTCATGGGAACAAAGCAGGCTTGAACAAAATAGAGTCAGAGAAGCTAAGCATTTCACTCTCTTGCATACTCAGTGTATTTCCTATTTAGATGCATGGTGATTGGCTAAGATTAGTCATGTGACCTAACCTGGACATTCAGAGTGAATTTTAAGTCATTGCACAGAGAGCTGAAGAACATGCTTAAGGAATCATGCAACCCCAAGAGTAGCTGACAGCCCTATTGGAGCCACAGAAACAATAGTGCAATAAATTTGAATCAAGAAAGACAAACCGACAGAAAGAAATTTTGTCTGAAGCTGCATAGATCTAAATTTTTTAGTTAAATAAAATACTATTTAATGTAGGTTTAAATGAATTGTCTGATAACTTGCAACATTAAAATTATTCTACATGGTATAACTCACATTTTTCATATATTTAAAATATTCAAATTAAGAATTTTAAAAGGCACTAAAGAACACCTTGAACTTTTTGCAATTAAACGATAAAATATACCTTCTATAACAGTGAGTCATCAAAAGCATACATTATAACTAAATATTGACATATGATAATTGAACTCAAATGAACTTCAATGCAAGTAACATAAACAATTCAAGAAAACATCAACACAATTTAATTGTATTATGATTTGCTTTGTAATAATTAAACATCAAAGTCAACACATATAAAAGGATACTTCTGAAGCAGGGGAATTAAGTGGCTCAAAGCCAGCTTTGAAGATAAGCTATAAAGTCTACTAAATAGAAAATTAAAATGCCCCCTGTGTAGAAAGGTTTGGAAATTGAATAAAAGTTTAAATAACTTTCAAACTATATAACTGTGTGGGGGAGTTCCCATAAACTTCAAAAGTTTTTCAAATAATACAATATTGTATCCTTTTCCACCTAATTCCCCAATTTTTTAATAAATTTTTCTATTGGATTACATTATCTAAAAGAATTAAAAGAAAATTAAATCCTAAAATCTATAAGAACAAAGAAAGGGTATGGAGGCCTTCATTAGTGAGAAAACAGATCAGCTTTTTTTTTTTCTGTGAAGAGAAATAATACCTGCGTAGCCACTCTTTCAAGTAGCAGAGCTCTTTCCATAGTTCTATTTTTTTAGGATGATGAGGTAAAGAGATCACAAATAATAGAATCCTACTTTTATGCCCTGTTGACACAAACCAGTGATTTTTGAAAGTTCTAGAAAATCCTCATAGTTCCCTATGAAACTGCAAATGTCAAGTACATTTATAGTATTGTAAAGAGTTCTATTAGACAAATGTCAGGCAATTTTCTTCCTTCCTAAAATACATTCAGCCAATTCTACTGCTAGGAAGTAAAGAAATTAAAATTTAGTAAGAACCTAAGTTCTAGATATCATTTTAATATTAGTTACCTGGAAATAAGGCCTGTTAGTTATTATTATCTTTCTATATTTTTCTACAAATTAATGACACAAATACATCCCCGTCTGTCTACCCCATGACTATCCCCAAAGAAAACAAGGTATCCTTCTTAGAATAAATCTATAAATCAATTCATAATATATGAAAAAAGGATCTATAAGGTTATCTTAAGAATTCTAAATAACTTCTAGGTCAGGTCAGGAAGTCTTATTAACATATTTAAATACATTCAGCCTGAGTTAGAAGCAGAGTTGGTTGGTTGTAAAATGACAGATAAAACAAGAAGCAAAGTGGGACCTTCAAAGACTACTCAGGCCAGCATGTTTCCATAGTTGAGTGGGCCTCTCACTTGCTTTACTTTGGAATCACAGGAACTTTTTAAACTACTGATGTTTAGGTCCTACCTCTAGAGATTCTGATTTTAATTAATCTGAGATGTGCATAGGACAGTGTAAATTTTTTTAAAGCCCACTACTACTGAAACTTTATCTCCAAGCTATGATCTGACTTGCCTATATGTTGAAGGAATAAGCCAATTGGGTTTTTTGGAAGAGGTTAAAAATATTCTTCCCTATATGTTTTGTATTACAGAGGTATGTCATAGAATGCCAAGTGATGTTATGTTTTTAAAATAAAACAAAAAAACCATTAGTAAAGAAAGAATCTGAAACTTATTTAAATACAAGGTAAAGCTTAAAACAATAAGTTCCTGAGACATTTCCTTCTACTGCATCCCCACCCTTTCTTATAAATCTAGTGGTTACTATGAGAGGAGGGAAAATTGAGAGGAAACTGAAAACATCATGGTAATTTATTAAATGAGACTTTACTTAATTTCTATGGAAAATGTGGCTGAATAATCATTGTTGTCATCGTCATCGTCATCATTGTCATCATCATCAACATCATCATTATCATTATCATAAGTTTTCTCTACCCAACTGGACTCTGCTTTAATTTATATTAACTTAAAACCCTAAGAGTCATAGTTACAGAGAGAATAAGAATAAGTTTTGTACAACTTAACTGATTAAATGAAATAAGGAAAGTGAATCTTGAGGTATACTAGGAATAGAGGTGCTCATCAAATATTGTCTTTTTTCCCCTGTACTACAAGGGATCAATGTCCATATGCACAAACCAGAGTTGAGATCCTAATCTTTATAATACAAAAAGCTTATATTTAAACTCTATTTAATGAGATATTTATACATTTAATAAATACTAAATACGTGAATTTTTATTCTAGCTATGTTATGAACAAACATTATTGATAGGAAGTTTTAAAAATTGATTATATGTTTTTTAAATCCATCTAATATTTACAAAAGAAAATCAGACAGAAATATATAGTATAGCAAAAAAAATAATAATTGCCTCACATATTCTCCATCCTGAGATATAATTTAATTATTTATATTTATTCCCTCTCTAAGCTTATCCTTTTTTGTAGACATACACATATTTTTCAGTGGATTGAAAAATCCTTTTTTAAATCAATAAGTAAATAATATTTTCTCATGGCTAACCACTCCTGAATTCAAAATGACACAAAAATAGTAAATCAAATCCCAACTGCACATTTCTACCACCTGTCTAGTCCTAGATCTCTAGTCTCATTCTTATGTTAGCACACTGATCATCCTTACTGTTATCTCAAATGCGTTCATTGGCACTCTATTTTTGACTCAGTTTAATATTCATTCCAGATATATGTTTGAGCACTTTGGATATACTGCATAAATACCTTCTTAATGTCTACGCCTTGAGTATGACTCCCATGAGCTCCTTCCATTTATTCTGGAACAACTGACTATCTATTCAGGTCTCCCATTTCTTCTCAAGGGTTCCAAAAAAAGAGGAGAGAAAAATGGAACTGAGTACATGCTCATCTGTACTAGGCCAAGACTATCCCATCATCTACAAATCTGGGGAGAATGCCCAATTTTTAAAAGCTTTGTGTCATCTTTCATCATCACTCCACTAAAGCCATACAGTTTGTATCTCTGCCTCAGAGAATCTCTTATAAAAATTAGAATCTTTAGCTTCTCCCTGTCAGCTCTATTTTAATAAGTCTCATACCCAGGCCTCAGAGTTGTGCTACAAAAACCAAACCTTCCTTCTTCTATGTCTTCAGCAGCTCACCTTTTCCAGTTTCCTTTCTCCAAGTCAAATTAAAGCATTCAAATACAAGCCTCAGAACTATTCACTCTATCATTTTATCACCTACTTCCAATTCTAAATCACAGTTTGCCTCAGAGATGACTCTGCTCTACTTGTAAATTTATACATTATTTTAGGTAACAAAACCAATGCATATAATAGTAAATAATATTTAATAGCATGAAAAAGTTACCTTTCATATATCCAAAGTAAATTGCAACAATGAAGAAATGACATGTTAAGGTAGATCAGACTGTTACTTGACTGAGCATGCTTTTGCCAGATCTCAAGCAAGCTATGTAATTAGTTAAATTAATGAATAAAGCCTATTTTTTTAATGAAAGGCATGTAAATTTGGCAAAGTTAAAAATGTAGCACACAACATATCTTCATACCTAAGAACAGTAAATTATGTATTTGTTTATATTTTAAGAAAAGTTGTTTCATGACTCTGTCACCCTCACCACAGATCATTGGCCCAATGCTAGAAATCAGATTAAAGGGTTAGCAACCTGTGTAGGTGACTAAAAAGCCACCAAATTTACAGAGACTTATATTGATCAATAGATCAATGAGATTTCTCAGGAATTTTGAATGTACAACTTAGAGAGAGAGAGACAGCAGGTTTTAGAAAAAACCGAAAGGCAAAAATGAAAACTATATAAAGAAAAAAGAAGAGAAGTTGTTGTTAATGGCTAGAGAAGAGTCAAGTCACCATTTTAATGTGGGACTAGAGGGAAGGTAGAAGAGTAAAACTGTTGGAAGTAGGAATGAAGATACTTATTATTAAATACCAGGCACTGCTCTAACTGCTCAAAAGGTAGAAACTCATTCATTACTCAAAAAAAAAAAGAGAGAAAGAGAGAGAGAAATACCATTTTTATTTGCATTTTACAGCAATTGCAGTACCTGCACAATATCTTAGAGCTGAGAATGGATTGAGAACATGGGCTCTGAGACAGACTGCCTAGATTTGAATATTGGCTCTGTCATTATGAGGACTAAATGAGCTAATATTGGCAATCGCAACTAAAATATTTTCTGGCACATAGTAATCACTATATAAATACATAGCAATTACAAAAATGTAAATAAATATTTAAAATGTGAAGCCAGGCAGTGTAAATCTCTATTAGTCAGTGTTCTCCAGACCAACAAAACCAATAGGATATGTAGAGACATAAAGGAAGAGTTAGTACAAGAATCAGTTCATGATGGTATGGAGGCCAAGAAGTTCCATGATCTTCTGTTTGCAAGCTGGAGAATAAGGAAAACTGGTGGTACAATTCAGTCCAATTCCAAAGGCCCAGAGGGCTGCAGGTAAAAATCCCATAGTCTGAAGGTCCAAGAACCAGGAGCTCTAATGTTGAACAGAAAAAGAAGATAGACATTCCAGCTTAAGGCAAGAGAGAATTTGAGTTTGCTTAACTTTTTGTTTCATCCAGCCCCGCAAAGACATCAAAGATGCCTGCCCACACTGGTGAGGGAGGATCTTCTTTACTTGGCCTACTGATTCAAATGTTAATCTCTTTCAGAAACAGTCTCACCAACACATCCAAAAACAGTGTAAAGTTTAACCATCACAGAATCCATGGGTATACTTTTAAACACTATGGCTGTGGTGTAGAGTGAGAGGAGAAAGTGACAGCTGCCGTTTTGAGGAGACAGAATAAGTATCTGTACTAGAACTGTGCACATGATACCGGACAATGGTTTGCAGAACTCCAAGTGTTAGAGAAAGAGGTCACATAGGCTACAATACTCTCTATGGAGCATAACAGCTTAAGTAGCAGCCCTTGGACTGATTCAGCATGTCAATTTAGATCCTGAATGAAGTTCCTATTCTGTATCTCAATCAGATTGTGTAATGGTATTCTCATGAAGTTGACAAACTGAAGAGTATGTTCCTCCTTGCCTGAAGATTGATTATTACCATAAATCTCTGTAACTTAAAAAGTGTTTAGGCAAACTGAGAATGGACTTCTTCTAAGTAACTGCAAAGAGTCATACTAACATTGAAATAAAAGGTAAAATTACTTTATAGGGATAGTATCTTCATCCTTTGGGTTTGGACCTATTAACACCTGTTTTAATTATGTATAAAATGGTTTGTGCACATATTTGAATGCAGGTAATCTCTAGAAATCTGTTATACACTTGAGTAGATTTTATTAATGTCTGTAAACCAAAGAGTTAAATAAAATTTAGGCATTATATAATTCAGCTTTTTAATGAAAGGAAAAGAAGAAAAGCAGTTTGGCAGTTTCTGCAATCTAATATCTTAAAGTGTTTCTCTAAGCCATCAGATCTGCTTTTGGCTCATTGTGCATTAGTAAGAAAAGAAAACTTTCCCAAATTTATTCCTAAAATACATCTTTCATCTTTATGCTGGATGTATAGATGATTCTCTAGTGTGCCAGATTCTACTGTTTTGTTGTGTGGCAAATAATCAATACTGGTAAACAAAAATTATTTAAATGCCATGAAAATTATCAAAAATTTTGTGCACATCATATATCATAGGCTTAACAAGTGAAAATAGGTCCAGAATATCTATTCTTTCAATCAGGACATATTTTGTAAGAATTATTTGGGGGTAAGAGGTCTTTAAAATTACTAATATACCCTTTTTAAAAAATCATATTTATAAAGCATTACCCTTCAATCTTATAAAAATTAGTAGAAATACTTGAAATTAAAACTTTTGGATCTTAGAGTTTATATTTAAAAGTTTCTCAAACTGAGATATTAATTATTACTAAGGAAATATCATAACTATTTCATAATGATTTTAGTACAGAGATAGTAGAAGCAGAAAAATTATTAGAAAAAAATCTATAATATATAGACAATAAGCAGTGAAAACATATATAAAATTAAAATTAAAAATAATTTCTCAAGACTTTGCAAGTACTTGATTGAATACAAAGGTTGGATCTAAATACAGACGTCAGCATAATAGCCTCGTTTTTCTTAATTATGTGAATAATTAGATAATTGAAAAAGATTGTTCTTAAATTGTTCAGACACATGTTAAATTGTCCAAGATTAACAGTTTTATGTCAATAACAATTGGAATGAATTTTAACAGTATGACAAAAGCATTTTCTTCTATTTAACAATCTATATAGGTAGTTGCTCAGGTATTCAGCTGTAATGTATCGGTAAACTCAAATCAGCAAGCCAGTGTGGGCAAAATTTCACTCCCAGTCTCAACCTATGCAAAAGAAATAATTATTTCTCTGTTTCCTGACATGACTGAGATAAGAGACAGATCAATTTCAATGACACTATTTAATTTTCATGTGTTTCTCAAGAGCTTGAAGCAGAATTAGGTATTCTTTTATCTACTGCCAAATTTATGTATCCTATCTTCTATACTAGTGGATTGTTCAGGTTCAAAAATAAATCATCATTTATTTAATATGAAATTTAAAGAAAGATCATTTCTGTATTTTCTTTCCATTTATTTATGTGAAAACAAAACAAATGAAATGGTGCACATAATTAAGACTTTGAGAAAACATCCTCAATAAGAAATATTTTACAAATATCAGGCATCCTATACAGAATATGAACATAATATGTTATTTCTGAATATAAATTGAAAGAATGCAACCACACACAGATTTTGTTTAAGATAGTTTTTTTTTCTCTGATTTAAGCAGACTTTGCTTAGTATAATAGCATTGTGACTCACTTGCTTTTTCCATCCTCATTCTTCCAACTTTATATACCTACTCCCTTAATCATTAAGCCTTAGGACATAAAGTTCCAGCCAATGTTAAATCTTATAAGAATAAAGCCTCAGATCTATTGATCAAGAGCATAAAAAGTTTTGGTTAAACTAAGGATAACATCTTGGCTTCAGGTGTGTTTCAGCCAAAGACCCATTGAGTCAGAACAGCACCATTCACCATGGGACCAGAAAGGATAACACACCATGGCTGATTCCAGAACTGGACATGATGATCAATTGCCCTAACCCCATACAATCAGTAGCACCCACAACTTCAACTCCTTTAGTTTCCATGACTATTGATGTTTCTCCTATATAATCTTTCCCCTCAACACACCTGGGGGGCCATGTCTTTGAGAGGTAGCTCACCCATGTCTCTGGGACTTGCAGCTCTCTAAAATAAACCTTTACTTTCTTTGATGCAAACTCTGTACATATCCCACACAGGAAGATGGACCCTTTCCCTCTGATAAAAAGAAGACAAATTACGTAACTGTATTGTAAATCTGCTGCTCTCAATTTCACACCTCAAATTTTGTTTCCTGTCTGATTCAAATAAATCTAAAGTCAAAGCTGAATTAATCTCAAATCATTAAATATATCTGAACTAAACAGAAAAAAATTACCCTCATGATTAGTGGATATTTATTTCTGTTCAAAATGTTCATGCTTGTAAAATGTCCCTGGGTTTAAATAGCCCATAATGTTTATTTATATTTTTGATTTGCAGTATTAATACATAAAAACTAAGGTCATGTTTTATTGATTGGTACAATAATTGTGTTATGGCTGTACTGCGAATATTAAACACTCTTATCTTGGTAGCCTAGCTGCTTATGGCACATGATCGAGGATATTTTGGTGTGGACCAAATATCTCCATGAATGTTTTGGACAGAAAAAAATGCCCTGCAAGGACTCTCACACATTAATCAGTATGAATTTATCTATAAACAAATATTGTAAAATTATATGAATTTACAGGATTACAATAGCATAATTTAAGTAAGATTTATGTTTATTCCAATGTCATACAAAACTAATTTGCCATATTTTAAACCTCAGATGCCGTTATCAGATTTCCATTAAACATGAAGGGAAATTCAATTGTTACCTAGAATAGAAGTCATAATATTAAAAATATAAGGTAAATTTGGAGATATGCCAATCATAAGCAACTGAAAATAATTAGATTTTTGGTCCTCAAACACTGTATCAGGTCAATACTGGTATTAACTCGAGGTGGAAAAAAATAATCTGCCAAAACAATTGTTTGCCTAAAAACAAACACATATTAAACAGGAAGTTCTAAACAATTTGTTACTCAAATCAAGCTGAATTGAACCAGAAAAATGAATCACTTATTTCTGTGATTAGGCATATGGTACAGCATTGTACTTGAGCTGCCCCATACCAGCTTGTGAGAACTGATTATTAAATATTCCAGAATTTTTCAAACAGAGTGTTAAACACAGTTATTAATAAAAAATAAATTATGTAAATATACTATTAAGTAAATTTTATATGTATTAAATACTCAAACCTCATCATTTCTTAATTATTTTAGTATATCTTACAATTACCTTTGTTTTTGATATTATTTACCTCTTGGCTATATATGGAGAAAATATATTATAGTGTGCCACTGCGTATCTCTTCCCAATTTTGTGTTCTTTGCCATCATATCCGTAGCTTAAAGTCAGCCATTGCATGAATATTTACACCACAGTAGTTGGCAAACACTACAAATCAAATCTTGATTGTTTTCTTTATTATTTAAACAGAAGTAATGGAGAAAATGTTAATAGGGCAAACAAAATATATCATGACTATACCTGTTACATTGTGAATAGCACAAAATACTGAGGAAATATTCTTCCAGTATTTGAAAAGTATTAATTTAGCAAATAAGTTGGTTATATTATTGAGTTAAATAGCAACATATGTCTTTGCAATTTTATCTTATTTTTAAATGTAAATGAAAATATCAACCTTTAGTCATATTGAAAATTGAATCATCAATCAGTTGCAACAATAATTTATCTATAAGTTATAGATAACATTTATAAATTTGGTAAAATCAAACAACATTATGTGAGAATCAATTAGCTTTATGAAACTTATAATAAAGATAATTGTATACTTTACTTGTAATATTTATAAAAGATTTATGTATGCATAAATATATACTTTTTTGTTTTATTTTAGAGAAATCAGTTAAGCTTTGCCAGCAAACCAGAGATTTTATGTTACTATCCTGGCCTAGCATAGGTGGAAAAGTAGTTTGTTCAAAATGTGTTCTAAACCTGCATGGAACAGCAGAAATTGCTCGAAGTGGAGGTCAGGTCATCTGACTTTTTCCTAACTGCTACGGAAATTCTTGGCTCTTTTCTAGTTAGGGAGAGGGATCTTCTCTGTCACAGCTGTACCTATGTGTGATTATATAGGAAAATTCATAGAAAATTGAGGTGTACAAATGGCATATAAGTTAATTGATATGATTAGATCATCTCTCTCAATACAAGGGATTAGGAAATTTCACAGTCTATTAGAAAACTACAATATAGTCAAGTTCTTCCATTTTTTCTGCTCTGCCATTCTCATTATGTTGGTTTTTGTCTTGGAAATTATTGAAGCAGCTCCATCAAATCCTCACACTAAAACATACAACAGCAGAACACAAATACTTTTCTTGCTTTGCTTTTTAAAGATGAGAAAATCTCTTTCAGTAAACTCTCAACAGGCTTTCTCTTATTTTGCATTGTATCATATGCACACTCCTACTCAAGCACTGACAAGGACATCGAATTACCTTGACTGATTCTCTCTCTGTCTCATACTCCTCTGAAATACAGAGCATCCTGACACCTAAAGAAAACTGAAGTTCCAAAAGGAAAGCAAGGTTTGTAACCAAAAGTATCTTCTGTAGGTATCCTCTCACTTTAAAAAAACTATTTCTGAGCTTTTGGGTAGAGGGCTCAGTTAGGGGGAAAAGAAGCTTTGGTAAGGAAAATCTTATTCATTCAATTATTTAACTTTTCTCTTTTTTTTAAGTATTTTTTACCTATCACAATCTGCCCAAGATTCTGGGAATATAAAGATAGAACACTAATTTTTACTTGAAGAACTCCATCTTTTTTACTAAACAGACAAGTAAGTAAATGAACAATTATAATACATTATGACAACAACTCTAATAGATATGTCCTCTGCTAGGTCATCTCAGTATTGTGAATTAAAACAAAAATTAACTCTATGACATAGCAAACATGAATCAAAAATATCCCACATGAGTACACACATCCTGATGGGTGAGACCAAAAAGATGAGAACTCCAAATTAGGTTTAAATTCCTAGTTCTTCTCATAACTTCTTATGTAACATTGTGAAAATTCTTTAAATGTTTAGTAATTCAGTTTCCTCATCTTTGAAAAGTGAATTGACAAACTAAATTAAATTTAGAGTAATATAAAAATATATACATAATGTGCGTAATATAAAAAAAATTAATATACTTGTGATCCCATGAAGAATGATAGCTATTTTTAAAATAATGGAAGTGGGTGTTTTTTGAGTCTCACCAATAGAAAATATATGTAAATTTTAGAGCAGAGAAATATTGAAAGTGCAGAAATATTTTCAGTTACATTGGAATATATTCATTAGATTAACTTGAAATTAGGGCTCCCAAGAGAAAGGAAAGCATATCCTGAAACTAAAACCAAGAATGTGAGAGAAAATTTGTCTGAGAATGTTGCATTTTAGCAGCAATACACTTTAACCTAGCTAAGATTTTTATTGTTCAATCAACAAATACATATTGGGTGAGATGGTTTTTAGATAGTCACCGTTTTCTCTCGCCAAGACTCTACAAAGGTCATGGCACTGGGGAAAAAGAAAAGGAAAAAAAGCTCCTAATAGTGTGTAAGATGATTGAATGAATGTGAATGAATGAATTTTCTGGTGGTGGCACACTTCTGCCACCATACAGCTATAAGCCAAAATTATAGGATTGGCTTTCTAAGACATGAGCCAGAGACTGAATTTCTTCTTTCCTGTTTGTTTTCTTCCTCTCTCATTCATCTTCCTCATCTTAATTGCAGGCATCATGTGCAGCACTATGCTAGGTTCTAAGAGTGCAAATAATTTTCAGCATGGTCTCAATTGTCAAAAAAATTTCTATCTATTAAAAAAATAAAAGAAACATAAAACCCAATGTAAATGCTAAATACTTCAAATGATGTGTGTGCAGTATGGTATAGGAGGTCATTGAAAACAGTTTTTAAAAATAGATATTGGATGACAGTTCATAATCAATAAATTTTTTTAAAAAGCATTATCTATCTCTATGCTTCATTTAAGGAGAAGTATGAATATGCTATGTCTGCTTCAATAAAATCACTGAATCATAAATTATAAAAATACTACAATTTTCACTTCTTCTAGGAATTCAGTACCAAGCCCTAACTATCTAAATCAGTCAAATCACAGAGCTGTCTATCAATTTTAGTGTTTCCTTTGGGATTAAGAATTCACAACAATTTAACAGTCTTTGGTAACCTACATCAGTATTTGATCTATCTTACTGAACATTTTCCCTGTGTGTGAATTCTACCTTAACAACAAATAGTATCCGTTTTTTTCTTTAGCCCACACCTGGGAAGATAAAGAACAGATGAGCAAGAGAATGTCATAAATAGCTTTTTCATATTTAAAGAGAGGTACTGATTTACCCAATTTGATTCATCTTTCTAGAGTAATGCCAACTTCTCTAAATTATTAGCCTAAAAACGATTTTCCCACCCCTCCAATCATGTTAAATGTTCTCTAGACTGTTTTTTATTTCGTGAAATATATGATTAAACTGGGCACAATGTTCAAGTAAAGGTCTCTTTTAGAGATCTTTAAAAGTGTGCTTTATAAGGGAAAGCAGAATTACTAATTTTTTGGAAACTATTAAAATATATACACATTTTTGATATTAAAAGTTTAGATGTTAATATTGATAACTTTACATTTATAAAATTATTTCTTTATTGTGAAAATTCAAAGGATATTTGAGAGGTTGTGAATTTCTAAGGGTGAACTTGTGGGAAATCACTATTGTTAGGCAGATGGGTAGACATGAGCGATGAGAAATGAAGGCCCAACCCAGAGACCTCCCTTAGGACCTCTCTGAAACACTCACTTAATAGTTAAAAACTACCTTTACAGTCTATGTCCATGCCACCCTGGATAAGCCTGATCTCATCTGATCTCAGAAGCCAAACAGGGATAGGCCTGGTTAGTACTTGGGTGGGAGACCACCTAGGAAGACAAGGTGCTGTAGGAGTAAAAAATAAAAAAAAAATAAGGAATTGTATGCTGACAAGCAAGGTCCTTGCAATCTGTAAGGTCAACCAAGGGTTGCCTTACCTAAAAAAAAAAAAAAGAAAAAAAGAAAAAAGAAAAAAAAATTACCTTTACATCTTGAATATGAGGAAAAACTGCAAAAACAACCACTAGTTTAGTCCAGTCACAAGCGTGTGCGCAGTTAGTACTTATACTGATCTTCCTTCGCCTAGCCTAACATGCCAGCATTATAACATCATATGGATGTCCACATCCGGAAGTTTATGAATGTAATTATAACAGACTGAATTCTGGGTAATCACATGCTCAGTAAAGGCATTCTGTAACAACAGAATGTCAATCAGGATGACCTCACATGTCAGTTATCTAAAGCCAGCCCCATAACCACACATCACAGCCATAATATAAAGTATACTTTCCAGAATCAGTGGGTCTGCAGTCGTCTCTGGCATAGCCCGTTTCTCTCTTGAAACATACTTTAGTAAATTTTACGTTTTCTAAATTTCCCTGGTCTGTCATTCTTTACTGCGCAGAAAGAACTGAGCTCTCTCAGTGCCCCCTAGTGGCAACATCATTGTGTGTCTTAAATAATTGGTAATACCAAGTTATAACTTCTTTGTGAGCTGGTTTGAAGTGTTGATACACTTAAGTTTTTGACTTGGCAAAATAATTTTTTATTCTAAATTCTGAATATTAGTCTGTTTCCAGTGAGTTTAATTTTCTGTGATGGATTTATTGGTTGAGTAAGAGAAGCAACCCTTTAAAACATTTCTAAAGAAGTTATTTAGAAGTTATTAATCTATTTATAAACAATTTTAAGTCAACAATCAAGTTGTTTTGTGGAAAATAATCTCAAGCTATTTGAAAAGCAAATAGAGCAACAGTTTCACAAAACAACAGCTTCTGTTAATATTAAAGCATAGTTCAGTGATTGTATTCTAGGAATATAAAGGGAGCCAAAATTTTGCCACCCTGGAGCTGCTTTTCAGGATATTGATTTTAAGCTGTTTATTAAGAAGCAAGCGACCAAAAGAACTTTTGGCCCTTTCCTCTTTTCCTACCTAAGAGATTCAGACAGAGAAATCTACTTCAAGTAGGAAATCCTAGAATGCTGCTTTAGTCTCATTCGAATTAAGTATGGTAAATAAGACAGCAGCAAGTAAGTGCCTGTTAGCTAGACACCACTTGTGTCCCATTGTTTCTGAATTGCCTAGCCAGACTTTCCTGCCAGGAGTTTTCTAGCTCTTCCTCAACCACCTGTAAATTGTCCATTCTCACTTCTGAAATCTAAAACTCCTTCCCCCCTTCTTTATTTGTCCAAAAATGTCTTATATAGTCAATGTTGCATCAGTGCTTTTGGAATTTTCATGCTTATGTGAATTCCCCAGGCCATGTATTAAATTTTTTATTTCCTCTTGTTAATCTGTCTTTGTTAATTTGATCATTAGCTCATCTAGAAGAACTTAGAAAGTGAGAAGGAAAGTATTAATTTTTTTTATCCCCCATAGATATAAGAACCTGGCTTTTACGTATGAGGCAGATCACCTTGAGTTAATAAGAACAAACTCAATATGTGAAATGCTTGAAACTATTAATAAATATAATTTTACTAAATGTTCTCTTGTTTCTGGTAATCTCATTTGTTTTCTTTTTAGTTTTTTTTTTTTAACTGGAAATATAACATTTCTGTATCTTTTTAGGCTCATAGCAAGAGAAAGTTGTTTATCTCAGATCTTTTTTTTTTCTTTTTTGTGGGTACACTGCAAGATACTGTTGGACACCTAAATAAGTAAAGATATTTCTTATCTAGTATGAGATAAGAGACCAAGAGATAAAACCTTCTTGTCACTTTCAGATTAAACTGTCTTTCAGCAAAATACTTTCTATATTAGAGAGCAGATAATGCCTGTATCTCTTACTGTATTTTATGTCTCATAAAGGCAAAAACAAAACAAAACAGATTTCTTTTCATTTGTTTGAAGAAAGTAAGTGATTCAAATCAAAGTGCCTAAAAGACTAAAAAGTTTAGAATAAAATAAGGTCAAGGGCAGACTTTCAGAAAATAAGCAGTCAACCTTTTCAAACCATTGATCCAAGTTGACTTAGGTACCACTAGATAGAATGTTATATTTTAAAAATGCTAATATGACATTGTAGAAGTGAGTCTACTGGTTCTCATTTATTTCAACTAGTCTTGAAATTTTTCTTTGTGAAGCTGGTTCTAGTATGCTCCATGCATTGCGTGAGCATCCAATAAATGCAGCAATAGTTTAATATCCAATGACTTTACACATTCACACATATACCACACAAACATACCTTTTTATTATTGTTGTTATAACTCTTTTACCATCTCCAAGAGATATGGAAAATTTAGCATTATAACTTGTATTCAAAATAGAAAATCTTGTTATGTTCTCTCTCAGATCCATATATTACAAAGTAATGGCAAATTTCAAAATCAGTTATGTAGTGTATTCCTGCTTTATCATGCATTATTTTTAGTGCTAAAGACTAGATCTGTGCCCATGTTCAAATATTTAAAAGTACCTAGTATTACCCAGAATAACTAACACAATATTAAATAAAAAGAACAAAGTTGGAGTTCTGGCACTATCTGACTCAAGTCTTATGATAAAGCTACAGTAATCAAGACACTATGGTAATGGCAAAAGAATAGACAAATAGATCAGTGGAACAGAATAGAGAACCCAGAAGTAGACCCCATAAATATAGTCAGCTATTCTTTGACAAAAGAGCAGAGATAATACAATGAAGAACAGATAGCCTTTTCAAATAAATGGCATGAAACAACTAGATCTCCACATGCAAAAAAAAAAAAAAGTTGACATAGACTTTATGTCCTTCACAAAAATTAACTCAAAATAAATTATAGACCTAAATGTAAAATGCAAAATTATAAAACTTCTAGAACTTATCATAAGAGAAAACCTAGATAACACTGGGTTTAATCGCTTTTTAGATACCACACCAAAGGAATGGTCTATGAAAGAATTAATAAGCCTGACTTCATTACAATTAAAATTTTCTGCTTTGTAAAAAACACTCTTGAGAATGTAAGGGCAGGCAACAAACAAGGAAAAAATATTTGTAAAAAAACATCTGAGACAAGAGGAAGATGGTGAACTAGGTAAAAGCAGGGTTTGTCTTCTCCCAGGTCTGCATTGAAATTACAACCAAATTATAAAATAGTCAACGTGGAGAATCCCCTGAAGCTGATGGTAACAGCTACGTCTGATATAAAGAAGCCACAAGGAAGCTGATGGGAGGGGCAAAGTCACAAATCCGGCTGTACCCGCACCTGGGGGTGGTGGAGGATCACCAGTAGAGAGGGGATGCAGAGGCTACCTTGAAGGAGAAAAGAGTTCTGGTCTCATCTGGGGGCTCTTCCTCCCACTATCCCAGCCCAGGAAAGAAGAGATTTCAATAACTGACTGTAGAAACTAGAGGGGGTTCTAGTCACCTGGGTGATATGGAAGGAGACTAAAACCCTAGATGCCCCTTTGAAGGACCCAGGCACAGGCTTTCTGACCTGTGGAAACTCATCCAGGACACTGGAGGTGGGTAAGACTTGCATGAGATTCATTCTGAGAAAGTCTGCATTACCTGGCACCAGAACGAGGGATGGACGGGTAGCCACTATTGTGCCTTAGTCTGGCCACTATAGAGGGCAATCTATAGACTGCTCCAGCTTGACTGTACAGGCACTGGCCCCAGCCTGCCCTACCCAACCTGCAGATTGCCCAGGGCTTTTGTTGCTGGATAGCTGGCAAGCCCTGCTCTGATTCAGGGACAAGCATTCCCAGCAGACAACCAGCACTGTGAGCTGCATTTCTGAAAACTATAACACAGCTGGGAATCAAATTAGCCGAGAAGATAAAAGACCTATTTCCAGAAAATTATAAGTCATTGAAAAAAGAAACTGAAGTAGATAGAAATAAATGGAAGCATATACCTTGCTCATGGATAGGAAGAATCAGCATTGTTAAAATGGCCATACTACCCAAAGCAATCTATAAATTCAATGCATTCCCTATCAAAATACCAATGGCATTTTTCAGAGAGATATAACAAAAAATCCTAAAATTTTATGGAACCATAAAAGACCCCAAATAGACATAGCAATCTTGAGAAAGAACAAAGTTGGAAGTATCACACTACTGATCTCAAATTATACTGCAAGTCTACAGTAATCAAAACAGCATGGTACTAGCATAAAAACAGACACATTAATCAATGGAACAGAATAGAGAGTCCAGAAATAAATCCACACCTATATGCTCACTTAATATATAACAAATGAGGTAAGAATATGCAATGGAATAAAGACAGTTTCTTCAATAAATGGTGTTGGGAAAATTGGACAGATACATGGAAAAAGAAGAAGAAACTGGACCACCTTCTTACATCGTATGCAAGTATAGACTCAAAATTTATTAAAGACTTAAATGTCTGATCCCAAACCATAAAACTTCCAGAAGAAAACATAGGCACTAAACTCTCTGTTATTGCTAACAGTAATTTCTTTTCAAATATATATTCTGGGACAAGGAAAACAAAAGAAAAAATAAACAAATGGAATTACAGCAAATTAAAAAGATTTTGTACAGCAAAGAAAACCATTGACAAAACAAAAAGACAACCAAATGAATGGCAGAAGATATTTACTAATGATGCATCTGTTAAGGGATTAATATTTAAAATATATAAAGAACTTGTATACCTCAACAACAACAAAACAAATAATCCAATTTAAAAATGGGCAGAAGACATGAATAGAGACTTCTACAAAGAGGAAATACAGATGGCTAGTTCACTTCTATTTTTGCTCTTATTTTGTTTTAGATATAAAAAATGCTTAAGACTTGTGTGCAAATTTTCTTAAGAAAATCTTGCATTTTAAAGTTGATTCAATATTGCTTCCTAATTTAACAGAAAAAAAATCTCTTAACTCAAGTTCTTTCAAGAACCCTTTCTTAACAACTTCCTGCTTCACTCAGAATAAAAACCAAAGTGCTTGGTATGACATTACAAACTACATGCTCTGGTGCTTTATTAACTTTGAAATCTTTGAATGTCACATGGTTCTTCAATTATGCCAAACAAATTCCTTCCACTGGACCTTTACATTTGCTGTTTCCTCTTCCAGGATAACCTTCGCCCAAATGTAAGCATGATTTGCTCATTCACATTCTTAAGGTCTTTAATCAAAAACTGTGTTTTCACTAAGTTCTATCCTGACTATCCTATTTAAAATCAACCCATCCAAACACTTCATTCCATTGCCTGAATATCTTTTTTTTATTCTTAACATTTATCATTGACTAACTTAATAAATCTACTTATTTAGCTTGTTTATTCTCTGCCTCTTTCTCTAGAATCTCCAAGAGTACCTTGTTGAAGTTAGGTGCTTAATAAATATTTTTGAGTAAATTATCTAAATGGCAGCCAATATTCTGTGTAAGAGTGAACAATTAAAATGCAGAACAAAAAAATACCTATTTTTATCACTATTTAATATTCTAGAAGTTCTACATATGCTATAAAGCAAAACAATGACATATAACAATCAGAATGAAAAGAGATAAAATCTGTTTTTAGATTGTTATGACCACCTACAGCCTTTGGGGAACCAACAACTATTTAATTGGGAATTTCAATAAACTGGCTAATTACATATATATGTTTACAAAGACACAAATATGTATGTAATATGTAACATATGTAATATGTAATTCATATCTTGCTTATAAATTAGAATAAAATAAAAAGTTGGAAAACCAATATATCTTATTCACAAAAGCATCTAGGATACATAATATCTTGAGATAAAACTGAAAAATAATTGTAGTCATAAAAATGAGAACAACTGTGAAAACAGTGAGAAACAAAAGCATTGATAAACTGATGAGAAAATTCAATATTATTAAGATGTGAATTTAGTACAGCATCAGTTTTTGACAAAATAAGTTCCAGATCAATTACACTGTGAAAAATTAAAAGATAAAACCAAAAATAACTAGAGAAGATATTAAATTGATTATTTCTTCAATGTTAACATAAATGTAGATATTCTCAACATGAAAATAAGGGAAGAGATACAAAAGCAAATCTTGATGTATTTAAACTATATTTTTAAACTTCTATTTTATAATCATGTTAAGCAAAATAAAGACAGACAATAAACAAGTAAAAAATATCTGTAACATATGGGAAAGCCAAATTTGCTTATTCTTACTATGGAAATTGGAAAATAATAAGAAATATATGTTTACCTCCTATGCCAAGGAAAATAGACATTTGCAGAAGAAATTAAAACAGGCCAATAACATATAATAAACCTTTTGTCCTTGCTAGTAATAGAAGTTTATATATACATATTCTATTAGTTGTTTTGGGGGTGGATGAGAATAAAGGCAACCTAAGGGATTATGGTGTTAAATAGGTTGGTTAAGAGGAGAAATTCAGGACTCAAACTACTAGGCTTAGGTCTCAATCAGCTTTCTATAAGTTATGTGAACTTAGGCAATCACCGAATCTCTCTGCCTCAGTTCTCTTAGCTATAAAGAAGAGTTAATAAAAACAGCAGCCTCACTGATTTGAAAGGACTAAAATATTTAATATCTATAAAGTCCTTAGAAGTATCCTGGGATTAAAAAGCACCATGAAAGTGTTAGCTATTATCATTGCTGCCATTACAAGTCTACTGAATTGACAGAACCCTCAGGCCATCATTTATTCCAGTCCCCTATGTCTAGTCTCAATCTTGTGCTTTGAATATTCTTATATTAAGGAGTGAAAATGTGTTGTGCACATTATGCCACAGTGGTAAATGACAGTATAAGTAAAGTCAGATCAAACTGGCAACTAAGCTTCAAATGCTCTGTGAAACCGGATTTGTCTCAAAGGAAGAATTTTTTAACAGATGTCTGAATACGATAGAAGTTGCATGGTGGACTACTATTACCAGATTTCATAATATGTGGTTCAATAGGCATAAACTTGGTGATAAAAATCAGGACTGTTGAAAGGTAAAGTTCATTTAGAAATATGTGCATACTAGTAACAGCAAACACTAACCTCCTATGTGGTCACTTGCCTGCTGAGGTTACTCTATGAATCAGACACAAAATCTCTGGATTGGAAGTGATTGGACTAATGTACATTTTCCCCTTTGTTTGTGTTCCATTTTTTCTTTTGAATATATAATTCCAAAATGAACTAAGGGTACCAATACATTAAAAATTCCAGGTGGAATTTTCAAGCAAAGAGGCAAGATAATTTATTGAGCTATTAATTAATGTTCTGTTCTAACTGTATTTTTCCATCCCCACATTTCCATAAGTTATCTAGATCTTTCTGCCCCTTTATCTCTGTGGTTGCTGGTCTCAAAACATTACTTGACTGCAGATTTCCTTCTTAGCATTTGTGTTTTGAAAACCTGATTTCAAGAATGAGAGAATAATGATAGAATAAAGAGGCAGAAGAATATTTTTGATAGAGGTAGGGACAAAGCAAAACTAATAGGGGCAATGCTAAGAATCCTCACAACTGAGCATGATAGAAGTCATGGATCCAGAGAATAGCAGGAACCCATTTCCCGTTCCTGGGAGCACCCCTTTATGTGGCAGGATTTCAGTGAGGGCTGCATTTGGGGAGATTTGACCTACCACATGGAATTATGGACTCAGAAAACTTTCCCATGTCCACATTTAGGATAAAAGCAACAGAGATGATTAACTTCCAAGCTTCAACAAGGAGTGTATCAGCAGATACACCGATATACTAAAGACTAGAGGTTTGTCTTCAGTTTTTGTACAACACCAAGAGGAGGGCTACTCCCAATAATTAAATGACTGAAATTTTATTTCCAAAAAGCCACAAGTCTGATCTAACTGTATGTGCATACATGCGTCTATGACATTTTTCGGCTATCTGAATTTATAGACAATGATTCATAACTGATAATGTAAATATAAACATCAATATCAAGATGGTTGCATATAAGCAGAAATAAGCATATTAGTAACACATACAAAAAGCTCCAAACTTTTACTTCCAAGATTCTCAAGTTGCAAGATTGAATGAGAGTTTACGTTGTGTCTTCAGATCAAAGGTAGTATAAGGGTGGTAATAAAAATATGATTGCTATTTTCCACTTTTAAAATATAATAGGTTTCTTTTCAAAGTCACAAGTTAACTTGTTATACTTTGATTTTTTTTAATCAGAGTTGAAGTGAAATCATTCACTGCTTGCTTATTTTATAAATTATCTAGTGAAAAGAGTCATAATAATAGAATTTAGCATCCCCTTATTATCTGTTGAGGAAGCCCATTATTTACAAAAGACTGTGTGAGAGTATTATATAATAAGTAACAAATCATTATAATTTTCTTTGTTATTCATTGAAGGAATGCTAATCATAATTAATGTGCATGTAATGTGTAATTTCATAGGAGTGAGGCCATACATTAACATTAATTATAAGACATCCAATTCCTTTAGCCATTAAAATTCTTAGCAATTCCCTTTAAGTTCCAGCATTCAAAGAACCACTTGGCCATTCCCATGCTTTAAAAGTGAATCTATGCTGGTACGCTGGAACTTTCAATCAGTAAGAAATAAAAGGAAATGCAAATTGTTTTTCCTAATCTTTGTGCTATTCCTGCATCTTAGTAGAAAATTGCCACATAGCTTTCCTAGTCTGGCACAAGGCTATAACTCTGAGAGTGAAAAAGAAGATTTTAACTCCGAAAATACCCACTTTATAAGGGGAAAAAAAAGAATAAGGAAAAGACACTGGGTCTTTATGAAGCAATTTCTCCTCTACTGAAAGCATCTCTGCAGAGAACATGTCATTTGAAATCCTGGCTTTGGAGTTATTTTCTGTAGTTGCCTATTTTGGTGCCTTAAATTTACTGCTCTAGTGTAGATTGACAGCTATAAGTATTACTGTTTCCTTAGTGAGAGATTTAAGATCAAGTTAGAATATATAATGTAACTTTACCTAAGGCAGTCCTATCACCTTTATTTTTGGAACAAGCCATATCACATTTTGTAGTGATTCAGATGCTTAAGTCAGATTGTTTTCTACAGTTGACAGTGCAAGAGCTATGCTTCAGACAGCTTCTCATGTCCAAAGGCATGATCTGCTGTGTCAGTAAAGCAGGAGCACTGTCATAGCATATTATGATGTCTGTGATATGTCTTACTGACAACATCACAGTCTTTTGATTTACATGGACTGGACTTAAAATAAATGAGTGGAATATTCCCCAAGGCATATAATCAATTGCATCTGTTGCATTTCTGGTATTTCCTTTGCCCTGTTTATAGCATTACTGCCTATACTGAAGCAGTATTGTCGTTAAGTGTTTCCATGAATATATCCTGGCACCATCTTATAGCACCACTGCTACACTACAAACACTTCCAGCCTCGAAGGACCACAGCAGTATTAACATTGCTCTAATACTGTATTGATTGTGATAAATGTTATGAGGGAAAAGAATATACATTTCTTATTGCATTTCTTTGTATCTTTGTGTTTGATGAAATAACAGCGAACTGTTGTGGAGATGAAAACATCTGTTAACAATGGTGAGGTAATCTTGCTGTACTGCAAAATAATGTAAAAATAAATTACTGGGTGTTTCTGAACAACATTCTCTGAAGTCTATAAAAATTGGAAGCATTTGACTTTGTTGTAGTAAGATTAGGAAATATCAGACAGGAAAATGTGCTTTGCATTTAAAACAACATATGGTAGAATCAGACAATATTTGTGCAACCAGATATATTGCCAGAAAATGAGTATTTCTGTGTATACATAGTTTAATCAGCTTACCTTACTAAGTAAATCTACTAAGTTATATCTCCTATATATAGTATCCAAATGGATGAAAAAATTTATGCTAAAAACAAGAGGAGTTAATGTCAAAAGGGGGGAGGGGGGAGATGAAAGAAAAGCTATTATTCTGTAAAACTAAACAATGGAAATTAAACCTATAAATTTTCTAAGTTTGGCAGGATGTTTGCTTTAATTTAAAACTATGCCTTATTGTGTGTTTTAGTAGATGCAATGGTTCAAAAATAAAGACATGGTTTCACGAGAATATATTTTTCCTAATTAAATGAGTCATTATTCAAACCTATATAAGATTTTTTCTAGTAACAACGAAAGAAACCTAGTAATGAAATGATTTCATTCTGTATAATCAAAAAATCCTTTTTATTAAATTTCAAAGAGAAATAAGATGTTGCTTTTCATGTTGGAAAATATATTAAAGTTTATTGCTCTACAGATTTTAAAATACATCCAGTAGCTTATGTTAAATTTAATATCCCTTTGCAAATGCTTACTAAGACATTAAGAAGAAAGTTGTAATTATAACACTTTTTTAAATAAAAGAAAAACTTCTATTTTAAATGAATGTCAATTTTTTATTTTTAGTTGAATGTCATGGGTGCAATATTTTTTAAATACTTGCTTGCATTTAAGATTAAAAATTATCTGTCAATCTGATAAAGTTATCTAGCATTATTAACATCTGTGTTAAAACATTTAAAACTAAATGTAATCACAAAAATATTAAAATATTTTCATTTCTTGAATTATCTTCTCGTTTTCTAATCACAAATGCAATCAAATACAAGCAAAATATAAATACAAAACTATACATCTTTATTAATGGCTAACAGATATACTACAATAAAAATTAATTCAAATATATAAAAATATGTGTATATATGAATAATATATTAGTGGTTATTTATGCTAAGAGAAAATCTCTGACTTATTAATGTCACCAGTTTCACCACTGTTGCATAATTTCATCATCATGACATGGCTGAAGCTATCCTGTAAAGTTTTATCATTAGCCAGTTTCACATTTTACCCAAAGGCATAATATGGTCATGCAGGAAAGAGACTGGGGAAAAGCAATATTAGAAGACGTGGTAATACAATAGCCCTAGCAATCTTGTTAATTGACTAGCAAACTTTGGTCAGAACCGCATGAACCCCTCCAGCGGGTTTCCATGTTCCTCAGAGTAAATGCTGAAATCCTTACAATGACCTACAACATTCTACATGATCTGATACCATTAGTTTTCTGTTCCTGTGCCCTATACACTCCTTTTGCTTTCCCTACTCCAGTCCCACTGCAATCCTAGAAGTTTCAACAACTTGTCAAGTATAGCCTCACCTCAGGACTTAATGTTGAAGAGATTTTCTCAGTGAGACCATCCAATGCCACTAAGCACCTCAACTACCTCTACGCCGTCCCTACCCTCCTCTTCTGTTTAATTTTCTCTGATACACTCTATACCTTCTAATGCACTATATAGTTTCCTTAGTTTTTATTACCTGATTTCTACACCGGAATGTAAGCTCTTTAAGGATGGGGATCTAGGATTGGGGGGAGCAGGTGGAGCATCTGTATTTTACTCTCTTATATCCTCAGCACATTTGGCTCAAAGAGATTATTTAAAAAATATCCTTTAGAATGTTGAATTGTGAAGATTGTAAAATAAGAATCAAATCTGAAAATTAAAATACATTTTATTTTCTTGCTGATAAACACACTAAAGATTTCTTCTTCTGAAGCATACTTCTGAAGATGCAGTATGTTGATTATTCCTTTAGTGTCATTTCCAAGATGCTAAATCTCAAGACAAAGTTGCTTTTAATTGATGAAAATACTGTACAACATAGTCCGAGCTATAAAATTCTGTGAATCCAGATTCTACTCTTTATTCTGTCACTAACTAAAACTGAATTATACCTGAGGATCCTGCTAGTTTCTAAAGAAAACTTACCAAAATACTGATTTCTTAAAACCACAGTATACAGCTAGCAAAACACAAAGGGTTTACAGTCCAAACAATAACCTACATATAAGAGAACTTCAATTCAAGATTACTGTTTAGATGTAAGAATTATGGAAATAAAGTGCAAGTCAAAAGCCAAGAGTGTGTTATGGCATTCCCTGCTCGATAATTTAAAAGTAAAGGTGAAGTCTATTATATTTGGAGAACTGACTCTAAGCATAGAAAAAAAGAAAGTTCTGTAAATATAATCATTGAATTTAAAAGAACCTAGAAGATCATCTGCCCTGCTTCCTTTCCTTTTCTGAAAATGTTCAGCACATAAGAGACAATAAAGAAATGTTTAAAGAATAAAATGAAAAAAATAAAATCCTATCACATAATTTGCTTAAATCATATTAAGGGTAGGAAGCAGGAATAGAACCAGATCTCATTTTTATTCACAGCAAGCTAACTCCATAACTTGAGACATAGAAAGCTAAAAAGAGAATTATAAGATTAGTGATTTCTAAAGTGTAATCCTACATTTTTTTTAAAAAGGACAATTTGACAAGGAAGAAAATAGACTAAAACAATATTTCCAGTTACCTGATCATAAGAATGACATAACTTTTTTTAAAAAATCCAGATTCCCTAAAGTTCCATCATGGAATATGTGAATCAGAGCCTGGAATCTGTATTTTTAACATGTACCTCAGGTGATTAAAAGTAACCTAGTTTGGAAGACAATAGACAATGGCCAGGTCATTCTATTTCTTTTGGCCCTGTAACCAATCAATGATGATAAATAAAAGACTGTTTTTGCTATCACATTTGTTACGAAGAATGAAAAACCAAAAATTGCAAGATTTATTACAGAATCAAATGCCTTCTCACCAATACGTCAATATTTTATATTCAAGCCACAGAGTATGTATGTTTGTTTCTGTTTGCCTCCCCTTCTTTTCTGAGTTTCTTTGTTCAAAGGAAGTCCTTATATCAATCTACAGATAAAAGCAAAATGTAATCTTGGAAAAATCTAAGCTATCTGTAATTAAGCTTGAGAGTATTAGAAATTCACATTAATTTGCCAAAATTCAAATATAATGTTTCTTTTCTCAAATTTACCTTACTTTTCCTCAACAGACATTTGTTCAGAGAACTATGCTACTTCTATACTTAGTAGAAATTTTAAATTTGTGGAGTTTGTTTACATTATTTAAAAGAAAAAATATAAAGACCTACTTTAAAAATGAACTGGTTCTAAACATAGCAAAAAAAAAGTGCTGTCCTATAAACCATTTTTCATAATGATTATGTCACTATATTTATTTATTTTTATTTGAAACAGTATTTTCAAAAGAACTATTGGTTTCTCAAATTGTCATACTTGACTCTTGACTTCATCTGTAGCTCTTGATAGACAAAATCTCCAGAAAAAAAAAAGAAAAAAAGTTTCATGTAAAATTATACATAGAATATTCATAATTATCTTTGATAGCATCATCATTATTGACCACATGAGGTAAGAAGTTAGAATCAGTTTTCCCTGATGTCAAAGTGATCACAATAAAAGAGAATGTAATGTAGTAACACAAAAATATAACCAAGAAAAGTGGTAATTACTTAAAGAAAGGGAAGTGTTTTTGAAAAGCTCTTTTTAAAAACGCACCAGAACACACCTCTAGGCAAGTGTTCACAAATTTTATGAAGTACAATAATCAACAATTCATATATATGCAGTTTCCAGGGTCTAACTTTCACAGATGCTTATTAAATAGCTCTGCCATGTAGCCCAGAAATCTGCATCCTAACAAACACCTTAGGTAGTGTTTGGACTACACTTTGAAACTATAATTTAGGTTCTTTGACTCAAACAGTCTCACTTTTGAAAAATTACACAATAGACATAAGAAAATGGTGTACTTGGGTGGGAGTATATCCCCAACTGGGTCCCTCACTACTACAAATACTCTTTTTTGCCCAAATTCAGTCTCAAAGATAAATGGAAAATATGACTACTCATGTTCTGTTCTTGGCCTTAATGCTAATAAATTAACATTTGGCCTGTGCTGATACCTTCTCTCATTCAATCAGAAAAGAGTTTCAAAAAAAAATCTCCAGAGTAATGTTTTCTCTGGATCATCCAGTTCTGACTCCTAATAAAATTGGAAATCTTATCTCTTAAAATGTGCATTTCCATATCAGATGGCTTGTTTATTAAGAATATTATAGCAAGGGAAAACCATTGTATGCCTCTTGGATCCAATTTGCTCATTTACAAAGATGCTTCAAGAAAGAATGCGTTATGAGTGGTGACTGAGTATAGAATGACTCTAAGAAAAGATGACAAAAATGGTCCCTCCAACCTGCTCCACTAGAGGTTAAGCTAATTTCCTTAATCTATTCTTCTGTCTCTACTTATGAAAATGGCTAGAGCCATTTCCTTTCCTGAATAAATTCTAACTCTGAAGATGTGTGTTTTACAAACATGTAGGTAGTCGGAAACAGACACTCTTCTTAGCATGTCTTTCCTTTTCACAGGTGTGCTTTGCAAAATTGATTAAGCTTTGTCAAAACTCAGGAGGCCTATAATGGCGTTTCTCTTCCCTTAGATCATATCACATAACAACCTTGGTAGTAAGAATCAAGGATTTCATAGTAATATAATAAACATATAGTATTCATATGTAGTACATAGCATCTATACATATAGTGCATAGTATTCATATATAGTATATTATAAAAATAGTATATATAATATAATATAGTATATTTATATGTAGTGTATAGCATTATAGTATTTATATATAGTGTGTAATATTTATATTTATATATAGACATAGTAAACATATTTCTACCGTGCCTGTCATAATGTAGACACTCAAAGTTTAAGTAATTGGAAGAAAGGTACTACAGAAACTGCATTTTTTCTTTAATATTTGGGAATACATGACTCAACCTAATGTAAAAAATGTAAAGGCAACAATTAAACATTAATATAGCACTTATTTTAAAACACAAATAAACTTAACAATAAGAAAGTCTCTGTTGAAATCTCTAGTTTTTGATGAAACATGAAAAATAGGTTGTAGGGAGAAACAGAATATTTTAATTGCCAGATTATTTGTCCATAATAGGCAGTATTTACAAAAACGTGGTTAAACTTTTTAGTTTTAACTTTTCCACTAACTAGCTGAGTAAACTAGAATTTCTTGTACTTTTTTTAGACCTTACATTCCTTATCTTAGTGGGAGTTGGTTATCTTTAGCAATCTCTAAATTTCTTAACAAGTTTAAGACACATTGTAGATTAATTAGGGAAGAGTATTGTTTTGTTTTGTTTTGTTTACCAACAAGTTCTATTGAGCAGTTCATTAAAAGAAATGCTTATTCTTGTAAGCAAAGAAGGAAAATAAAAGAATTTATAAAAAAGTAGAATCACTGCAGAGTCTTATTTTCTAAGCAAAAAGACTGAAAATATGTTATGTTAATTTAATTTTCACAAAAATATACTCTTTGGTATATAAGGGGGAAAAATTTTAGCTGATTAAAGAGAATTCAAAGAGCTTTAGGACTTCAAACAGTTCTTATGAATTATTTTACTGATTTTAAATATTTCATTCTAGCATATGGATTAAATTGTATAGGAGTATAAACATGTCATATATTAAGCCAGCAAAGGCTTGAGAAAAAATAATTTAGGTTTTGACTTGCTCTCAGTTGTCTGTAATTGAATTATCCCCAAATGTGGAAAGGTTTTTCTGTCCCTTTATATATATTAAAAAATATATCAAAATGTCAGATGTTTCTGTTCTTCTTTACTATTATTATTAAAATATTTAACTGAAAAGGACTTCCTATAGATGAAAATCAAAAAGTATCACGAATAATTTTATTACTGCTTTAAGATTCTGTAATTATAAGTGGGTGTGTACTTCAGAATCTATGAATCCATGCATTCATGTTCTTCAATTTATAAATTTAAAAAGATGAAGCAAATTGGGGTAATTATCTAAAATTAAGCAGACATTTAGTTACCAAGAAAGGCTAAAGTATGAGTCTACTTACACCTATAGCTCTGCTCTTTTCTCTACTTAATTTCCAAGGTTTTACAAAATGGTCAGGGCAAAGCATGTCCTATTGTCCACTATATATGAAAAAAATACTAGATATCAATACCTTTTCTCAGAAAATCAATAAGTACTTTAGCAAAAGAAAAGTTTCATGCATTTGATTTTATCCAATTCAAAGTCCCTACTCTTCTTCTGTTATATATTATCACTGTAAGTCTGTACACATTGCTATTTAATGTATTATTACATTTACTAGGTTATACTTAGAGTGCCTCCAGAGCCAAATTTTTTCTTAAAACATATAAACCTAAAGAGCCACATTATTTTATTAATATTCATCAGTAGAAGTTTGGATAAAATATATGGAAATAATTTCAAAGGATTCTTGTCTAGGAAATTAAGAATGCAAATTTAGATCAGGCCAACCAAAGTTATCTGTATAGTTACTTATCAGGGATTCTAGATTGAATGTGTTAGAGCAATTGAGCATAGTTCTGCTATTTGCTAAATTGGTTACATGAAATTTGAACTCAGCCAAGGCCTAGGCTTAATAACTGAGGTTGTAGAACTTGTTTGGTAAAACAGAAGAAAAAATTAAAAAATTTAGAAAGATGACCTTGTTGATATGGATTTACCATAAAAGACATACTCATTCATCTTTGACCATTCCATTGTTAATCATAAAGAAGTGCACTGAGGAGGAAAGCACCAGTATGCTTGAAAACTGCAGTTGCTGTCTTCTACAGAGGTGCTGTCATTGAAATGGTCTCCCTGATTTCAATGGGCATGATGGAATCCCAGAATAACCATAGCAGCTCTTACCCACAGAAGCCAGGCAAGTGTGGTTACTATAAAAAAGACTCTATTAAGAGACAAGGAAAGGCAGTTACTGTTATATGGTACTATAACAAATGTATGACTACATTTCTTACATTTGACTGCTGACAGCGGTCACCCACCTACTCTTTCCCTTCTACTGGGTATCTGAGCATGCTCATAAGAAAGCTGAGTGCTCCCTTCTTTGCTGCCAGAGGAAGTTCAAACCACACAAGCCCTGGCCAACCTGAACCTTCTTGTACCTGCCCTGCCCTTCACTTACCAGGAGTTCTTTGTGTAAATAATAAAATTTCTTTCAAATTCTCTTAATGTGTAGAGTGTCATCAGACTCAACATCCTACCTATTAACTGGGAGGGGGTCCATCTCTATCTTTATAGAGAAATCACAAAATAGATATGATCTGCTTTGATCTTTGGTGATGGCTAATTGAACAAAAGGTCAGTGTCAAACATGGTCTAAACTGACCCCAGTGATCCCTATCTCCTGCTGTTAGTATCCTTTTGTAATCTCTTCTCCTTAAGTGTGGGTGGGCCCTGTGACTTGCTTCCAATCAATAGAATAAGACAAAGGTAATGGATATGTCTTTAGTGATTATACATTTTATGGCTAATGTTATGGGAAGTCATTCCCAACACACACACACACACACACACACACACACACACACACACACACGCTTCATGTGATGGTATGCTGTATACTAGAGAACACCCCCTAACTTGTCACCAGACTCCTAAGCCCTGGAAATTGTAAGATGATAGATGTGTGTTGTTTTAAATGGCTAAGTTTGTGGCAAACTGTTATGTAATAATAGAAAACTAGAGCAGAATCCCTAAGACTTAAATAAATGTAGTGTGTAAAAAAAAAAAAAAGGCATTGAGGTATCTGTATGTTCTTAACAGAGAGACAAAAGTTTAGGATTAGGAATATGAAGCCTCACTTGATTTTACACAATGAAAAATCATAGCTTTTTAGCCTGATCTTGTTTCTGTGCATTGCACATTGCCATTGAATGAAAGTGTTTCCAACTATGCCAGAGGAAGAGTTTGGTAACTCTATCATAAATAATGTGGCATTAACCGGCCAGACTAGCAATTTTTGTGTGTCAAGTGATCAATGCAGTTTTGAAACTAATTTCTCTTCATAATAGGTTAAGTGATTCTGAAAACCACCCCATGACTTTCCCCAATACCTAAGTGCATGATTGGAGTAAACTTTCTCAGCAATCAAAATGTTTACCATATAGACTCTCTGATCCATGGACTGTGAGTTATTGTGATCAGAAAATCAGAAGAGCCCTTTGTAAGTCCACAGAAGTACCCCTTTCTATCTAAGTACGTATTTTTACAAAGTATAGAATCCTCAGTGAAATCAAATACAGTGCCATTATTAATGACTTCAAAGGTGCGGATGATTTTTAGCGTATCTATATTTAACCCACTTGTTTGACTTGTTACAGGATGGATGGATCTTTGAGGATTATGATAAATTTTCATAATCACATTTTACAAACTTAACCATTCGGTGACCACAGTTTCAGCAACTACTATTTCAGGTAAAGTATCTTTACTCAAAACAGCCCTTGGAGGGTGGTATGCAGCTACATAACAAAACAAAACAAAACAAAACAAATTTTCATCTTTTATCCTGCCTCAATAAACATAGATTATCAGAATGACTTATCTTTCACCTGGCAAAGACCACAGGTTGCTTCTACTATCTTATCTCAGCAGTATATTTACTTTCTTGAACTTTGTAATAATTTAGTCTTCAAGGACCACTATCATCTTACTGATTAGCTACATTGATAATCTCATGCTCATTGGATGTAGAGATGAGGAAGTACCCTAAATATAATGGTCATGCTGATATATTCCAGGCTTGAAAAAAAGAAAAGGAATCAGTTACAGCAACTGGGAGATAAGAGTTTGCATGGTTGAAAGCCTTTCCAAATGCTGCAATTAGCTCTGAACCAGTTGCTAATTTTTGCTAGTTACTGATATAGCAAGAATACATGGCACTTGGAATTAAGAATTAGGAATAATACTTCTTAGTGAATAGAACTACCTCTCACTATTGCACACAATAAGGGCAGCAAACAATTTTGTTTCCTGTCCAAAGGACTCTGAGCTAGTTAATTTTGAGATTTTTAGAAATCTGACTACCTCCTGACTACCTAGAGATGCAGCAAGTTTTCCACAGAACTAGAATTTGAGATTGCCACCTAATCATTTTTGTATCCACATACCAACAAACCAACAACCAAAAAAAGGACAAAGACTGTAGTGCCCGTGGATTTGATTCTGAATATCATAAAAAATAATATTACTGACGCAAATGAGGAGTGAAGGGAGGGCAATTTATTTCAGACACCTTCTAAATTTGGCCTGAACAGTGCTAAAAGTTAGCAGGAGACTACAGCAATCAAAAAGATCTCAGTTTCCTGAGTAATACAGGCATGTCTCCTTATAACAGGAAAATAACCAAAATTATCTAAGGTATCAGCTAAGGATAGTGGTACCCAGACTGAATCTTGGAGAAGGAAGTTATAGGACCCAACTCTAACCTCATGACCAGTTCAAAAAATGAGAATAGAAATCAATATCTATAATTTCATTCACATGAAAATGTTATTTTCTATACATATTCATCATATTAGTTATATTAATGATAGTTAACTTTATAATTTATACCTTTTATTAGAGTTAATAACAATCTTTCATTAGAGATATCAAGTTAAGACAAAAAATAAACTATAAGGACAATGAACACTACTCACCCTGAGACATGTAGAGTGGCTGATGTGCTCTAGGAAAGGGTTAAAGTATGTTCTTTTGTACAAGGGAAAGCTGCACTGTGTTAGAATCATAATTATTGCTTTCTCTGTTTAGAAGATTTAGAATAGATAAAGGGTATAAATGGATAAGTGTTGTGAAGTCAAAGGAATAGACTGTGCTGGATATCGTCCATTGCTCATTTGTGTTTACCTAGCACATTTTCCACCTCCCCCCATATGTCTGCTACACTTTACCATCTGGCGTTTTCACCTCTACTTCCAGCTTGGGATCTAAATGTAAATTTGCTTCTGCCAGTTAAAAGCACTCAAAGCAAATTTGGAAGGCAGAAGCAAGGCAAAAACCATCATCTGGCTGTAGGATCTCCTGGAAAGTAAGGTAAAGGAGACATGAGTATTAAGATGTGCTTTGTGATGGTACAGTATCAGCTTCCTGCTCCCTCTATTAGAGACATTGCAATGTGTTCTTAAAATCAAACAGCTCCAGTGTTAGCCCTCTGAATTCAGCTCCTCTAGCACATCCAGCAATTTCATAAACACAGTATTACTTAAGCACAGTATTTTGTAAGCACATTATTATAATTTTTTTTTTGCTCAAAATAGCTAGACTATTCCAAGCTTAGGAAGAGGATAGATTGTTCTTAATCTGAGAGGTAATACCTATAAAAAGGAAAAAAAATACATGAAACATAGGCTCAATAATCATATTTCTATATACCAACAATAAATAAATAGAAAATAAATTTTAAATGATATCTTTTAAAAATAGCATCAAAGTCATTAAATATCTAAGGATATCTATTGAACTACATGCATAATTTTCAAAACAATTAAAGAAGACATAAATAGAACCACTGCTGTCTTTTCCCTTGCATATGTCTATAAATTTCTTGAGAATGGGGACTAGGTCATTCATACTTATATTCTCTCAGAATTTGGTACAGCATCTGCTTACATTAGGTGCTCAAACAGGTAAAACACATTTAAACATACAGGATTTTATATTATTTTATTCACTATTGTCTAATCCCTATAGGATATGATATTTATATTAATATCTGACTTCTCGTATCTCTCCATAATTTTCCATTCTAAAGAATAATATCACAGAGAAAAAGAGGGAGCCCACCAAGGAGAAAATAAGTGTTTTAAGAGAAAGGCAATTCACAGCATCTGGTGAAGTGAACTTGAGTTAGGGTAAGAAAGAGTTTAATACTCCAAATCTTAAATTTAAATTTCTCATTGCTCCCTAGGAAATAAATTGCACATTAAAAAAAAACATCTGCTTTGGCAGCTTTTATGTAAATTACATATGTTTTTTAATTATTTTAGACTGCTATCTTTGATTAAATATAGTAGGTTCAGGAAATAATATAACTTCTTAAATAGCTTTTCATCTTACATTCACTGTCAAAAGATTGTGAGCTGCACTGACTGACAACTTAAGTGCTGAGTTATTTCAATAAAATAGTTGTAACCAGAACTTTCAGATATCCTGTTGAACCAGAACCTACTGAGACAGCCTCATGAGAAAAGTGTTAGTTTACTAAAAGTTTTTAATATTGGAACCTGAGATTTAAGAGGAGAGTTATAGTGGTCCCCTTGGAAGGACCTCCATACCAATTCTAATAGCTATGAGGTCTAGAGTAAGCAATCTCTGACATTTATGTGTCAGAGGTCACATGTGTATAGAGACCCTACTAGGCAGTGTCCCCACTAGGGCTGCTAGTCCATCTGGTATCTATGTTATTCTTTTTTGCAACTATGGTATGTAGGAGAGAGTAAAATCTCAAAAAATGTTGATGAATGGAGAATGGATGTTATATCTTCATTGGTTAATATAAATGACAAAGGCAGCAATGTCCTATATAATTAATATTCTGTCCAGCACATCATGTGAGTCATTTATGTAATACTCTTGAAACATTCCAAAAATATTTGAAATCTATTTCTTTTCGATATAAACTTACCTTAGTTAATATTTTCCCATTTCAGCCTAATTTTAAAAAATTTAAACTTACAAATGTAAAAAAAAAAAAAAAAAACCTGTTTCATTTTGTGTAAAACTCAGTTTTTCTAAATTAAGTTTTATTCTTTTCAGGGTTCTCCCACTGCTGCTGCTGCTTGTCTTTTCTCCAAATGGCATCTAGATTTTAAATAAGACAATATATTACTTCATGCATCAGGAGAGGAATGAGCATTTACTAGAAAGCTTTCTAGTGAAGAAAAGAGAAGGCTTCGGTTGTACTGTGAATGGATGTTGTTGTCATGAGGAAGCTGAAGATGGGCTAACTAGAAGTGGGCATCCTATGTGATTGATTAGGGGAGCATATTTAGCTTCTTCCTAAGTTAAAATAGGCAGGTGGGTAATATATGAAAAAGCTAGAGAAGCTGGCAGTTATTTATCTAAGTCTTAACTTTTTGGGAAAGATTGCTACAGAGGTTGTGGTTTGACTTTTTAGACTCGTCACTGTGGAGGGTGCTGAGAGAACTCGGTTCTTTCCACTAATGTAGTAAAGAATTACAGATCAGCAAAATTCAGGAAAAGTAAGATTTATTCAAGTACATTTTAAGAAAGAAAATGCTATGCCAGTGATGGCCATGGCCCCACAGAATTCAGGAAGTCTACATTTTATTGTCCCTAATGGGTGGTTACAGGGGTAATGCTAGATTATTAGCACGTGAGGTCAATTGATTGACACTTAGCTGTTATATAACCCTTTGTCTCTTGTCCATGATGTTACCCAGAATTCAGTATGTTAATATTAAATTCATGAACTTCTGGGCATATGTACAATATTATAATGAGGCTAAAGTTAAGGAAGGTCAGTTTATATACTAACTGTACAAACTAAACCAGCAGTTTAGTTTTGTGGTTTTTACTTATTTGTATTCCAGGATATAATGGTAATTTTTAAATGTAAAATGAGTGTTTTGGAGAGATGCTAAGGCAGGTCTCTGGGTTCGCCTTCATTCACTCATCGCTCATGTCTATCTATGTACCTAACAGACTGGTTACTGAAGAGATTGGGGGTCAGAGCTCTATTTTTATAGAAGGTCTGGCCATTGTTCATTTATATATGAAATATTCCTACATTTAACCCAACATGATTTTCTGCCCTTTCTAGCCTTCACTATATTGTCCTTTGTTATTCTATTGTTGGGGTAAGTCATCTGTCTCAGCTAAAAATATTTAGGTTTGCTATAGCCCATAACCTACAGGAACAAGTACATTGTGAGTCCTCTTCAAGGCATCCAGCCCTCATAGCCATTCATGGATCCTTCCTAGTGGTAGCAGTGGGCCTCTGGGATGCTGCTCTCAGATATGCTGGCTGCTTTTCAACAAGAATTCCTTATGACCAGGTTACACCAAGGTTAGCCAGGCATAGTTCTGGTTCTAAAGAAGATGACTTCCCTAGTTGCTGTTGTTTTTATTGAACTTTCCATCATCCTACTCCTTTCTTAAATTAAACATAGGAAATGAGACACTAGGTCTTTTCTTAAACCCCAGTATTTTCTCTCTGATTGTTTTATTGGGAAAAAGGAGCTTTTATATCCTTAAAATATTTCCCATTTTATAGCTTACTGAGTGTATTCTGAGCTCTGGGTTCTCTAGGATTTAGTGCTTGAAATTTAAAGCAAAGATTTTAGAATTAAAACCAGGCAAACAAATATATCTTTTCCCAGAAAATAGTGACATCCATATACAATTGAATACCATGGCTCTCAGGGTAAGGCCTTTTCTAGAGCTTATCTTCTTAAGTGATCAAAAGTCAAGAACTTAATTCTTTGTTGGCTCTTAGTGTTCTCTAAAGGCTAGAAGAGAAAGCCATCATTCCCTCATTACTGTTTGAATGACATTGGGAAGAGGAGGACAGCAAAAGCTTTTGCATGTGAAAAAAAAAACAGGTTAGTAAAAAGAAGTGAAAAAATATTACACTAAAATTTTTTCATATCTTTTTAAAGAAGCATTTTTTTATGTGAGTCTCAAATAGGCCTGCATAGAGATACGGCAACAATTTGTATTAATAAAGAGAAAGGTCCAATGACTTAACCAAAGGTTGCACAACTTAAAAATAGTAGAAGAAAGATTATAAATCCAGGGGAAGTACTTTTTTTTTTAACAAACTTAGAATATAAAATAGGAGTATACAGTAACAAAAATGGCTTGTGTTACAGCCATTCCTTAATAATGAGTTTACAAAACTTTCCTTTAATTAAACATTTAATATTGATTGCCTAATTCTTCAGAATAAAGTAGAATCTGAAAGGGAAATGGATCCTAATTATCAAGAAAAAAATCTGAGGATAATCAAATTGCCATTGTATTTTTTTTTTAATTCTGGTTACAAATGGATATTGATATTTATAACTTATATTTACTTTTATCTTTAAATTAAAAATCATCAGCCACTTAACTATAAACAAACATTTAGTAACATTCAAGGTAACTCCTATATATGTCTCTTATTACTTTTTAGAAAATGAGATACAAGTTTATGCAAAAGATTTAGAATTTAATTATTTTAAGTTTCTTTTTATCAAAATTTTTCATCTCTCTCATAGCCATCACCAAATAAGTCAGTAATTATATCATATCTTTTTTCTATTAACTTAACAGATTTTTAAATAACATTTTATGCCAAGAGAAGATGATGTCACAACCTTGCATTCCAGTGAAAAACTATCCTCTGTAGTGCAGTCTTCTGGATTATCATATTCTATACCCATGAATTGTCATAAGTTATTTTGCGGCTCTTTATAAATTATAGGCAATTAATAGAGATTTATAAATGCTATCTTGTCTTCCAGTGATTTTAATTGGCTTATCCCACTAAAAAATGCACTAAATGAAAAACATGGGCAAAAATTTAAAAAGACGTTTCTCAAAAAAAAGATATAGATAGCCAATATCACATGAAAAAATGTTCAACATCACTAATCAATAGGAAAATGCAAATCAAAACCACAATGAGATACCACCTCATCCCCATTAGAATAACTACTATTAAAAAAAAATCCAAAAAATTATAACTGTTGTTGAGGATATAAAGAAATAATAATGCTTGTTCATTGCTGATAAGGATATAAAATGCTACATAGAGCCACTATGAAAAATAGCATGACAGTTCCTCAAAAAATTAAAAACAAAATTACCATTTGATTTAGTAAATTCAGGGTCTCAAAGAGATATTTGTATATTTGAAAGGGACTTAGTTTTTCCTTCAGGACTTAGCTTTCCTCCAAACCCTCCCTTAGTATAAGTGCTGCCATTTTTTTAAAAAAAATAATGCCTTCAGCCCTCTTAAGCTGCTGTAACAGCTTGCTGACCCTTAGTTGAAAAAAAAAAAAAAGGGACCCGCGGACATATGTCCAGCCCCTACCCAGCCTCACATCACCCTAGATGCAACAAATCGACCCCTACCCAGCCTTGCACAACCCTAGATACAACCAATCAGGTAGGGACAAGTTTAGAATTTCTCCTTTTCTCACGCTTACCCTATATAACTATGCACTCCCCCAGAGTTCCGGGCTCTCGTTTCAACACTGCTGCATCAGTGACAGTTGAGAGTCGGACTCGAGTCTGAATAAAGACCCTTTTGTGTTTGCATCGGTGTTGGCTCCTTGGTGGTCTTCTGGGATTCGCAACTCTGGGCACAACATACCAATATTCATAGTAGTATTGTTCATGATATCCAAGAGGAGGAAATAACCCAGTGTTCATCAATGGATAAATGGATTTACTAAAATATAGAATATACACTAAATGAAATGATATATATGCACTAAATGAAATGATATTTCATTTAGTGTATAGCCTTAAATAGGAATGACTTCTGACACGTGCCTCATTGTAGATGAACCTTGAGGACACTATGCTAAATGAAATAAGCCAGTTATAAAAAAAATAAAATACTGTATGATTCTTATATAAGGTACCTTAAGTAGAGAAATCCATAGAGACGGAAAATATAATAGGGCTGGAGAGACAGGGGAATGGGGAGTTATTGTTAAAAGGTACAGAGATTATGTTTTGAAAAAGGAAAAGTGTTCTGGAGATGAACGGTAGCGATAATTGCACAACTATATAAATGTACTAAACCACTAAATTGTACCCTTTCAAATAGTAAATTTTATGCATATTTTACCACAATCAAAAATTTTTTTTAAAAAAAGAAGCAAAGTACTGATCAAACACTATCTATTGTTTGTTTATCCTGCGTATTATCTCATTTAAAATCCCAATCTTCACTCTGAAAGTGTAGTGCTATTGTCAAGAGCCCAAGCTGTGAAGGCCAACTGCCTAAAAGTGGGATCCTGGTTTTGTCATTTTATAAATCTATATCTTCCAGCAATTACTAACCTCTTATGCCTCAGAGTCTTCATTTATCAGAGGAGAATTGATTTAATACATGCGAAGCACTTAGAGAGATAAATAACAAACATTTGATAAAAAAGAACCATTAGTGTCTCCAGGAATTAGATAACTTGTCCTAGATAACACAGCTAGTAAATTGCAAAACCACAATATGAATCCAGATGTACTGGACTCCAAGAGCCAAACTCCAAAAGCTTAACCATTAAATGAAGCAACATCTAAGGTGAATGTAGTTATTACTGATGTTTGTAAAAAATTGCAGCAGACTATGCATGTGTGTCTATCACTCATGCTTATTCCTGTTACATATATACTCACACACTCACCTTAGTATGTTAAATGGCAAAAACAAAAAAACAATATTACACATACAAAATGCTCTCACTTTTAATTTATATATAATGTACACGTTATATATATATGAGGTAAAGAAAATATGAATAGCAGCTAATAGATGATGAGGTTGCTAAAATTTTTCCAAAATTTTTACAAATATTTAGTTTCCAAAATTTTTACAATGAGCATGCAACTCTTATATTTGGGAGTGAAATGGAGGAATTAAAAGTTTCTATTTAAATTAATAATTTTTTCTATAATAATACATTAATTAAATATAAACATTTATACAGAAAATAGTTCAGATAGTGTGATGAAGTTACCCTACCACAGTATATAGACACTCCCACAGAAAAATTTGATACAGCATATTATAATTAGCTTTTATTTATAATTTATTCTTTATTTTCATTTCACATATCATAATTTATACTGCCTGACATGATTGAATGACAATATATGATTATTAATTTTCTAAATGAATAAACCAGATTTTTTAGTTCCTTGGGAACTTATAGAAATTTTTCTTGATTATTTAACTGGAAACTTCACATTAAAAGCAACTGGATTTAATTGAATAGTTTCATGGGTTATTTTTTTTTTAATGTTTTCTTAAAATTTTCCATGTATTTAGAGCAGAGCAAGAAGACCTCTGATTCCTTTAAGGAGTTATTGGGGGGATGCATGAACATGTGGTTGTACCTCTAATGTCAAGTGGTCATTATTTGAGTCAGGGAAGCAAAAAGCCTGTGTCTTACAGTCATTGTCTGTGTGCTCCTGTGAGACACAGATTATTTCCAGAAGGTAAATGTGGTTACATAGTCAGAGCAAAGAAATTAAGATGTGGGGAAACAGTATGTAGGAAAGCTGTTTCACTTTAAATGAAAGCAATTTGTTGACATAGTAATTAATTACAAACTATGATACAGCGATTGTATATGAATGCCGGTAAAGTTGATTTAAAACATCTAATTTAATAAATATTTGCCTGGCTATTATAGAAACAGAACTAGGTGAAGTATGGGAAACATAGACATAATACATAATATTGAAATTCAAGAAACATGTATTCTGATTGCAGAAAAAGACATCCATGTTAACCTAGATGAAAATAACTATTAACAAAAAGACTATTATGTTAGACACTATTCTCAATGCTTTAACTGTTTTAATTTATTTAATTATCACAATAAATCTATAAAGTAGGCACTATTATTAGCTCTAAAGTCCAGATGAGAAAACAAAGGCATAGAAAGTACAAATAACTTTATAGTTCAGGTCACAAAATCAATAAGTGGTAGAAAAAATTTAAATTTAAACTTTGATCTTAAGATATGATTCCTAATTATTAAGCTAAAGTTCCTTCCTGACTCCTGAGGTATAGATGTTATTTGGCATCTTCTGCCCAAGAGAGTTAAATAAGACTGCCTCAATGTTTTCAGTGCTATACCCTTTTTATTTTATAAATGGTTACAGATAATTTTTAATATCCAGAGGTTTAGGTTCCTCTGATTCCTTCTGATTCTAGGCTCTAAAATCTCTAAACTTTGTTTTGTTCTTAGTTAACATGGCTATAAAAATAAACTCACTTTCACGTTATGGGAGCAGGGGGAATGATCTTTAACCCATTTTGATGAGCTAATCTTTAGCAGGACACAGGTAGGAATCTCAACCCCCCTCACTAATCTCTCTCTTCACTCCCTTTTCCCCAAGCAGTTATCAAGCCAGTTTTACCAGGAAATGTGCTTTGCCAAAAAGAATTGCCATCACCAAAAATCACCTTCACTCTGTTTTCTATATAATATGAAACAACAATGCAGAAGTTATTTACATGCATTGAACAAATACTGCCCATGCTAGAAAGATTTGTGTTTCCAAGGTCCTTAGATTTTGCTTGAAGAAAAAAGATAACAATCAAATAACTGAAAAAAATAATATCAGAGAGTGACCAGGGCTTTGCAAAAAATTACAGTAGCTTCAACTTAGACTAAAGTTGGCTGGTCAGGTAAAACTTCTCTTGGAAGATGATATTTGAACTGAAAGCTCAAGTAAAGAAGCGGTCAGCCAGATCAGTGAGAGAGAGAAGCTAACCAAAGCCTTAATGAGGTAAGAATCATGATATGTTCGAAGAACAGAAAAAAGGCATGTGGCAACAGTAGTGGGCAAAGGAAAGAGTGGCCCGTCAGAAAGTCAGAGACAAATTCAAAGGTATGTTGAAATACAGTTTATAAGCTGAGTAACAAGTTTGGTTTTCATTCTAAATTGCAGCTGTTAGGGTACAATCAGAGATGAACCACCAGTGGAAATGATATAGAAAAAGAGATCAATGTAATTGTGGGAGATGGTAAAACAGTTTTTCTAGCTGTTACTCCTTTGTCTGGTTCTAAGCTTGAGGTCATTGGAACAGGTAGTCGAGAAGGAAAGATGGGCATAAAGTGTGGGTGAAAGGACAAACTGAAACTCATGGGGTAGAGGAAGAATGAGCTGGAAACCATAAGGGCAAACTGAGCAGGCTGTGGCAACAATGTCTGTCTCTACATTCACCTTCCAAGCTTAAATATGACTGATGCTTCAATTCCACCTTAGGAATAATAAATAAATAAACAAACAAACAAACAAACAAATAAATAAATAAATAACATTCTTTTGTGGTGAATGCTAGCCCAGAACCATTTAGGAAAAGAAATTCTGAGAGACAAAATTCTGACCTGGCTGACACAGAACAATGCCGCTACAAAATATATATATATATATATATATATATATATATATATATATATATATATATATATAATGTGAAGTTATTGGATAGTTTTAAGCAGTGGAATGAATAACCTGGTTTTAAAAAATCATCACCATGACCATTGCAGTGGTCATAAATTAAGTTGACGTGGGGTAGGGGGAGTTCAAATATGGATGCAGGAAGGCCAGTTAGGACAAGTCAAGTCTAGCCAGTGGTTTTCCAGTAAAGGTTCAACAACCTGCTAGGGGAGGAAAAGAGGAATATTTAGTATGTTCACCAAATTCTGTAGTGTAAAAGCTCCCATCTTGGCCAATTTTAGGCTACTAATGGTTTAGCAACAATTTCATGAAATTTCTGAAAATTTAACAATTAGTTTTCATATGCTGGTATAAGTCAGCTCTAGCACGACTAAGTCTTACTGAAAGATAAAGAAAGCTAGTCAAAAATGAATTTCTGAGATTTGAGATTGCAAGAGTTGCAGCTGATACCATACTCAGTATTGGTTCTTCTTTGTACCCGGAGCAACCATGGGCACCTAGACTCTGCCTTTCTTAAGTAAGAGATACTTCCCTGGGAGCTTCTTTCAGCATTCTTGCAAACAGAGCACTCATGTACAATTTCAACAGGGCTTCTGAATATTGTACATTAAATCAATTTCAACTCAAGCATAACCTCCCACTAGAGAAGAGGGTGAAATGAGGCATGGCTTTTTAGGTTCAGGCACTGCACATCAAATGAATTTGGAGGAAAAAGAAGTCTGAGTCAGTGCAGCAAACATAACTGAGCTTCTCACATCTGACTACCTACCTGTACTTTGAACAAACTAAAACCTATGCCTTAGTCCAGAAAATTATTATTGGAAATCCATACTCAGCTGCAGGTTTTGAAATAGCAATTTCAGTATTGTCCTTTAGACAGTTTTATCTGACCAGGCTTTGCCTCATATATCACCATCCTCTTAGAATGATCAGAGTTCATAGCAAACCAAGAAAATGCAGAGTTGCTCTAACCAATAGAGGGCTTCCTTAATGTATGAAGAGAAGGTTCTTATTCCACAAAGAGAAGCAAATATAAACTGTAAATTACTCTTCAGGACATAGGAAAAAATTTATACAATAATGAATGTCTCTTCATGAAATGCCAATCATCATTTTTTATTTTTTTAATACCTAGAGAAAAAATATATGATTTCTACACTGTCACATAACAAGTAGAGAAATGAGATATGACTCATAATTTATATAGCTGATTTAGTGTACAGTTCCATCACATTTCTGAGTTAAAAAATCTTTCTTTTTCTCTGGAACAAAAGGCAATAACCCTTTCATGTGGAATCGATGGCTCCCTCTTGCCCTTCTTAGTTAACATTGTTATGCTGATAAAAGCTACAAAGTTTTAGTTTTTCATAAGAAGAGGCATATTTGAAGGTTCTCAGAAATGGCAAAGCATTATTTTTATAAACTGATTTTCTGTTTAGGGTAAATTCTAATTCTTTTAAACAGAATGCTATACAACAACATCGTCTGGAAAAGTGTTTAAAAGGACCTTTAATTTGCCACCCTGTCTAATGTTTGTGGTACCTCTGTAGCATTATTGCATACTTTTTAACACCAAGGCAGAGCTACAGCCTAAATGCAGGTATTCTGGTTCCTCACCAAGATTACTCTACCCAGCAAAGTTATCATTTAGAATTAAAGGACAGATAAAGAGTTTCTCAGGCAAGAAAAAGCTAAAGTTCATCACCACCAAACCAGTATTACAGGAAATGTTAATGAGACTTCTTTAAGAAGAAGAAACAAAAAAATCTACTATATGAATCATAACATGACAATAACTATATACCTATTAATAATTACTTTAAATGTAAATGGATTAAATGCTCCAATTAAAAGGGTGGCTAAATGGATAAGAAAACAAGGGCCACACATGTGCTGGCTAGAAGAGACTCACTTTAGGTCAAAAGACATGCACAGACTGAAAGTAAATAAATGAAAAAGATATCTTATTGAAATAGAAATGGAAATAAAAACTTCGGTAGCAATACTTAGACAAAATAGACTTTAAAACAAAGGCTATATAACAAGAGACAAAAAAGGACTCAACAATTTCACTTCTGGGTATTTATCCAAAAAAAACCCAAAACGCAATTTGAAAAGACATATGTATCTTTAAGTTCATTGCACCATTATTTACGATAGCAAGATATGGTAACCTAACAGTCCACCAATAGATGAATGAATATAGAAGTAGAACATGAGTAAATGGAAAAAAATGAAATTTTGCAATCTGCTACAACATGGATGGACCTAGACAGTATTATGCTATATGAAATAAGTCAGACAGAGAAAGACAAATACCATATGATGTTACTATATGTGAAATCTAAAATAAATAAATAAATAAATAAACAAACAAACAAACAAACAAATAAATAAATGAACAAACAAAGCAGAAATAAACTCATACATACATAGAACATTTTGACGGTTGCCAGATGGAAGGGAGATGGGTGTTTGGTTGACAAAGATGAAGGGATTAAGTACAAATTGGTATTTCCAAAATAGTCACGGGGATGTAAAGTATAGCATAGGGAATATAGTCAATAATATTGTAATAACTATGTATGGTCTCAGATGGTTACTAGATTTATTGGGGTAAACATTTCATAAGTTTTTATAAATTTCTAATCACTGTGTTATACACGTGAAACAAATGTAATATCATATGTCATTGCAATTGATAAATATAAAAATGTTTTTAAAAATAATCATATATTTTATGTCTTCATAACAATATTGAGTGTTTTTTGATTGATGGTCAGCTCTGCTCCATATAGTCATTTAGGGACCCATGATTTCAGGAACAGTCTATCATATTCAATAGTTGAATTAAAAATAATCTTCCAGAAGCACCACCTGGCAAAGCAAGTAGAAAATAGTGTAAAACAAAGTACATATAAGATTTCTCTGGGCCAGATTTGGAAGTGGTCTGAGTTGCTCAGTTTCCATTGAAAGGATCTGTGATGGGGCATATCCCACAAAGGAAGATAACAAAGCTAGTATGATTTGTTCCCAGGATGAAGAGGCCATATATTTTGCTGAAAAGGAGCATCCAACTTCTTTCCAACTTCACCCCTTCTTTACCACCACCATCACCCTACTATTAGGTTGTATCAAATCTCCAACTTTGAACCATTTGTGTTGTTTATTCTTTCTTCAGATCCATAACTTACTCTTTGTCTTCATCTGCGCCAAGAGATTGACCCCAAGGCTGCATCCGCAAGATTTACTTGCCCTCTGGCTTCTGTGTGGATTTGGCCAATGGGATACAGAGAGAGAAGATCAAAAAGTAGTAAGAAAGAGATTAGTGTATTGATTACCTTATGCAACTCTCTTCCAGCTTTGCTTTTGCTCTAGAGGCAGCTTCACTACGAAGCTAGAGATCTTGGAGGGTGGCTAGTTTTCCAGGGCTCCAGTCCCTCTCTGTACTCCAACAACATGGTTTTCTCTTCTGACTCCTCTGGACCTAAAGGTGTTGACAGCTACCCACTAAGTGTGATTTTTAATGTTTCACCATCTTTGTTTTCTCCCATAACCTTTCCATTTATAGCCCCTCTATAAATAATTCTTGCATTAAATTGTTCTTAGTTAAATTCTTTGAGTTGTGTATTTCTCACCTTGGCCCTGATTGATACAATTATTTCTGTGGACTTAATCTGGTTGAACATATAATTACTAGGTGCCTATTTGGGCAAGAATGGGATAAATGAAGAAGAGATTGTCTCAGTATTAGTTTTCTATTGTATGTGATAAATTCACCAAAATTTAATGGCTTTAAAAAATTTACTATTTCTAGTGTCCGTGCATAAAGCATCTAGGTGGGTCCTTTAGCTCAGGGCCTTATACAGACTGTATAGTACAGGTGTTTACCAAGTCTGTAGTCATTTTAAGGCTTGACTAGGAGAGGAACTGTTTCGAAGCTCAATCATATATTTATGAGAGTTCACCTATAGCTTCTTGTCGAACTTCTTCATAGAGTAGCTCATACATGGCATCTGACAATGGTCAGAGAAAACAAAGAGAAAGTAAGAAAAGACAAATAGGACAGAAGGCAGAATCTTTGTAACCCAATCTCTAAAGCAACATCTCATGGTTTTTGCCATATTCTTATTCATCAAAAGCAAGTCAATATGCCTAGCCTATAGTCAAGTAGAGAGGATTGATTACACATGGACACAGGGATCAGGAAGCTGGCATCATTGGTACACCTCTTTGAAGCTGCCTACCATATTCTCTAACCTACCCAATGTCCTTTCTGTGACTCTTCCTATAGCTTATAAGAATAACCAGCAAGGACTTTTGAGAGTACAACCTCCAAACACTTCTACTTCTCCCTTTCCACATGAGATATTAAATTGTAACTAACTGTCTTTACTTTTTAACACACTAACCACAAAGATGTGCATCAAATAGAACTGTAACAAATCACTTTTAAATAAAAATCATTATATAAAGAAAGGAAAAAGAATCTGGGTTTATAAAAATTTCTCAGTCAGTAATTTATTGATATAAATTGCTAAATAACCAATTGTATTCGTCATTCTAATGGAATCTCTGTGTATAATCCCTTTCTCTGTATCATAAATCTCTAATCATTGTAGACAAAAGTGATAAAGTAATTGAGTATGGATTATTCAGTGATTCCAACAAAGACTTATGCCCTTAAACACAGAGTAAGAATAAAGTTAAATTTTTTCTTGTTATAGCTTCCTACAGACACTTCTATTTTCTAAAGCTATGTCATATTTTCCTTGAAAATAATATTTGTATGATGGCTTTTATTGAATAAAATTGGATTTCCAAAGGGATCAGCAATAGATGTAGACTTCAAAGTAATGTAATTTACACCACTGAGATTCTTTTGACCTGTAAATTTACAACATGCCTGGTGTCATTTTCTTGCTCAATCAGAGAAGATCTGGAATATAAGTCTTTGAAAGGAACCAGACGACCTCATAACACACCAGGCCTCCGGGGCTCTTCAATGATAGGATAGCATTTTGGTTTTGAAGTGTGGGCCAATAAATGACTCTGCAACTCTAAGTTTTGTTTTCTCTTAAATCTCAAAACCAGCTAAAATATCAGAACTCTCTTAAGAAATAATATGATACAGAACAGATTATAAATTAACAGCCAATAAATTTGAGCCTACTTTAACCTGATGAGCCTAGAAACATTTTTAAAGTACAAAGAAAAAAGAAGAGGAAAAAACTGAGTTTACTAGGCCAGGTTTTTCAGTTTCCCTGGGTATTAATCATGTCCTTTTTTGTTTGTTTTTGTTTTTGTTTCTGCAGCAAAGAAAGTAGAGGTTTATTTAAGGAAATGGCACCAAGCCAGGAGACACAGGTGAGCTAGCACTCAAAGACCTGACTCCCCAATGGCCTCTAGGGGGTGGGGTAGGTTACATAAGAGAAACTCATTAATGACTAAGGGAGTTGTGGTTGTGGGCACTACTGAATGGTGGAGGCTATGGTAGGAGACATTGCATCATTGCATCAGGTCCTGATGTCAGCCATAGAGTAGTTCTGTCTGGTTTCAAGGAGATATTGGTAGAGTCCTTCTGCCTCATAGGTGCGAAGTGGCAAGATGTTATCTTCAGTTCAACTGAAACTCTGTTTCCATGATCAACACACCTGAGGCTTTGTCCTTAAGACTGTTTGATGTTGACCTAAGGTCTTAATGATTAAGGTGCAAGACATGCAGAATGAAGAAGGATAAGGAAAGGAAAAAAGCAAGTGAGCCCAAGGCCAGTTTGAATGAAGGAGAAAGAGAAGAGAAAAAGTCATTTTAAAGAAGTGAAGATTTGCATGGTTACAATACTCCCCTTTTGATCATTCCTCAATCTTGAGGGAATAGTGGCAATGACTGCTCTGGTTGCTTCCTGCTGAAAAGGGTGGAGTTTGGGAATTAGAGGAATAAAACTGTCTTACTGTAACAGGAATGGTAACTGCACACAAACTTTAGTTCTCCAGTATACACTTTCCTCTGATTCAAGCAGAGGAATATAATAGCACTTTGACATGCTTGCTTTCTCTGCCTCTACCCTTCACTTTTGTACCGACTTCTTTGTTCCAAAACATGGAAGATTAGTTAATCTTGTCCTTTTTTAATAAGAAGTTTCTATTATTTATCACATTTTCAAATAATACATCACATTTGAAAGAGTTCATTTAGCCCTGATTATTATCTCCTGTGTTCTTAATAGAAAAATTAGATTCAATACACAGCTAATTATACCACTCTACTAGAGTAGTACTTTAACATCACTTTCTAGATAGATTTCTTTCTTTTTTTCTGAAAAAAAATTAAGATCTCTCCTCCATTTAAATGTATGCATTACTCTAAAGGCTGGTCTATATTCACTAAATCTCCTCTCATAACCATGACTTCCACTTTGGTTAAATGGTTGGCCTGGACTCTCTCCTTGAACCATATCTTCAATTTTATGTTATCATTTTACCAAAGCTCTTAGAAATTTAACAGCAAATTAGTCCAAACTAATATAGACTTTCTAACTTTGCTCTTAATTCCAGATCTCTTTTTTGCCTTGATTACACTTTACCATCTCTTAAAATGTGCTACTTTCTGTGAAAGAGTCTTCTATTCCCTTAAGTGGTTTTGATTTCCTCTAATATCATCTCCAAAGCTTTCTTCTATTTCCATATTTTAGTGACCATTATGGTTCATTCTCTCATTACTCTGTATCTAGATTAAGGCAACAACCTCCCAGATGATATATCTACCATTTGCCTCTCCCCTGATTTTGTGCTGAAGCCATTTTGTAACAGTTTATGAGAATGGCTTATTACATTTTCAGGAATTGTGCCAGTTGGTTTTTAACAAAACAATTATTAAAAATTTACACACACACACACACACACACACACACACACACACACATACATATACATATATATATCACCACTTTCTACTTTGCTACATTTTACTATTTTTTTTGCCTTGAATTTATTTAAATCTATTATATTCTTAGAATGAAAATACAATATAATGAAAGACTACTGCATCTCTCTTCCCAATAATGCATTAAATAGTATCTGAGTTAACAATGGTGTGAGTATTTATAACACAAAAACTGGCAAATTCTACAAAGCAGGACTGGTTTTTAGAGAGCAAGTTATTGAACATTTGGCAGCATGTCATTGCCATTGCACAATGACACATCAGACTCCTCTGCTTCATTTCTTCCTTGGAGAAGAGTTCAGGACTGGATATGGGTATTGTGTTCTACAGAGAAATGGAAATAGGATACATTTAGATATAGGTAGATAGATAGATATATATTAGGAGATTTATTATGGTAATTAGTTCAAACAATAATGGAGTGTGAGAAGTCCCAGGATCTAATGAATGCAATCCAGAGAACCAGGAAAACTAGTGATATAATTCATCCCAAATCCAAAACCTGAAACCCAGGAAAGCCGGTAGTATAAATCCTAATTCAAGTCCAAAGTCCTGAGAACCAAATGTACTGATGTTGAGTGGCAGCTCAAGCAAAGGGAGGAAACTAAGCCTTCTTCTACCTTTTTGTTCTATTCTGGCCCTCAATGTCTTGGATGATCCCCATCTGTCTTAGGGAGTGAAATCTTCTTTACTTATTCTACAGATTAAAATGCTAATCTCTTCTGGAGACAACCTCACAGACACATTCAGAGATAATGTTTTACCAGTTCTCTGGGCATCTCTTAGCCAAGTCAACTTGACACATAAAATTACCACTCACATGTGCATTTGGCCAGTCAGTGAAGATCAGAAGACCCAATACCAGCAGAGAATATATCTCTGACCTGCAACTGTGGTTTCAGGTAAGACGGGGACATGAGACAAGAGGAGAAATAGAATAAAACAAGGGCTAAAGCTGTTAAATCTGAGAACAGGGGAACTGAGACAACTAAACTCAACTCGAACCACTAGCTTTCTATGTTCAAGTAATAACTATTTATTTCATCTAACTTGTCCTAGATAAAATGAGAGAAAAAAAAAAAGATCTGTATTTACTGGATAGAAGCTATACCATTTAGAACATCCAGAATTTATAATAGAAAAAAAAAAGTGTCGTGCACGAAGAAAGTTAAAGATCTTTGCTGACTTATACTGCATACATTTTTCTTGGTGTTATGAAAATTCTCCAGTCATTATTTTTTTTTCCTCTCCAGTAGCTAACTTTAAACAAAATTCTCAAGAAGATAGCGTATAAGCTGTGATTATAATTTAAATTAGAAGAAATATTTCATGGTTGTCTCTTGAAGTATAATCAGCAATATGAATTAGAAAATTCCCATTCGATAAATGTGCTTCAATCTCTTTGATGTTTACTTTATAATTTCTCCATCTCAAATAGAAGATAGGACTTTCATCTTTCCCATTTTCTTATTATTTGTGATTCAGAGGTTTTAGTTGAAAGTCTTTTTAACAGAACTTTTTAGAAAATCTTTTCATATTGTATCATAATACCAATTATTTAATAATTTTGTTATAAAATATTTAAATAATTCTGAATTGTTTTACATTTCATATATAATGGTACATTATTTTTATAGATAAATTAGTTTCCTAAAAACTATGAAGACCAAAATGGTTATTATTTTACAACAGCTACTTTGAAAAACTTAATAATCAAGAAAGACAACAGTTAAATGTTTTGTTAAAAACATTTCACACATTTTGTTAATGTTAGCTACTGTATATGTCTTTTCTTATTTAATTTCTAAAACCTAATGACAGTAAATTATAATATTAATTATATTTCATAGCTCTAAATTTTATATCTCTGTTTTCTAAATTTTAAGACAGGCTCTAAAACCAATTTTTCTTCTAACTGACAATATAGGAAAATAATTTTCTATAAACAAAGCTAATGCAAAAGTAAAACATTTGTAATTAAACAGTTGGAATTAATATGACAAAAAAATTTTCTTTTTTATTTTTGTACTTACTCAAATTTGTTGCAGTGTACACCAAAATATATTAAGAGGTGGTTATTAAAAATAATTAACTTAGTATAAAAATAGTTTTTATAGTGTATTATTAAAGGATTAACATTAAAATAATAGCCTGATAGGAACCAGAAAACAAAACAAATTAGTTGTATGTCACCTTTTGCATTTCTTTCAAAATCTCAGCACCATTTATTTGTCTGAAGATGTATAGAAGTCAACTTTTCATTTCCATCCATTTTAAATTTTTCTTTCATTTTCTTTAATGAGAGCTTGGTATTAGTAAGTATAACATGATAGGGTAAATTTCCACTTTTTGTTTGCACTTGGGTCTGGAATCCAACAATTTCTGTAGATCCAGTCATCTAACCACACACCTTAAAAATTAAAACTGCAGGAGAGTAGAAGTGAATAAATCAATATCTTCACATTTGTAATTTTTTTTCTTTAAAAAAAGGACAAAATATGTGACCTTCTGATGATGGTTCAATAGCAGCATATATTATTAAGCAAATTCAAAGGACTGCATAGCCAAGTGGGGTAAAAACAGCAGTGTTACTAAAGTCAGCAAACCTAGATTTGAAACTTACATGGGCACCTTATAACTTTATGATTTCAAATGATTGACTCAAATACTCAGCTCCTTTTTTAAAAAATTGGCATGTCTGTCACTAAGGGATGCTGGGTACATTGATTTATGGAACATATAAAAGCACCTGCTCTTAATGATAAATGTTAATTTACACAATCTCTATAAATCACTCTTATTTCATCCCACTAAAGTTCTCCACAAATGCCACCCTAAGTAGGAAAAGTGCTCATCTTTATATCAAGCATTTCACAAACACAAAATTGTATATCCTCACTAGCCTATATTAAATTAGAAAACAGAAGCTATCTGTTAGTACTTTAAAACAGTAGTCACTTTCTCCTAATGAAGATAGTAAGGAATAGTGGAAACAATACTGGATAAGTATTCTGAAGACAATGAAACTAGCTAACCTGAAAATACCTCATTAACTGATGAAACAATTTTTCCATTTCATCAAATAATTTTTTGCACCCACTAGGGGTTAAGGTCTTCTGGGTGCCAGGGATAAAATGATGAACAAAAAAAAATATTTCTGGCTTTCTCCCAGCTCAGAGTCTAATAATAATAACATAATTAAACATGTAATTACAAGTAAATGTGATATTATAGAAGAAATAGGGGCTATACTGGGGTGTGTAGCAGGGATGCTCAAAAAGGCCTAGGAGCTGAGACACAAAGATTTCACTGAGGAATTGACATCTAACGTTTCCTTCTATACCCGCCCTAGTTCATTATGTGCAGCTGAATATGCCTTCTTGCTATTCCTCTATCACTTAGGACCTTTCCTTTATTGAAATGTTCTTATTCCAGTTTTTTCTACTTATCACTGAAATATCAATTAATGTATACTCTTCAGAGCGAAATTATGAATTCATCCCTTAAGCATCACTAACATGTCACCTGGTTTAATTCTGATCATTTTATGTATAGGCCACTAAAACGGTTTTCACTCAGGATTAAGATAACTAGACATTGTCTACTTCTGGCACTAGAATAGAAGCTCTAGAAAGGCAGGAGTTTCTGTTTAATTTAAACACTGTTGAATGATCAGGACCTAAAACACTGTGGGTGATTAGTAATTATTTGTTGAATAAATGAATGAATCTGCTTTTATTCTCACAAATTGTTTAGAGAACCAAATAATAACAATTAACAACAGTGCAAGAGTGCTAACATTTATATACTATTTTTTTAGAATAAAAAAAATTAATTGATATATATTATCTCATTTGAATCTCTTGTCAATTCTATAGAGGAAGGCTGAAATGACTGGGAAAGCAAAAGCTTGAGTCAAGTGACTTCTCCAAGCTCTGAAAGATAATATGTACATAAGAGCTAAGCTGAAATGAAAATGCAAACCTTCAATGAACAATTTGACTCTTTCTCTACATCAAATGGAAATGTGAACATTTTATACAAGTGTAGTAGACCTGTACAGCTCAGAGTCACCAAATAAAGAATAAATTGAAACTCTTTAGAGAACTCTTAATTTAGTTTAAATGGCAAATAATTAATTTCCAAATATCATGATGAATACACATGTTTGATTCCCTTTCCTTATGCAATATGTCATTACATTCTAACAACCATAGCATATTTTTACCACAGAAATGTTCTTTAAACTGAATGAAGAGAATGAGTAATTATTCATTAGCTATTAGTCTACACAGTTATGGTGTTGCTTGTTATGTGTCAGATGCCTAAATGAGAGTTGGCAGAGAAACATAGATTTGAATAGTGAACCAAAAGCACAATATTCTTCAGATAACATATGAAGATAAGCAAAAGGTTCAGCGGCAAGACAAACTGATGAAAGAACAATGCAAAATATTATGTAGAGAAAGGGTCTTCATCTCAACTAATCTCAATTATAAGTAGCATTTGGTATAAATTAAAATGCATTCCACCAATTCCCTAGGAATACTCAAATTTGAAGCCATGTGGAAATCTAAAACTATAATTTATATTAATTTTTTAAGTTATGAAAACTATGACTACTGAGCATTTTCCTAAGTACATATCTTTCTACTGTGAAGATTAGGAATTGTCTAGGGAGGAGGAAGGCAAAGGCTGGCAATTCCATATTTCAATCCTTTTTTATTCAGGTCAGAGATAAAACCTTAAACAGAGAATATAAAACTTCTATTATAAACACACACACTGACATATCTTATTGTGTTAGATTAGTGTTACTAGGAAAAACATTTTCTCTGAATCATTGAAAGAAAATGTTTCTTCTGGAGTCAATGTAAAGTTAGACAACAGTGTAATCCCCGCAGAAGCATGTGCAAAAATGAGTATCATAAATTAAAAGCATTTTAAATGTATATATTAGAATCCAAAGTTGGAAATGTACAATTAATATTTTTAAGACCAATTTCTAGCACTCTTTTAGACTTTATGAACATCTCAGTAATTAACTTATATTGACCATATTATATTAAAAATTAAATGCATTTATTTAATTTCATTATGATTAAAATATAGTTATTATTCAATAACCATTAAGAAAACTCCATTTCTAATGTGAAATAAAATTTATCAATAAAAATTATTTGTACTTAGCTCAAAAGTACATAATAATATGTAAAAATTTTTTCTGGTGTCCCTATGTTTTCAAAATTATTTAAATATAGTGTTTTTCTACTACCGTTCAACAAGCCTTTATAGAAAACATAAACTACGCCTGTTATTGCTCTTGGGGTACAAAAGATAAAAAGATTAAAAAGATGTTGAAGCTATTCTCAGATACAAAGTTTCAGCCCAACTGGAATCATACACAAAATTGCTCCCCACCACATGATCCTGATTTTAAAAAGTTTTACTTGTTAAATTTAAATAGAGAAAGCTCACTGGAAAATAAATGCAATCTAAAAATTTCGAAATTTCCTTGGGTGATTTATTTTCTGGATAACATTATTCAATATAATTTTCCTATAATAAATATAATTTTTCTAAACAAATGCTGCTCTATCTAAAGAGGAAAGCTATACAGGTAAAAATACAGAGAAGAAAGAGTAAAGCCAGTGTTCATATACCTACAAATACTTCATGTATCTAATTCTGTTTCATATTCCTTCCAGTTTTAGAAGAAAATATACTGTTAAAATGTAACTTTTTCTAGAGAGAGGATATTAATCCATTACATTATCTCAATAAATTACTGTAGATTAGTTAATAAAAGGGTTTACTTAATAAGGGCACATTCCAATTTTATCTCCATTTATGTTTTTATTTAGATATCTTAAGATTTTGATTAAGTAGCATTTCAGAGACACAGAAAGATTCAAACTGATTTTTTTTATCTATTTAAAATTGTATTCCACCTTCCAAAGGATGATTTAAAGAACTTAAAACACACAAACATACACATATGCATAACTACACACACCCATACACACAAAGTTTTAAAGAGAGAACAGAAAATTCAAATATCTATACACAGAGAAGATGTGAATGATCATTCTCATGAACTCATATAGTTACCATGATTGAGACTGAATTTTGAGTGCATTTCCTTTTTTGTTCATTCATTCTTAAAAAAGATTATGTATTATTTAATGCTCATTATCTTTAAAACATTTTTACAGGTATTAAATTCTACAATAAATTTGCCTAATGAACCCCTTATACAAGTCACATTTTACAAATTTTGTAGTATATTCAGATATATTCTTTATAGTGCTATTTTATATATCTATTCTCAATGAAAGCCAAACATACAAGATCTTGTTACCTCAAGAAGCTTAGTTTAGGTTTGTATATTTCAGAGGTTTTTTTTTAATTATTTTTTTAGCTTGGTAGAGACATAGAATATAGACTTACCATATTAGATATGGCTACTGATAGCTCTTGGGCCACAAATAGTCTCCTTTCATGATTTCCCTGGCCAACATTTAAAATTGAGAAGAATTCACATATCAGTATATGCGAATTCACATATTTATGTATAGTTTTGAAAAAAGAGGTTATCTCTAATTGGACCTTTACTTCTACATGGCCACCATTAGCTGGAGCTGGGTAGAAACCATACCCCTAGGTAGTACTTGGAGCTGTCCCTTCTGTCTGCAATTCGACCTCCTTCACTCATTTAAATTATCTGCTTGGGTCTCTTTCTGAGAGGATTAAATGACTCATACCTCTTTTGAACTAAAGTCATAGAAAAAAAAAAGTGTGAACTCAACAGCTAGACTGCACTCGTGAAGCACTTCAGGATTCACTTGTTCAAAACACACTGGTTTTATGCACTTACTTCTTTAGCGTTTTGGTTAGATGTTTAAAAAAATGTTCTGAAACTCACAGAAATTTTGAAAATTACTATAAAGGATTTTTTTCAACATCTCTAAATATGTTGTACAAATACATAGAAACAAATCAAAACATACTGCTAAAATAAAATGGTAATTGTTTGTGAGTGGGTAGGAAAAATTTTGCTTCACATGACTCTAATTCATGAGATCATAGCATGAGTATAACTCAGAAAAGTCAAATTTATTTGTTTTCTAAAAAATAATGAATGAAAATTTTGCTGATGGGATGGCAAAAATGGAATTTTCACACTTCTCAAACCGTAATGTTTGAGTTGGGTTGAATTGAGCAAATACGTTTCTTCCACCCTGGCTTGCTAATTCCTTAGAAGTCATTTCTGTGAGGTTCAAATTCCAATTTCATTGCCACAAAGCAAAGTCTTACAAACTGCCACAAGAACTTAGAGCAATTTGGCTATTTTAAAATTACAACTGCATTTCAATAGAGTTGAACTCTCTCCTGACTTCCAAGAGGGAACTGCACCACATTTTCCCTTCCTTCTGAGCGTTCATATTTTTTGTTTAAAAGGTTCACACAGGATAGTCTGATTTAAAAAATAATAATAATTACAAAATAAACAAAAAAACTTTTGTGATTGGTTGAGAGAATGTCTTAAAAGAAACAGATTTCAGGAAAGTTTCAGTTGACACTGGAAACTTGGCAGATGTCTAATTAGTGTTGCAATTTTTCAAATAGACTTTTTATGACTCACCGAGACTATGAAATCAGTTCCATTAAAAGACCTCTCCTATATTATTATGTCAGTATATCCTGATTTATATGCTATCTTCTGAGACTCATTGTGTTCAATCTGCCTTTACCACAAACATGGCAATACATCTTGTTCTCATAATTCGCTCCTGATCCCCCTCTTCCACCCCTTCCTCCATCTACTCATCAGAGACTCTGAGGCAGTAAGTATCAATTGTTCCCTTTAAGAGGTAGATAGAATAACCATATTTCCAGGAAATTCCAGAACAGTTAATGTTGCCACAGTCCATTTGTAATAAATAAATACTTAACTTTTTGATACTATAGACCAAGTACATTGTGTGATGAAGCCTTTATTCACAGATATTTGATTAAACTATCTAATGAAATTATTCGCCTATAATACCCAGTTCAGCAGTTACCCATATTTGTCCTTAGCATTGTTCTCTGAAAGAATAATATATGTACTTTTTGAATTAAAAATATACTAATGCGACTTAAGTCCACTTAAAATGCATAAAATAATTGTTATTACTAATGGATCATAAGACTAAGCTTGAGTTCTTCAAGTGTTTTATATTCAAATGAGAAAATTTTAAATGTTTTTAGAAAGAGAGAGGAGCCATGAACTCAGCTGCCTTTATAAAAATAATATACTTTGTCATAAATATCAATTTAAAAATTGTTAAATTAGTATTAAAAAGTATTGAGTTCAAGCTACCCCATAGGATCAGACTGTCAAATCAGACTCATAATCATCAGAGATTTTGCCCATACAAAACTATATTAAAGGGCGCCAAAGAAGCCGTAAGACGTTCAGGACATAGAAAGCAGTACCTCAGGTCCTTCATTCCTGTCTCGGATGTGATTATTTTGGTCTAGAATAGATGTAGTCTCTAAATGAGGCTCTTGGGTTCTGCATAATAGGGATATTTCAATTAGTTATGAAACATCTTCATTTCATACCTCTAGAGAACTCCATGGCTGACATAGTATTCTCCAGCTAGCTATGCATTTTAGATTCTGGGTTCTATTACCTAAAAGTAATTATTTTCCAGAAATGCCCTGCAAAAGGTATTTCAAATAGAAGAGCTCTTCTTCCTAGAAAATAACATTAGTCTGTTTACCCAGAGGACAAAACAGTTAGACAAGCTCACCTGACTCCTTTTTATTCCCCTGGGAAAGAGAAGTAAGTGGATAGCATCCGAACTGCTTTAAAGTCCTTATCCCAGAGACCCAACCATATTTTGCAAACAGCCCAAATATCCAAAGTTAAGTGTATTGTGACAGATAGTTACTAAAATTTTATTGTGGTGATCACTTCATAAGATATATAAATAATATATTATTCTGTTGTAAATCTGAGAATAATATATATTGTATATTTACTATAATTAAAAATAAATTTTTAAAAATTAAGTAACTTCTCATATTTGCCATCTCGACCTTGGTGAGATTTAAACTATAGAACCACAGAATCATATAAAATATAATGGCATATAATGTGGAGTTTCAAATAACTTCAGTCCAAATCCACATGTCATACTATAAATTATCATTAATTTTAAAAAACAAATATAGCAAGGCACACCCAATAATGATAAACATTATTGACCAAAGATAAAGTTTATTTTCTTATTCAATTTTATATTGAACAAGTAAATTTAAGTACAGATTGCCTAAAACTATATTACACCCTGAATTTTAACAAAGAACCAAGATCGCTTTCTTATTTCATTAGGCTTATAATGAATAATGTCATAACTATAAATAAACAGTGTGGAAGGGAAAAACAGTCTGATGATGGAAGGCTTGAGTACTATTAAAATCCCATAGTGACAACGCCTAACCCAGATTTAAAAGTTGAGGACATGTTTCTCAAGGAAAAATGACCTAAAGAATTTATAAAAGAAAGCTAAAGAAGGTTAAAGAAATGAGTGTTTAAAATCAATAAAACAGTGGGTAAAAAGCTCAGAATGCATAAAAATATGATGTGTTCAAGAAAATAAAATCACTTCAGTCTGGAAAAACTGGAGAACTGTTGAGGCTCCATCAGGAAGTGTTTGTAAGTTTCGTTAATACATTTGAACTTCAGTGTGAGAACAAAGAGCTGCCACTTAACATTCTGCCACAGAATGTCAAGCAGAAGCATGACATGATCAGGTACATCTTTTGGAAAGATACAAGCCAGAAAATGGAATGAGATAACTTTAAAGTTTGAGAAACAAATTAGGGTACTGTTGCAGGAATCCAGGTGAGAGATGGTAGTAACCTGAGCTTGAGTAATGGCTGTGAAGAAAAGATGACTGGTTTGAGAGTTTTGGAGGTGACTAAATAACCAGGACACTGCTATTAAATAGACATGAGGGATGAAGAAGAGATAAGTCAAGAATAACACCCAAGTTTATAATTGTGTAACTGAGTAGAAAACATAGAAAGAAAACTACAGAAAAATACTACAAGTTTATTTTGCTATGTATTAAATTTGAAGGATTATAATAACTACATGTAGTATTTATAGAAGTCAGCTGAGTAGATCTGATGCTAATGAGAAATATCTGGTTGAAATTATTTATTTAAAAATCATTAACATATAGTTGTGAATTATAGTCACAGGGCTAGATGTAATTTTGAGGGGAATACTCTCTCAAGAGAAAAGAAAATGGAGCATGAAAAATGACTTTATCAAAGAGAAGAACTGGGTAAGAGCAAAGACGTAAAAGAAGACCAAGCTTGTAGGGCATCACAGAAGCACAGGGAATGAAGTGTTTCCAGAAAAAAGCATAATTGACAGTGGTAAATGATGCCAAAGGTGACTAAAAGCACCCACTCTGTTTATAAAATGAAGGTGGTTGCTTTGAGAACAGAAATATTAGTGGAACACTGGGGGACTGACATCAGTGTTAAAAAAAAATGCATTAGGAGGTTAACAAGCTAAGAAAGTAAACTCATGACTCTTTCAATAAAGTTGTATGCAAAGGGAGAAATAGGGAGGGAACTGAAATAATGTTATTGTATTTTGCTTAGTTTGCTTATTGAGTTTTATAGTAAAAGATACAGTTATATTTACAGATTTATGCAAAAAAAAAAAAGCAGAGGAAGAAAGGGAAAAGAGAGGGAGAAAGCCAAAGAAACTAGTTTCTAGAAAAGCAAATGAAGGGATTAGTCTTAGAAAGGAGAAGTGAAAACCAGAGATGTGCATGTATGTCATTTCAGTGGTGCTGAAGAAGAGAGTTCCTATTTTAGGTCACTGTATTCTCATTTAAAGAGAATATACAACCATCTGCTAAAATTGGAAGGGGAGATGCAGGATCAGGGGTTTGAGAGTATGGAGAAAGTTTGAAATAATATTTTGTGGAAATTAAGAAGAAGACTGCTGACTTGAGATATAGAGAGACAAAAAATGTTTGAAGACGCTGTAAAGTAACCCACTGATGGATTTGGGAGTAGAGGGATTATTAAATTCAAGAATGAGTCACTCCCTGTTGGGATATTCCTTTTCAAAACCATGAAAAGTTTCATCATATTTAAAACCTTACCTTGGAAATAGCCCATTTTTATCAATTATATAGCTCAGGAATCATGATAATTAAAATAAATGGCAAGCTACAGTTTCCCAGAAATACTTAGAATTCTCCTGCTTCTACATGATAAGTGGCTTCTCATCACATCGAAAGATCTCTCATTACTCTATGAAAAATTCATAGGCAATTATTTTCTTTCACAAATTCCTAATATTACTATGACCTTCTCCAGTATACTCTGTACTTATCTTAGTTTTTCACCCCAAAAGTTTGGAAATGTATTAACTCTTAATTATCAAGTGGTATTTACTTGGCATGAAATATAGACTTTGACTCCAAAAAGCCTGTGTTCAGAAGTAGGTTCTGCTATTGACTGGTGGGTAACTTTTGCAAGTTACTGACCTCCTCAGAACCTCGTGCTCTCACCTGCCAAATGGAAAGAATAATCCCATAGGATATTGTGTGGATTTGACATGTTAGAAGGTCTTAAATCAATGCCTAATATATAATAGTAAGCTTTCAGTAAATATAAATTATTATAATTTTGTTTTATCTGGGAGCTCAGACAGGAATTCCTGTTATAGGCTGACTGCACTTCACTATATGCTCTTCTTCAGGGAATATATTTTGATTTGGGACATAGTTAGGTCCAACCAAAGTTTCACATTGTATTAAGAGTCTGTCTCATTAGTTTAATAGTCTGAGGCTTTTTTAAAAAGCTGACTACCAAGAAAAGCAAAAGGAAAAATTGTAGAAGGTAGAAGAAAAAAATAAATTCTTTTATTTCCATCCCATTTTTAAAATTAGATTCACTGCCTATCTTTTTCTGGGACCTCTGTACTTGGCCAGAGACTATTTTCATGGCTAGGTTAAATAACAAGCAGACCTTACCAACTATAAAGACTGGCAGACCTGGTAATGATTTACAGAAGGAGACTGTGGTGCCTAGTTGTCTGAATAATTTTAAGAACTTGGCAGATAATTCTAGAGGACTTTTTAATTGTAGTCCTCAAAAGCCAGAGGACAGGATAATGACCTTTGTATCTTTCTTTCATTTTTGACTCTATGAGAGGAAATTCTTAGTTTACCTTAGTATGATATATTTTACATATAATGTGAATATGATTTATTCTAATTGGACATAGCATTACTGCCAGTGATGGTCGTCAGTAGAGTTCATTCCTGTCTTCTATATAAGGCAGTGGCCCTGCCTGTTGTTTAAATTAGCCTTTCATGCAATCACTAACTCAAGTCTAGTGATGATTCAAGCCAGAAACAGTAATTTTATTTATATGATGTCTTACATAGAGGGCAGGCTAGTAAAAGAAAAACAAATCTGGAATGGACAATGAATTAAATCAAAGCTACTTTGTATTTGGGATGTACTCCAGTAGAGTACAACAGAGACTAGCTATAGTGGGTTATGAAGACTCTGCCAATATTAATTACTCCCCATGTAGCTTACTCACTTGCAAGGAACCCAGGCTAATGCTATTAAATGTAATTCTCAGAGTAATATCTTCCAGCTGAATGATACAGAGCACAACAGCTTTAGCTGTCATGTGACTAGTTGACACAAGTATTTTCAAGGCAATATTTCAGTGAAAAGAATAAGTTCAGACAGTTCAAAAGTTCATAACAAACATACTTCATAGCTCTGTTCGAAATGGTGAAGGAAGGCTTAGTGAAGGAAATACTTAACGTCTGATTCCACTGGGATGGCCCAACATACATGGTGGATTAAATGTAGTTAGCCCCTGTCTACTTTGAGCTTTTTTCTCTTGTCTTATACCTATAAATAATTTCACTGACTAAAGTTACATTTTATAACAGATGCAAAATAGACTAACTTGTTGATTGAACTGACAAAAATATGTTGGCACTTATTGATGAGAAACCAAAGGACTGTTTCTGTGAATGAAGTCACAAGTAATTTTATTAGATAAGAGTCAGTTTGAACGTGGTATTAAGAAAGACTCTAGTTTTTTGATGGATGTTAATCACAGCATGAGAAAAAATCTCTTCCTAGTCATGTTTTATTGCTTTATTCTATCCTCAGGATCTAGCCTTTCAAAATGTAAAACATTTGCCTGAGCAGTGGAAAGAACTTCTCCCAAAGAGAAATGCCATGACAGTCTCGTCTTCGTTCAGTCAGTGAAGTGCTGTTTGGATTGCTTGTGTAAATATATCTTTTGTTTGGCATTTTTTATAATGGAAATAAAAATAATGCCATTTTATTTTTCTAAAGCTCCTTTCTTTACAACTATGTTCAGGAGACCTCTGAAATATAAGTGAAACTATTTTGTTTTTAAATATCTAAGTTAGGTTATTTTTGAAAATTTATATCCTTGGCTCTTCAAATTATCTTGGAATCACTCTATATAGTTCAAGTAGATGGATGAAAATGTAAATTAAATTTATATTACATTTCCTGCAGATGGATACACACTCATCTTAACTATATTAACTAATCATCAGGGAGATTCTATTCTTTGAGTCAGATTTGATTAGAACAGTAGGAAACTCATTCTCACCAAGGGCTAAAAATCCATTTCTATATAAAATATATCTGAGCTTAAAACAGACACTAAACACGACATTCTGGCATTATTGCATGTTAGAAAGATATGTTAAAAATTTTTTTATCTAAAAGCCAATGGTAGGAGTTTAGGAATAGGAGTTAATGATCTAAAAAGAATGTTTAAAGATAGTTAGAAATTTGTTCTTTGGGAGCAAATTAAGCATTTTGAGAAATATTAGCCATTTCTGAGTTTATTTCACAAAGAGAGGTAATCTTATAATCAGTAAAACTAAAAATATACCAGTTAATCACAAGGTGTAGAGTTAATTATAAAATTTTGAACAATAGAAATTATCACATAATCGGGTTTTTTTATCATTAAAGTTTGTACTGAAATAGATGTAAGAAAGGTGGATATGCATCAAAATATTTTTAAATCTCTTTAAAGATCAGCTTGCCCATTATATAAATGCTTAAATATGAAGAAAAAAGAGCTACTTGATTATTAAATAGAAAATGTCACTGACAAGAGTCATTGAGACTGTGATGGCCCAGATTTTCATACTCTGAAAAATATGAACATTTTGAAGACTTATGCTCTTCATGTCTATGCAGATGGCTAAAAGTCATATAGAATGAAATAAAGAGTCTGTATTACAGGATTTGTGAAAATAACTACATGAGTTAAAACATTTGACTTTGAATAATTTAAAATCTTCTACACTGACACTATAGGTCAAAGTTATGATCAGACAAATGTTGCTAAATTACTATTTTATTTGACCTCAAATGTATTTTCTGTATCTTCTTTCCTAAGCTTGTGACTTAACAAGGCATGAAGACATGATGAATATATACATGTAAGACCGATCACTGAGAACCAATCAGGAAACATTTATTTCTAAGATTCTTCTTAATATGCCAAAGATTAAAAACATTTGTAATGCAGTAAAAACTCTGTCAGTTACAACGCAGAGAGGTACACAGAGGAAGAGGGAACCTAGCCAGGAGTCATAGGAAGATGCTGTAATTGATCCTGTTCACTCTCTTCTCACCTCATTTCACCCACCACCCTTAGCTTCTACTTTACTCAATACACACAGCTCTCTTTGTTTGTTTGTTTGTTTACACATAGACATGGATTAATATAAATTGTTCAGGCTGAAGATCCGTAAAAGAAATACTTGTGTTCACTCTCAATGAGGATCAGGATTTAGCAAGTTATGTTGTTTTCAGGTAAAAAGTTACTCTTTTTCATACTTATTGTGATAGTAAGACCACCAACAGGGGATATAGGCACTGAATGCTTTTCAAATATTTTTGAGACAACTAGTCAGGACAAATAAAATCTAACGTTTGTCAAGTACTTTGTGTTATCTTTGATCACTGATAGAGAAAGAAAAAAAAGTTTGTGCACTGCTCCCAAATAATGGCATATTCTCTTAGTCTACTGATAACTCAGGGATATTGGCTATAGCAAATGAGATGAATTAATGGGCTTAACTAATAATTTCATTAGGAAATTTGTATTTTTGAATACTTAAAATCACTTGCATATTACAGATTATTAACAAATGAGTGTGCACATCACCCAGATCCATAGCACTGTGTTAAATGCAACAGAGAATACATGACAGCAGATGATACAATCCACACCTTCAAGGAATTTGCATCTTCTAGAGAAGATAAAAAATATATTGATGGGGAAAGTTAAATAGCAATTATATATTAACAACAATGAGCATAAACAACATTTTTTATTTGTATGCAAACTTGTGAGATGTGAATACTATGAAGACACTAAGGTAGATATTAAGATTACACATATAGGAGATTTAAAATGTAGAAATTATTAGGACATGTCATTTGTTTCAAACAATTGCTCCATACTGATAGAAATTTGCAGGAAAGTACATTTTCTCAGAAGGTGTGTATACATGTTATGTGTGTGTGTGTATACATATACACACACACACATACACATACATATATACATACACACACATACATATACACATACATATATACATATGCATACATACACACATACATACACATACATATATACATACATATATACATATGTATGTGTATATATATATTTTTATATATATATTACTATCAGTGTTCAAGGATAATAATGCTATTGATATACTACTAATACGCATATTTATATTTGAAAAGGCCATTAGATGATTCAAGTTATTTTTATTAATTTGGTAATATTTATCTCTAGGGCTCCCCCCTAAAAAAAATTATATCTGTATTCATTGATTTTCTAGTTAATTTATTAACATTTTTTCTCTTTTCCCCTTATTTATTGAATAAATAAATTAAATGATCTCTCCTTTTTTAATTGGAGCTACTTCTGGGCTTCAGCCTAAAAAAGAACTAAAGCTGATTTACTGGTGCCCAGATCTAGTACACAACTTTTATCTGTTTTCTCCAACCACTTTTTTTCCACTTTTGTCTATAGAGTTCCTTTCCTGGAATCACATTTTTAACAATCCTGCCCAAATTCTGAGCACTAAATTGTCTTTCCTTGAAAAATGTCTGAGGTCTGTACATGTAAGATAATATAGTGGAAGATGACATAGTCTATGTAATTTGTCTAGAGAAATCTTCACCAAATGATCAATGGCCACCTCTAATAGAAATGTGGTTTCAATTCTTTTTTACAGATGGTCTAGCCTACACTTACAAAAGATATGTTTTCCTGGTCGACCTTTTTTTTTTTTAATATATATGATAGTGTTTGGGGCCAATTTAACAACTATATTACCCTGTTGGTGCTATTCTGAAGTACCACATCTGCTTTCACACTGAGTTTGTGTTTTTCCTATAGAGTGATATTTATAGTGCTATACTACAAAGTATTTTTAACTCAGATTTCAATGTAATCATTTTAAATCCAGAAAACATTCAAAAAGTCAATGTGTTCTTTTTTTTTATGACTAAGAGCCATTATACATCAACATTTATGCAGGTAATCTAGTGTAAGTTGGTTAATTGTTTCAAGAGAATATAAAGGCCCTATCTTTAACAATTCAATCAAAAAAGATTTGAGGTCGTCCATTATGCTGTCAAAAATCACTTCCCCCCTATTGCCTCTCAGGCCTCAATGCTCAAGTACTCAACCTGACAATCAAACTAACTAAACTAAGAATCAAGTCCTGCCTTAACAGCATTTTAACAGTGCTACTGACCTAGGAAAGGGGTTCAGTTATGAAAAATCTTCAGGCTATTATTGCTACCTTTCTGTTATTGATCTTACTTTCTATTTCAGTGCCTATATATCACCGGTGTATTTGCTTGGAATTTTGATTTCTCTCCCAGTTCTCAGCTGTCTAGACTTGGAATTCTTTCCTTGGTCTATTTCTTGGTAGTCACTTTTCTTTCACCTAGGAAGAGTTCAAAACTGGAATTGAATTTTTGGAAAACAAATTTATGTATGTGATTTGCACTGTGCACATACACTGTCATATACAATGCAATTTCTTTTAGGGAAAATACCTAATTTAAGGGAGCAACATGATAGTTTGCTAATAAGTTGCTTCATTTCAATGGCTCTGTACATTTTTATTTAAACAATGGATGATGAAGGGAATAAACATGATAAAATGTGAAAACAGTTGAAATCAACACAGTGCTGGTGTTAATGTGAAAAGAAAGATCATGATTCCTCAGAAATTGATGTAATCAAATGCTGTTTTATCAATGATATTTAAATTTTTTATAATACATATATTTGTTTAAACTGTAATTGTAGCCTAAAATTTTCAAATTGTTAACACTTTTCTTTGAATGAGACATTTAAAAAATTATAAATCCCTCCATTGATATGAGAAAATTGGTAAGTTTGATTTTTGCCTGTTCGTGTGGCTTTGGGCCTGCAGTTTATCTATAAGCCTTAATGTCTATTTATATATTGATTTAGCCTGAATACCAAACTTAAATCTCACAAGTTTATTTAGATATCTACCTGATGCCTCAACTTTTCTAGGATCAGCTCCTTGCTCTCAATGATTCATAGCCTCACAGTTAATATACCATACCAGCAGTTTCTCAAGACTTGCTATTCATAGGTTTTATTTAAAACTTCCTGGCGAGGTTTTTTAAAAATATGTTAAATAGCCAGTTCCTATACCAGACAAATGCAGTCAGAAAGCCCAGGTACCAATACTTTTAAAAGCTTCCTGGGCTTAAGAACCACTGCTTATCTAATATGCAACTATTAAAGCAGATATACCTACCCTCAAGGGTTTTATCATTCCTCTGAAAAGATAATACAGTTGAAAGAATGTCAGTGACTACTGAGAGACACTTTAGATGAAGCTGTTAAAGCATACACTTTGGCATCAAATATTCATTCCATTTTTGGCTCTGCTGCTTACTAGATATGTGACCAAAAACAAGCTAAACCTCTCAGTCAGTTGCTTTGTCTGTGAAATGCTGACACCATAGTAACTCATAGAATTGTGAGAATTAAATGAGATAATGTAGGTAGAACTCAGCAAAACACTTGTCAGAAGACGTCAGCTTACAAATCAGAGTCAGTGCAATTACTTATATTGTGAGTTAACAAATAGTAGTAATAAAAGGAAGATTCCAGTGAAGATTGAAATTGTCAGGTAAATGGAGAACTTAATATGGATCATGAAGTATGTTGGGAGATTTTATATAAGATTTAAGTGTGGCTGTTTCTACACAGAATTATTGGTTAGAAGGTTAACTTCAGTGACCAATTAAGTTAAAGTACCTGCTATACTGCTGCTTTAACAGCATTTTATAGCCCCTCCCCCCCATTTCAGGGTTTTACATATTGACTATGAAGCATACTTTTCTTTGATTTTTACTGATATTTAAATCTCATTCTTGAACAAAGATAGAATTTTAGCCAAATGTTACTGAAAGGGTGACCAAACATCCTAGTTTTCCTGGGACCAGAGAGTTCTATATATGGGACTTTCAATGCTATAACCATGATTGTCCCAGGCAAACTGGAACTGTTGATTACCCTACATGTTTATAGTCACACTATAATCCAGTTCTCTCTGTATAAACTACCCATTACCCATATAAGCCATATCCAGGTCTTGGCTGTGTGTCTTACAACTGAGCCACACTTGTTTCCTGCTGATTTCCTCAGCTGCATTTTTTCTAGACTTCCTACTGATTGTTGCATGATTCTTCCTCCTATATTTAAGTTAAGCTGAATTAGTTACTTATAACTAAGAACCCTATTAAAAAGGCCAAATTAATAAGAAAAGTTCTGGGATATTATAGTTATTATATATTTTCTAATCATTTTCATGACTACGAGTACATTTTATGAGGTAATATTGTCAGATGGAGACACTGCACATAGTAAGTGCTCAAAAAGCAGCTGTTTGATGACTGAATAAGTTTTCCTACTCAGGAAACTTAATACCCATCAGCCAGTGTAGGAACAAATCTGTGATACATCTTCATTATGACGGAGGGGAAATTCAGGAGCAGAGATCCTGGAAAACAACTGGAGAACCTCATTATGTATTTGAAAACTAGCTTGTTTTAAAATAAGAATGGAAATTTGAAATTTTAGAAATGACTGTGTAAAAACTAAAGACTAAATGCTTCTAGAGGTCAAAAGTTGTGTGTCTCCTGGAGTTAGACAGATTACAGGAATGAATAATAGCTGATAAAAATCAAAGAAGCAGGTTTTTCAAGTTGTGGTTCTTTCATTAGTCATAATACTCACTAAATATGTCAGTCCAACTCCCCAGAGTACTAGTAATATAAATGTCCACTGACATGCATTTAGCCCCCATTCACTACTTTTTCCTTGAAAGAATATTGCCTGCCTCACAGCATTGCTCTATATTTTTCAGATTTATTTGTTCTCAGCCTTTTTTCTTTCTTTCTGTCTTTCTTTTATTTCTTTTCTTCTTATTATTTTTTTTAATATTATGATTTAGTGTCTAATCAAGGTTTGTGTTTGTCAGATCACTTTTAAGTTCAACCATTCAAAATAACAATGTCAGGACATTTCCATTTTTAACTTCTTTCAAGGTTCACAAATTATGGGAAGTTTCTGGATTCTTTTCTCCTTAGAGAGTTTATTTTTAATTTACTCATATTTTTTTAATTAAAAATGCTTTTTTACCCCCAAAAAAATTGGACAGCATGTTCTTTGGTCGTTAGGCCAATGAAATTAAGGAATTCGTGTATTCATCCTTTTTTTCTTCAAAGATTGAAAAACAGTGTAAACAGCAAATGTAGAGTCCAAAATTACTATTATTATCATTAGAGAAGAATGTTAGATTTTAAGGGAGCAGTCAGTTGAAAGTACATATATGAAAACTAAAAATATATTTTGTATTTTTCTTTATTAAGATGTCACATTATTAATCCAGTATCATTATATTACACTGATAGATTATCAAACCGTATATATGTACCCTAATTTTAAGTAATCTATATAGTCACTATTTTCCATGTTCAAAATTAATAGTCTCCTTTCTTCTCTCCTTCTTTCTCTCCTTCCTTAATAATTAAAAGAGTCTTAGCCAGGTCAAGTAAGGAAAAAGAAAGGCTAGGCAGGTATGGAGGCAAGGGAGGCCTACAAGTGGGATAGCAGCCCACTAGAATTGGAAAACTGAACAAATAAATAAATTCAGCTTTTTTACTGAAAGAGAAAGAAGTATAAAAATGAAAAGGCAGAAACCTAGATGATAAAGATTACACACACATTAACTCTGGACACTGAAAAGGTCTGGATGCAGTGATACCCCAATAGCAATCAGCATACACATCGCTAAAATCTACCAGAGCTCCTTGGATTAAATAGCTAATTATAAGACTGGGGGGAGGGGAATTATAGAATAAGCTGGAATGTGTTATGCTATAAATTAAGGATTTACACAAATAAAGATGAAACCATGTCAGACAGAGACATAAACTAGCTTGAAAAGGATCCCCACTGGTCAAAATAGAAACAGTTTCTTATCAAAGACTCAGTGATAATAACAGCTTATATCCCACTGGACAAATCTATGTCTTCTCTGAAATAAATAAATAGTAGTTTTCCATACAGTAAAATGACGGAATTTGAAAATTACCATTTGTCAACTATAATCATAATAATTAATTCAGGCAAGAAACATCAACAAAATTAGTGGGTAAAAGTTGAAAAGAACAGGATATTTATGTTGTGTCAAAGGATCTCCTCATGAAGTACATATTAATTATAAAAGAGAAAAGAACAGTTTACAGTGGAGAAACACACAAAAAAATCACTTTATTCAAGCGATCAAAGTTACTTGTGATGGGAAAAACAACTCAAAGTACCATCTGATGGAATGCAGTGAAAAGGGCATAGTATCAATTCTATTGTATTTAAAACCTAAATCTAACAAAAGGAAGCACCAGACAATGCAAATTTCTATAAAACAATAAAACTATAATCTTTAAATTTCTTGAGGTCATATAGGTCAAAAAAAGGTTCAAGGATAGTTTCAGATATAAGAGAACTAAAGAGAAATGACAATTACATTCAACATGTGACCCTAGATTAAATCCTTTTACTATACAATAAGACATTATTATAATAGTTGAGAAAACTTATGAATAACCTTTTTATGAAAGTTTTCTGTGTTGATCTTAGAATTTTTCTATTAGTTTGAAATCATTTCAAAATAAAAAATCCAATTTCATCATGTTTTAAGGATGAGGAAGCAAAGGCAAAATGTCTGCCAATGTCAAAATGCTAGTTATCATCTGAATGGGCATGACAATTTCAAATTACCATTCTAGTGTTCTTCTCATTCTTCTGTCTTCAAGTAGAAAGGGATACTAACCCAGAAAGTCAGGGGCTTTTTTGTCTATACTGATGTATCCAAGCACCTAAAATTGTGGCAGACTCATATTTGGTGCCCTAAAATACTCTGGATTACTGTACCTTTGTTTGTTTTTTGTTTTTTTTGGGGGGAGTACTTTTATTTTTAAGCTGTTTTTAATGTTCTCGATCTCCATTTCCAAAATGTTATTTCTGACCATACTCAAATAAAGAAAAATGTTCTCTATTACTCTCAGTATATGCAACCTCTTAAAACTAAAAAGTATAAAAACTGGAATTTTCCTTTGTTTTTCAGGAAGCTGAAGAAGATCATGTAAACACTAAAATGGATTATTTACTTTTCTCCATCCTCACTCACACTTCTAAAGGCTGTGCCACTCCATTCATGCACTCACAATAAATGTCACTCTTTGTCCTTACTAATCTGCAATAGCCTCCAAGAGTGAATTTAAACAGGTTAGTTTTCTCAATTTTTCTAGAGAAACAACATTTAACAACAGCTACTTATAATTAATTTATGCTAACTCTTACATAACTATAAAACCAAAACAAGCTCATAAATTAAAGTATGGATAAGACTATATAACCATTAAAATTCAGTTGATATTAATATTTAATATACATAGATCATGTTATATTTCTAACACTACATCACTAATTTTTAATTTTAAAGTAGAAAGTTTTATATATGAGTTTAATTGATTGCCTGCCAACTTGATCCTTTAATTTGAGGCAAAAGAGACCATTTATCCAAAATATAAATACTGACTAGTGAAAATTTTTATGAGTATTTATGATGGACAGTGGTAATTTACTGCTTTATTCAATCACTTAACAAATATTTATTATCAGTCACTATTTTAGATAAGGAAATTATTGCAAAAAAAATACATACAGAAATGAAATGTGATAAAGCAAGGGCTGAAAAGCTAAGTATGGTACTGTCACACGTTTCTTTTGAGTCCATTGTGCATATATCAGTAGCTGCTTTTCTCAAATCATTGCAGAAACTTTATTGACACAGTGCTTCATGAAGTCACTTGGCTTCCATTTATTGGAAATTCTATTTTAAACACAAAAAACAAATCCTTTGTTGTCTTGACAATATTCTACACTTAATTATGGTATATGTATGATATAAAGTATGAATGCATCTTATCTGTTCTTTTAAGTTTTATCATCTTAACACATGATATAACATATTATCGATAATAAACATGAATCAAATTAAATAATGAAGTAAATAAATGCTTGTGTCTCTTCCAGAATTTCAATTCCCTACTTAGAATAGTATATTTAAACAAACTGAAAGGCATTCATATGGCCACTTTTGTTAATGTTTGCAAATATAAGTGAGAAATTACACTGCCATTTGATGACTATTCTTACAACTTTTGAGAAGTTTTTAACAATATAGAAAATTTTAAATTTTTGCTAATTCCTTAGAATTGGAAAGGGACTTTGTACTCAATGGGACTGCTACTCTAAAAAGATTTCTTCCATGATTCACTGAAGTTGCCCTTCCATGGAATGCCAAAAAGCATACAAAACAATCAACTCAGAGAGAGCATAGTGTCCAGAGAGCTTAGTGTCAGAAAAGCTCAACAAAATTTAAATTAAAAAAGAGACAATAACACATTATATTTTAAAGTCTAAAATAAATTGTTGCCTACAGTTTGGAAAAAAGCATGATTTCAAAAGTATTTGTTGTATCTCACATTAGGAAATCAATTATCTGTGTATATTAGTAATAAAACAAGAGACTCTTCTCCATTCTGATGACTCACTTTATTAAAAAAAGAACAGCTTCTAAGAGGTTATGCTTTTGAAAAATAAGAACAGTCTCACTTCAAGGCTCAGTCTGCTTTCAGACAAAGCAAAACCATTGAAGTGGATACCCTCCAAAGAATACCAATCAGATTTGTATATAAACAATGGTGTACTCCAATTTCTGGCAGTTTGGTGACCAAACATGTTACTGGAAGTTCTATATTTCTTCAAAGTGTTGGAGTAGAGGGCAAGGGAGGATTGGTAGGAAGAGCTTTTCTTACAGTGAAAATTATGAAATGTCCAAGGTGAAAAGATAAGGTTACACTTTATCTATCCCAATATGTTTGTCTAAGTATCTACTCCTGCAATGTCATCCTGTGAGTACAATTTATGTAGACATTACATTATGATGATCAAAGCACAGGATTTCTCTTTTCCTCCCTGATGTTGTTACAAGTGGTAAAGTTGAGTAGAAGGAGAGTCACTTTTCATGGTTTGTTGTATTTAAAATGCTAGTATGGACTCTAATAAAAATTTTAGAAATTAGTCATGTTTATCTTTTCTCTTTGTGATTACTAAGTGTTAAACCAAGTACTGTTGTAAGTTGACCTCCTAAGTCATTGAACAATGATTATATATTTATATATACTGCATTTAATACAATCAGTTTCTTTTACTTATAGGAATATAGAATAATAGAACCAGCCCAGCTCCTTGATTTGTAGCAAGAGAATAACTACACTAGCCAAAACACATAATTATCTACTTCTTTCTTTTTGATTGTTTTCCCTTTAATTTGTACTTGGATAGGCTTATTCTATTCTATTCTATTCTCTCTTTTTTTAGCTTTATTGAGATAAAGTGTCAAATAAAATATTCTGTTATGTTCTTACAACAAATATGCTCAAGCAATTTCTAAAAGTAGGTGAGTTTTTTTAATTAAAGAATTGCATCTAAATTACTTTTTGGATAATATATTCACTTATTTTCAAAAGCACATTTATTAAACTTCTATTTATGTCAGGCACATTCCTATGTGTTCTGCTTCCTCTCTCAAAAAACAGGAGGTCAAACAAAAATTAAGCTCATATTTTTATCCAAAAATTCTATAACAAATTTAAATTGAGTTATAAATTTTAATCAAAAAATCACAAAAATATATAATTGTGATTTAAAGTACTATCAAGGAGAGTTAGACAATAATATAAGATAGGTTAGTAGCATACCAGTGATGTTTAAACAAAAGAAAAAAAAAATTAAAATGACATCGATATTTCCCTTATCAGAATATTCTAGAGCTGCTCATTCAACCATAGCCAGATTATGTAAACCCTTTTTTAGTTATTTAAATTCAGATGCTCACCTGGATTAACACAATGACTACCTAATGTTTTTCTGACACCAGCCTCACTGTATTTCAAAACATTTGTACTAGTGTTACTATCACTTAAAATGTGTTACCTTTATAGAGTATAAATTTAATCACGTCATAGAAGAAATGGCCATGAGTTGACAATTTTCAAAGCTGAGTGATATATAAATAGGAGTTCATTATAATATAACCAGGAAGTGTATGTGTGAAATTATCCATAAAAAGTAATTCCAAAAATCATAACTATGGGACGAGATGGTAATAGACAGTGCTTCTCAGATATGCATGTAAGTTAAAACCTTTGCCTTGAGTTAAACTGAACCAAGCATTTTGTATCCTACTTTAGAGTTCTAATGGCATCCTGATGGTTTATATGAGTAAATCGAATTTCAACATTTCCCTAGAGAAAAACAGAAATAGAGAAGAACAAGTAAAGTATAAAGTCAAAACAATGTTTCTATTTTCATCTCAGCACATATGAATCTTGGAATGAATTATTTAACTTTTGAGAACAGCCTCTCCATGTATTAAATTATAGTTTTTACTTATTCTAAACACCACCAACAAAAATTCTTCCTCCAGTGGCATTGTTATTATAAAAGTGCAAGTTGCAGTTAAATAAAAGAAATGTGGAACACAATTTTGTAAAGCAAACTGAGCAAAATCTTGCAAACCAGCACATGTTCGGGAGACAACTAAAAAGTATCAGGAAGAACAAGTCAAAATTTTAATGATGTAGTTTTAACAGTATCAATCAGCTACCTACAAGAATATAAATACTGCTAACCCTTAGTCTTAGCAAACTCTCAGTGACCTTTCATCAAGCTGGTTTAGAAGACTTCAGAACCTATATATAAACTTGTGAGATTATTGAAGGTATTCAGTAATAATACTATATTTTCACTTTTGTCCTGTTTTTGTATCCAGCTCCCTTTTAGTAATACCTCAAATTTCCTTTAAGAAGAAATCTCTCCTCAACTTTTAGTTCATGAAGTTCAGGTAGGACCAATACCATCTACTCCTTGATGGAGGTTTGGCCAACCAGTGAATTTCATCCCACTGGTTTCAGCAATCAGTTCAGGGACAGCATTTAGGCCAGGTCATCCTAAGACTTGTGTAGTAACTACTGGAAAAGAGAATGTTTCTTTCCATCAGGTTTAATAGGTATGAGGATATTAGACTGAAACTACCAGAAGCCACTATGGGAAAGATTTGGGAAATGGGAATGTTGGAACCACGCTAAGAATCAATCCAACACAGAGAGAGTCAAAGAGAAGAAGTTAAGGATTATCTGACCTCTTCAAAGAGCTTTAACTCAATTGTATTAGATAAACAACACCTGGATTCTCCTATTATGTGAGCCAATAAGCTTATGAGTGAGTTCTGTCAGTCTCCTGCTAACAGAGTCCTGACCAATAAATTGTTCTATGGCTTACTGTGTTCATTTTCTTATCTACAAAATTGTTATAATAGTATTAATAGTACTGGTGAGAGAAATAAATGAATTAATTTAAGACCTTAGGACAGTGGTCTCGTATTTTAAGTGCTTAATAATACTACATATAATCATTATAGTTATTTTTTAAATATTTATATTTTACACACCAAAATAGACAAACTATAGCTTTGCCTATTGCACCATCAACAATAGTGAGTACTAAATATTTATGTAGTGGAATCACTCCATATTTTGAACACACAGAGAAGCATTTTCATGACTTAACCAAATTTAAAATTTATAATAATTGACTCCAGTAGAATTTTTATTCATTGACATTGAATAATTGCATTTCACATGAATTAAATTAACAGTTTCTATTGACTCTGGAAGTAACTTTTGAATGTATAAGTAGAGTTTATCTGCTTTTTGCCAAACTTAAGCACTACTGCCTTCAAGTCCAGCTCATTCTTTCTAATACTCCCATTTCCATCAGTTATTTGCCAAGTCCCTCTGGTCCAGTTACTTACACCCTGTCATGGTCAACTCCCTCATGTCTTCATTCATCTGACAAAACTTCAAACTTGGTTGAATACAATTCTTCATCTATTTTATCTATGTGCATGAGTACCTAAACTGGCCTTCAAAAAATACCTATGAATGATATGCTGACTGGACTCACTTTATTTTTACGACATCAAATATCAAGTGGACTAGGCTTTCACCACTTCAAGCAATCCTTTCATATTTTCCTAATAATTTCACTCTCCCATCCACAAAGGAAAAAATTACTATTTCACATCTCCTCAATCCTCCATCATTTTTATCCCTTTTCTCACTCTCAACTGAAGAACTGGCTTCACATTTCAATAGAACACAACAGCAATCAGTGAAGAACTTTATTCTTATAGCACCAAAGCTAAAAACTTGCACAAATATTTAGCTTTCTGTCCTCACAGTGGATGAATTATTCCTTCTTCTAATGCCAACTCTGTATTTATGCACTAAACTTAGATCTCTTCTTGTATACTCAAGGAATTTGTTCTGAAACTTCTCAATGCATATCTCTCTTACTGACCACTCACCAAATTCCAGACTTGCAAATCCAACTTGATATCACAAAATTAACATGCTACACTTGAACTGGATTTTTTTCTTAAGCTCCTCCCTGCCTGTTCTTTTTACCATTTTCTCCATTTGGGGAAAGAGAAGCAACCCCATGTTTCCAATTGTTGCAGGCAAAAACCTTGACTCCACTCTTTCTATCACATCCCATGTTCAACCTATTAACAATTACTGTTCATTTCACCTTCAAACTATATCCACAATCTTTTCCTCAAAATCACCTCTTTCACTAACTTAGTCAAAAGCACTGGAATTTCTTGCCTGAATTACTACAATAGCCTCTTTATTCATCTCTCTCTCTCTCTCTCTCTCTCTCTCTCTCTCTCTCTCTCTCACACACACACACACACACACACACACACACACACACACACTCACATTACAGGTTGAATTTTTCAGGAAGAAAACACTAAGATGGAATTAGGAGTACAAATAGTACGCTGGGGAGTAAGACCTGTAAAGGAATAGGAAGACAGAATGGGCAGAAGTTGCTGTTGGACAGTAATGCAGATCTGACAGAGTCTCTGCCAACCCAATGGGATGCTCTGAAGCAATGAGTCCTCATTAAAGAGGTCCAACACTGGGCGGAAATGGCTAGACTCTTATATCACCACCTTGCTCAGTGATTGGCTGGGATCCCTCCAAAAAGAATATGATCTGACTTAACAAATGAAGTAGAACCTTGATGAAGCTTATAACTGAATGCTGTCTGCTAACCACACTTTTCACAGCTGGGCAATAAGTCCCTTCTTGGAGGAGGTTAGAGTGATATAAATCTCTATCTTCCAGAACATCCTTGCTTCTCATTTTCAAGTTTTACTCCTCTATCATTTATTCTAAACATGGCAGCCAGTGTGTTACTTTTAAGATGTGAGTCAGATCATGACATTCCTCTTTTCAAAAGCCTCCACTACTTTCTCATGTTACTCAACATAAATTGCGTGGGCTAGCAGATGCTGTACCTCTCACTCCTCACTCTCCCTATGACCTTGTTCAACCGCTTCCCTTTTGTTCACTCCAATCCAACTTCATCTCAGAGGCATTCTCCAGCAGGGCTTTTGCACTTGCTGTTTCTCTATTCTTAAGGTTTCTTTCCCAAAATATCTCAATTTCCTTCTGGTTGTTGCTTGAATATTACATTATTTAAAACATTCTCCATGATACTTTATATAAAATAGCCATACAACTTCATCACCACTTTTTATCCCCATTCCCTGTTATTTTTCTACATAATGACACTTAACATATCATACATTTTGTTTTTACAGAAGCCTTATGAGATTAGAAACTTTTTATTTTCTTATTCACTAATATATTTTTGGTTCCTAGATTTGGCATATAATAAATACTAAAATAAATATTTTGAATTAATGAATTTTCTCTCTACTTCCTCCCAAACTTGACAAAAGTTGAGTCTCATTACAGCAGTCAGAGTGATAGCTCTAAATTTTAACCAAGTTATTAGAGCTCAAAATTTCTCATAACTTCTTCCTGCAGTTCGAATAACATAATTAACTTCTGCTTTTTCTCTTTCTTCTTTCACACCAGCTCCACAGGCTTTTTGCTACTTTTTGAGCACACACAGTATGTTCAACGTCCACTCAGTGCCTTTGCATGTCCTCTTCCCTTAGCCCAAAATGCCCTTCTGCAAAGATATTTGTATTTTTTAGGTCTTTGCTCAAAAGCTCTACCTTGGAGAAATCTTCTCAATCCAACCCAGTGACATCTGCTAGTCCTCATAATACTTCTCACTATATAATTTTACTCACAAAACTTATTATTACTTAATATATGTAGTCATGTTTATTATGTGCTCTTTCTACTAAAATATAAGTTCTTTGAGGGAAGAGTCTTTTTCAATATTTAATGATAAAGCAAGATATACATCAAACATTAATCTTTTAGGTGTCCTCGTAACAAACACACATTTGATAGATCAGTCCAATTGCTTTGGAAAGCAAGTATAATGGTAAGTCTTAGAGAGATTAGTATTTAGTGTAATTATTGTACATAAAATGTTTGGGAATTTTTTTTTTTTGGTAAATTTTCCCTTCCCATTAAGAATTATTAAAGCAAATATTTTATTCTTGCAAAAGAATAAGCAAAAATAAACCAGCTCACAAAGTCTACCTTTTGAAACTGCTGTACTTTTTATATTGACCAAAGAAAGTTAATTCTAGATCTCTTGTGATACAAATTAAATTAATAATCTTCCTTGTGATCTACCTAACATAATATAACACATAATTTAATAGTTAATGTATATGAATTCATTCCAAATCTCCTAGACTTTAACATAGTAAAAGGTACATGTATTTTTTATCCTCAAGGTTTCCGTGTATAGGAACTTCACTTCAGTAAAATTCTTGGCCTTTATCCTCATTCTTTACTTACTCTACTACAGGGAGGGGGAATCACTCATCTTATTCATGAGTTTGGAAGAAAGAACCCAACGTGCTCCTTCTTCTCTCCCCCGTCTTTTTGACTGGAGGCAGCTATCTATAAAAACTCATATAATCTCTCCCCTCCTTGCCCTAAATTCTACAGGCAGGTTCCCAGGCAGATCAGTACCTTTTTAGTAATGCCTGTGACTTTGTTGTTAGATTAAATTCACATATAAAGTGATACAGGCCTTCTTTGCTACAGGCTAAGCCACAATTTTCCACATATGATTTCCAGACACAATTCTTATGTCTGTTTCTCAAATATTTTCAAATACAAGCAGAGAAAGACTTTTGCTATTCCTTTACCTACCATAACACCAACAACCACATTGATATTCTTTTCAATGTGATAAATAGAATGTAGTTTGATTTTTAAAATATTTACATGTATGCTTTTATCAAAGTACCATGACTTTAAGATACTTAAGTAAAATTTTTTCTATTCCTGTTTCTTCCTCTTATAAAGTTCAGAATCACTTAAATAAAATTAATATTAAGAAGAATTAATAAATGAATTTAAGATAAACCAAAGACAGGATTTGATATCATAGACTATAGGCTCTTTAAAGTCTTTCTTTATTTTGACTATTACAGGTTGACAACTATCTTTCAGAAGACAATAAAGCATTTCTCCCATGAAATTTCAACCTCACCTTGCCTAACCTTAAAGTCTCACATTCCTTATATCAAATCAGTGTGATGAATAAAACCCAGCTCTGCTGACTCTTACTAGAATTTCAATTAATCATACCTTTCAATTTCATGATATTTTCAGTCCTTTCTCAGAAATTCTGAGATAATATTTAAAAGCTGAATTTTTCACAGCTATATCAATAAGCCTGTCTTCTATTTCAGAATAGAAGTGTGCCTACTGAAAGAAGAACCTATTCAACAAACATTAATTATAGAATAAATGACATATAACAGGCCAGAAAAAAAAAAAGGTGGCCTGTAATGAAAGTTATTGATAGTAGAATAAATTGTCAGTAAAAATTCTTAGGAAATTACAAGTCATCAAATATCAACCCAATCAACCCAAAATTTGTAAGAAGTACAATAGAAAATGAAATATAATGAACTGCCCTTTGCAGACTACTAAATATATGCCTGCAATTTAAAAATGTATATTATTCATGAAAGACATTAACATTAGATTAAATTGTGAAATGACTATTGGTACTAGTATTCATTAGGAAACAAGCATATAACATACATAAATATAATCATGTTATATGTGCCATATAACATGGATAAATACATATCTTGAGTGTTTTCTCTCTAGAAAAATATCCAAATTTTGTATTAAGTTTGATTCCCCTAAATTGCCAACCATAAAATGCTTGGAGTTGCCAGGAGCAGTAAGAAATAAGTATACTAAGGTTCAATATGTTATCTTGATAACAATTCACTGGAGATTAGAATCATATGTATAAATGATTTGGAAAATAATACAGGCATCAACAGATGGCGAGAAGTTTTTTTTAATTTAAAGATTCAATAAAATCAAAACAAGTGAAATTTAAAAATTATACAGCAAACATTCATGTTTAATAATTATACATTGAAAGAATAGATTAATCAATTCTTGAATGAATAGTAAGATGGATAATGAACAAAGAGCATTCAATAAAATAATGTTAAAAACTTAACAATTCTTGGAGAATCATAGATTGGATTAAACATGGTGGAGTGAGAGATGTCCCCAGATCTCTCTCCTTGAAACAACAATAAGCCAAACTTCTAAAACTCAACAACAACAACAAAAAGCACCCAAACTGCACACTAGCATGTCTGAGCATGGGGTCGGTGAATAAGAGCCGCCACAGGTCAGAAAAACCCAGGTGTTGAGTGGTAAACTGGGAGAAATAAAGAAGCTGGCTCTCACTGCCAGAGCTCCCTATAGCAGGAATGAGAAGAGAGAAGATGCAGCAAGTTTCCTGAACAGCCCTGCCTGGAAATACTGTGAGCTTCACATGGCTGGAGGCAGTGCCCAGTTATCAGGGGAGAAGGCAGAGAAACAGAAATGGCCGAAGAGCAGAGACAGCAGAAGAACAACAGTTGATTTTTACCAGCTGCAGTTGCAAGACCAAGGCTGAACCACGGCCCCCATCCCCCAATCCAAAGAGCCCTTCCCCCTATACCCTCTGAGACCAATCACCACAGAGCCTCAGAGAATCTGAGCAAATGCTACAGAAACTGTCACTAACACAGACAGGATCTGAGACTGAGGGCAGCAAGCAAGATTAAACATCTATAAGGAAAAAAAGACATTATTAAGACTTTATATAGAGATCCAAGAGGCTTAGATGCCACCTATTGGAAACCAAAGGAAAAACACCTTATTTGCAACAAGCTAGGGACCATTATATAATAAATCTTCTTTCTGGGAAGAAAAAAAAAAAAAAACAGAACACACATCCATTAATGCCCAGGCACAGAAATACCCAACTTACAGACAATTGAAATATGTTACTTAAATGACAGAGAATTCAGGATGGCACTTCTGAAAAAACTCAGTGAGATCCAAAATAGATCATATAAACAATTTCAGGAACTGAAAAAACAACTAATTGAGCAGAATGAGTTCTTTAGCAAGGAGATTGAAATCCTCAAAAAGAACTGAATAGACCTTCTGGAGATAAAGAACACACTGCAAGAGTGGAAAAACAGAATAACAAGCTTGGGAAATAGAGTCAACCAAATGAAGGAGAGGATCCATGACATCAAAGACAGAAATCTCAATCAATCAGAAGGAAAAAGAGAGAAACCAAAGAATGAAAAATGAGAGAAATACAAGAACTAGCAGATACCATCAGGAGAAAAAACATAAGAATAATGGGCACTATCAAAGGTGAGGAAAAGGAGCATGGATTAGAAAGCATTTTCAGACAAATAGTTGACAAGAATTTCCCAAATCTAAAAAATGAGCTGGAGCTTGGAATTTAAGAAGTCAATAGAACACCCAATTATTTCAACCCAAAAAGACTTTCACCAAGACATTAAATTTATTATTTATTAAATTCATTAAATCATTAAATTATTAAATTTGTTATTTATTAAATTTATTAAATTATTAAATTTATCAAAAATCAGTGACAAAGACAGGATTCTCAAGGTAGCCAGTGAAAAGAAGACAGTAACATATAAAAGAAAACTCATTAGATTATTGTCGAAATTCTCAGCACAAACCTTACAAGCCAGAAAGGAGTGAAATCAAATATTCGAACTATTAAATAAAAAGAACTATCACCCAAGAATAATGGACATACAAAAATTGAGGAAATTCTCCACGATGAGGTTTGTACTACAGGAAATGCTGAAAGGGTCAGCTCACCTAAAACAAAATGGCCAAAAATAGAGAAAAAAAAACATAGGAGTAAGGTGACTAGCAGGCTGAATAAAGCAGAGTAGTGTAACCCCTACTATGAACAGAGCATTATAAGCTTGAAATAAGAGGTTTACTATAGGACAATAGTAATGAACATTCCACATACATAGGGACAAATTAATATAACAATGACTGAAAAGGGGAGGATTCAAAGACACAAAATCACCAGGGAGAATAGTCATAAGCCATGTGCAGAAGAAAAGGAACAGCTGTATATATGTAACTATCCTTTTCAAATTCATAATGGCAACCACACATCAAAGATGCAGAACTGAAGATATAAAATAAAGCAAGAAGGACCAGAAAGAAAAACCACTAAAGCCAACTAAAAGAAAGAAAACAGAAAAACAAGGACAAGGAAGTAATGGAAACACTGAGCCGCCAGAAAGCAAAAGATAAAATGGCTATAAGAAGACCTCATATTTCAATAATCACCCCAATAAAATGCACTAAACTCTCCAATAAAAAGGCATGGAGTTGCAGTATGGATAAAAAAAAAAAACAAAAACAAACAAAAACAAAAACAACAACAACAAAAAAAAACAAAATTCAACCATATGCTGCCTCCAGGAGACACATCTCAGCTCCAAAGACAAATATAGACTCAAGGTGAAAGGGTGGAAAATGATATTTCAAGCAAATGACATTCAGTGAAAAACAAGAGTAGTGGTACTAATATTGAATAAAATAGACTTCAAAATAAAAAAAAGCTAAAAAAAGATACTGAGGGACACTTCATAATGATAAAGAGAATCATGCACCAAGAAGATATAACACTTATTAATATCTATGTTCCAAATCAGGTTGCCTCAAACTATATAAAGCAACTACTAAGAGAACTATGGGAGAAACAGAACAAAACTATCATAGTAGGAAACCTAAATACCCACTGTCAGATATGGATAGATCATCCGAACAGATATTCAATAAGGAAATAACATCCTTAAATGATACATTAGACCAACAGGATGTAATGGCATTAACAGAGCCCTTTGTCCCCAAATAGGTGCTTATACATTCTTTTGTAGTGCATATGGAACATTCTTAAAGACTGACCACATGCTGGGACACAGAGATAGCCTCAGCAAATATAAGAGGGTTGAAATCATACAAAACATATTCTCCAATCATAATACTTCAAAACTAGAGATCAACTGTAAAAAGAAAGCAGAAAGAACCACAAATACATGGAAATTAAACAACACACTACTGAAGAATGACTGGGTCAGAGAAGAAATAAAAAGGGAAATCAAGAGCTACATAGAAATGAATGATGATAGTACAACATATCAAAACTTTTGGGACATGGCAAAAGTGGAGATAGAACTATCTCCAAAAACAAGAATAATCCCAAATAAATAACCTAAAACATCATCATAAAAAACTAGAAGAGGAAGAACAAATAAGGCTTAAAGTCAGCAGAAGGAAAGAAATAATCAAAATTAGAGCAGAAATAAATGAAATTGAAAACAAAAACAAAAAAAATAGAAAAAATAAATACAACAAAGAGCTGGTTCTTTGTAAAGGTTAATAAAATTGACAAACCGCTGGCTAGATTCACTAAAGAAAAAAGAGAAAGAACACAAATAAACAAAATCAGGGCTGAAAGAGGGGAAATTTCGACAGACACTACAGAAATACAAAGGATCATGCAAGAATACTATGAAAAAGTATGTAACACCAAATGTAATAACCTAAAAGAAGTGGACCAGTACTTAGAAAAATACAACTTTTCTAGACTGAATCAAAAAGAACTGGAAAATCTAAATAGACTGGTCAGCAGTATTGAAATTGAAACAGTCATAAAAAACCCACCAAAAAGTAAAAGTCCAGAACCAGATGGCTTCACCAGTGAATTCTACCAAACATTTAAAGATTTAATACCTATTCTCCTCAAACATTTCCAAAAAATCAAAAAAGGAGGCAATACTTCCCAACTCATTTTTTGAGGCCAATACCACCCTCATACCAAAACCTGGTAAAGATAACACAAAAAAATAAAACTACAGACCAACATCTCTCATGAACATAGATGCAAAAATTCTAAGATACTAGCGAATTAAATACAGCAACATATATTTAAAAGATTATACACCACAATCAAGTGAGCTTCACCCCAGAGGCACAGGGATAGTTCAACAAATGTAAATCAATTACTATGATACACCACATAAACAAATTTAAAAATAAGAATGATACAATCACATCAATAGATGCAGAAAAAGTCTTCCACAAGATACAGCATCCATTTATGATCAAAACACTTCATGAAATCAGTATAGAAGGAAAGTACCTTAACATTAAGGCCATCTATGACAAACCCTCAGCCAACATTATACTTAATGGCAAAAACTAAAAAACCTTCCCTCTAAGATCAGGCAAGGCTGTCCACTATCACCACCCTTACTCAATATAACATTGGAGGTCCTAGCGAGTGCAATTAGGCAAGAGAAAAATATAAAAGGCATCCAAACAGGAAATAAAGAAGTCAAACTGTCACTATTGGCAGATGACATGATTCTCTATGTAGAAAACCTTAAAGACTCCGCGAGAACACTACTAGAAACAATAAGCAAATATAGTAAAGTCTCTGGATACAAAATCAACATTCAAATATTTATAGTGTTCCTATACTCTAAAATTAAGTGTCAAAAAAAGAAGTGGAAAAAAGAATTCCTTTTGCAATTGCCATAAAAAGAATAAAATATCTAAGAATAAATCTAATGAAACATATGAAGGACCTATATAATGAAAACTACAAGTCCCTATTAAAAGAAATCGAAGAAATGGAAAGATATTCTATGTTCTTGGATTGGAAGACTCAACGTAGTTAAAATGATCTCATTGCCTAAAGCATAATACAGATTTAATGTAATCCCCATCAAAATCCCATCAACATTTTTTTTTAAAAAAGAACAAGGCTAGAAGCATCACTCTGCCCAACTACAAATTATTCTACAAAGCAATAGTAATCAAAGCGGCATGGTATTGGCAGCAAAATAAAAAAAGCTAAAAAAAGATACTGAGGGACACATGGACCAGTGGAACAGAATTGAGAGTCCAGAAGTAAACTCATGTTTATGTGGGCAAATAAGTTTGACAAAAAAGCCAAAAACATGCAGTGGAGGAAGGAAATCCTCTTTAATAAATGGTGCTGGGAAAACTGGAAAGCCACCTGCAAAAGAAGGAAACTAAACTGTTGTCTATCACCACACACCAAAATTAACTCAAAATAGATTAAGAACCTAAATATAAGACCTTAAACAATAAAATGCATAGAAGAAAACATAGGAACTAAACTCAAGGGTCTTGGACTTAAAGAGCATTTTATGAATTTGACCTCAAAGGCAAGGAAAGTAAAAGCTAAAATAAATAAATGGAACAATATCAAACTAAAAAGCTTCTGCTCAGCAAAAGAAACCATCAACAAGGTATAGAAACAACCACTAAATGGGAAAATAATGCCTCAGATAAGGGCCTACTATCCAAAATATACAAAGAAATCATGACTAAATAACCCCTCCCCCCAAAAAAAAGCAATTATTATTAAAAATTGGCAGAGGACCTAAACAAACATTTCTCCCTAGTGGACATAGAAATATTGGAAAAGATGCTCAACATCACTAGCTAATAGGGAAATGCAAATCAAAACCATAATGAAATGCCATCTCACACCTGTTAGAGTTGCTATAATCAACAGGACAAGTAGTAACAAATGTTGGAGAGGATGTGGAGAAATAGGAAACCTCATATACTGTTTGTGAGACTGCAGCCACTGTGAAAAAAACAGTATGGAGTTTCCTCAAAAAACTAATAGATCTACTATATGATCCAGCAATCTCTCTACTGGGTATTTATCCCAAAGACTTGAAAACCCACATCTGAAAAGATACTTGCACATCGATGTTCATAGCAGCATTATTCCCAGTGGCCAGGACATGGGAGCAACAAAAGTGTCCTATAATAGATGACTGGCTAAAGAAGTTGTGGTACATATATACAATGGAATATTAGTCATAAGAAGAGATGACATTCTGCCATTTGTGACATGTATGGACCTTGGAATAATCATACTAAGCAAAATAAGCCAGGCTAAAGGTTGAAAATCACATGATATCACATATGTGGGATATAAACCTAAAAGCAACAAATGAACAGGAAAAGCAAACAGAGACTCATGAACATGGGCAATGGACTAGTGGTTACCAAAGGGGAGGCAGCAGTAGGTGGGGGGAAGGGGGATTAATAAATAAAATGTTAAAAAAAAGTTTGAGAAACATGATTGGAACTACTTGGCTATTAAAAAGAGATCTTGGGAAATAATATATATTTATTTTATAAAAATAAATTATTTTTTAAAAAATAATAAAGAATCTATGAAAGAAAAAATAATTCTTTTATAATATTTTATACTTGTGTATATCTGTATTGTTTAGAGACAAAGAAATATATATACATAATGCATATTTTATTGGTAGCTCTAATTATAAAGAATAACTTGAAATGGTCATATAAAATGATACCTTCAATATATTATACATACTCATTATATATATATATGTATGTATGTATGTTATGGTTTAATAAATTTTGCATGGTTGACAACTTTTACTTAATTAATATTTGTGACTCTCTATTCAGAAAATATTGATTTTAATTTTTTAAATGCCTGTTCAAAATGCTATGACCAGGACATATAGAAGATTATATCCATATGAATCAGTATCTCACAGAAATAGAAAAAAATAGTGTGTCAGTGCTTGTTTTATAACCATATAAATGTAAGAATTTACATTTTTCATATCAATAGTAAGCTTGCTATCAAGTTTTTTTTCTTTCATGAACACTCAAAAGAGCATCATAAAAGTTTATAAGATTTTACCCTATCATCTAATTTAATATTATAGTTGGTATTAATACATTGGGTTATAAAATACAAAACATTTCAAAATGAGTGAGATTCCTCATAATCAAAGAGAAATAAAGACAAATTGTTAAAGCAGCATGTGAACCTGGGACAATCACATCCAACAGCAATATTCATCACCATAATTCTAGAAACTATCCATAAATGTTATCTCCAACCTCCACCCTTAAATTCACATCAATCACTATTTTAAACCTCTTCTGTTTGCAGTGGATAATAATAAGGCTACAGATTAATGAGAAATGTTTCTTTATTAAATTAATGAGACCAGGTTGTCTCATCTATTGAAATACTTTATTAAAATGTTTGTAAGTTTGCATAAAACATGTAATAAAAAAATCATAGCGTACGTTAGAGATAGTGTTTAATTTTCTTGTCAAATATTATCCAGTGTAGAAAAATTGTCTTTACCAAGATAAAGTAAAAATAACTTGCAGTGTCCCTCCTATTATTGGTAGAACCACTGTTCTTACAGAAGCAATAAATTACTCCATATTCAGTTAGTTATAAAATGCTGACTTAAAACTTACATGTATCTTTATCTTTTTGGTAAACACCCCAGACGTTAGTTCATCGTGAATCCCAAAGGGCCCTGGGAATTACATAAAGTGTATATTTTGATTTAAATATTAGAGGTGAGGAAATAAACAACTTATAATTGTCTAGATAGGGACATTTAATCAAGTGTTCAGATACGGGGGAAAAAAGCACTTCACTGTACATCTAGATTGTTATAAATTCAAGGATTCCTATGATTTTATATTTTGGTTTTATAAATATGACGTGTGTTAAGTGTCTAGAGTTACTTTTTAAAATTTTCTAGTCTTTTACTATTTCTGGCCAAATATGATATATCTAATATGAATTGCTACTTTCTAATTTGTGTTCATCCTAATACTTTCAGAAAGGCAGGTATTTGTATGCCAGTTTATACTTTTTCTCAATGGGTCACAGTGGTTTTGCAGCCAAGAGACCATTCTTGTTCCTCCTGACCCTATCCCTCTGTCCTTCACATGTCAGATTTGACTATGTCTGAGATTTCTTACCTTTCTCTGCAAAGTTGCTTTTCTCATTGAAAGTCAAATACAGCAACAAATTTCCTCACTATTTACCTGCATATTCTACTTTTCTCCAAAAATACTCCTTCTTTGCATACCAAATGCAAACAATAATTCATTATTTTTCAATTTCTTAACATATACAGGGGCATGGGTTAACAACAGAAAAGAAAGCACTGGACTGAGTCAGGCCTCCTAGCTCTGTTCTTAATTAACTATGGGACATATGACAAGGCACTCAGTGTCTGCATTTCAGAGGAGATTTAGCCAGATAAGCACTAACTCTTCTAGCTCTAATATTTCATGGTTCAAAATAAAAATAAATTGCTTATAGAGTAAAAGGGTCATTTACTTGGAATATGTAAAAAAATAATAATAGACAGCATAGAGTTTACATTATGAAAAAGTAAGGTATCATTGGTAAAAATATGATCCTCATATCGAAAGCCTGTTTCTGCTTCTCCATTTATCAATTATAAGTTTTCATTACCATTTTATTTAACCAAAAGTATAAATCAAGAATTAATATTTTAAGTAGCTCTAAATTGATGGTCTCAACTGGAAATTTTTAACAAGGCAATATACATTCATTTGAAATAAATAACATCATCTGGTCAATCTATCTACTTACCTTCATCTCACTTCCTACCTATTTCTACATTAATAGAAATTTTTATTTCTACAATTTCTACAGAACATTACTAAAGAAAAGTTATGCATCAATTATTATTTGTTAACTACACTACAATAACAAAGTCTGGGCAGATTTTTACTCACATTGGATTTTTGAGATCTAAAGTGTAATCTTTCTAGTATATACAAATTATTTTGGGATGTCTATGTTATGCACCCCCAGAAGATAGGCTGTCTTTCAGGGCACTTTGGTTGTCAAGGATAGTTGTATATGAATTACCAATCAGTACAAACCTTTCATACATATTAAGTCAGAGAAAACAAGATAATTTCAAATGTGAATATCAAGTAAAAATTATAAGGGCAGACATTTGGAACTTGGAAAAACTTGCTATCAAAGTCTTTCTCAAATGGGGAACTCTTGATATCTTTTCCAAAGTTCATAGCAACAGAATTTTATATACTCAAAAGTTAATGATGATTTCTCTGAACAATGGTTAGGGAGCTGGTGATCAAATATTAATTAATTGCCTAGAGATGATTTAAAGCTCATATCTAAACATATTGATTCTAGTTTATTCATTCACCAAAAGTTTTTGCTTCTGGAAATAAAAGGAGACAAATTATGCTATTGAGACAGAGCAAAACAAGGTGTGTAAACATATTTTTATAGAAAACTTTATCAACTATGAATTTATCTCATGGCAGACACAAATGTGGAAATGAAGTAGATTAATCTGAAATCTCTTTGGCAAAATAAAAGTATAAAACACTAGAAATGAAAATTATAAATAAGTCCCTTCAGGATATTTCACCATCTTGACAATAGATTAAAAATCTATTATGGTCTAGGCAAAACTCAAATGCCCTCAGAAACTGGGTTACATAAGTTAGAGTCATCTCAATCATGCTCTCAATAATGAAATAAAGTAATTTTGATGCAAAACAATAATAACAACAAATTATAACTCTTTATTTAATTGGAGTCAGCTAGAATGTTAGATAACAAGTTACCAAAAATCTGTATGAGTTATGACAGGAAAGGTTAATTTTCACTCAAGCTATATATTTGTCAAGAATTGTTAAGGAGAGCCTGCATGTTATCTTCTCCTAAGACACAGATCTTTATCTGGAATACTTATGACACAGATCTTTATCTGGAATACTTATGATCTTTGGCAGAGAGAAACAGAACATGGAAAATTACATAGACTCTTAAAGCTTCTGCCTGAAATCTATACAAGTTATGACCATCCACATTTCATTGGTTGGAGAGACTCATGACCAATTCAGTGTTCAACAGGACTAAGATAGAAAATTCTCCTACAAATTGCAGACATCACAGATGGGGAACTCCACAGGGGGGAAAAAAACTGAAATACAGGCACATCTTACTTAATACCTGCATATAGTTGTTACAATGTTGTGTTGACTTCTGGATATGTAAATATGTTTTCCATTGACCAAAAGATGTACACGCTATGAAGTTAATCATTACAAATCAAAGGCATTTTACAAGAAAAACATGAACTGGGGAGCTATTTATGCACTATGCCTGTATGTAGTGAACAATATTTCAATCTACCTCAAAATTCCAAACGTTTGTCTAATTTTACTATACACACACACACACACACACACACACACACACACACACATTTTAATTTATATTTTAGACATTAAAATGAGGCACTTGGCCATGTTACTTAATTTTTCTGTGTTTTGCTTTTCCCATCTATAAAACAAGAACAGTAATATTATCTTCCTCATGGTATTACTATGAAATTTAAATGAGATAAAATACATAAATGCAATAGCACACTTCCTGGCAAATGATAAGCCCCAACTAAGTGAAGGTGATGATGTTCTAAAGTTGAAGATACACATCCTGTGTGATTTTTAAAATAATTTATTAAAAAATAAAAAATATGGTCAAAACATTATTTGACAACCTGTATCTGAGAAATAATTACCTGCATAATTTTTTCTGAATAAACATCATTATAATCAATTTGAAGAATTCAAGAGATAATCAATGAACTGATATAAGACTTCAATACATATGTGACTAATGCATGTAAAAGTTTAAGATTGAGGTCAGATAATTTATAATTTTGAACTAAGAGAATAAAAGCATGTGATATATCTAATATAAATTATTTCATACTCATAAAGCATAATTATAGAAATTTCACCTATAATTGCTCATTCAAGCATTAGCTCCCTCAATTATTCCTCTCATCTCTACTTTCAATCATCTTTCCCCATAGATTAATTACCTTCTGTCTAAAATAATTCCCCCAAAAAACCTTCACTTTATATTTCTTACTCTCCAGCTGTCATTCTATATGTTTCCATTCTACTTTAAGAAATATGTGGCATTTTTTTAAACAATAAACTCTTTAACAAATAAAATTTGACATACTATGAAAACTAAACTCTGGTTGTTCAAACCTATTCCAATTTTCTTAGTTCTCAATGTCCTTTACTTCCTGCAAATGTGTACCATTCTTAAAGTCTCCTTAGTGAAATATCCTCTCTCATTCATGTTATCTCAAAGCCTAGGTCAATGCACTCCTTCTTCTATTTCTATAAGTCTCTAGGGAAACTACTGTATTTAAAGAAAGAATAAAGATGCTAGTATATATACATTTTCAACTATATTTCTAATGGCAATAACGAATTAGAAATGGAAATGATATTAAATATTCAATTTGCAAAAGTGAAAAATCCATAAAGTCCTGTTGGATAAGAAAGTCTGCAATAAAAAAAAAGCCAAGTTCAGTTAAAAACCCAATGTATATCTGTTTAATCTAATATAAAGGAATAAATTTAACAAAAATGGCCTATGATATTCATGGAGAAAACAGAAAATGGAAATATGAAGGTTGGTAGCTTACTTTAGAGAACACTTAAGTTGCACTCTAAGTTACTGAAATAAAAAGTTTGGTACTGGCATAAGAGGAGAACAAGAAAAAAATAAAGCTATGCTTGCTTAATCATTCCTAAAAAGATTGATTCTTGTTTATTTTTTCTCCAGAGAATTTTACTTCCTAATGTGAGCTTAGGCAAAGTTATATTGTTAAGAGATCATGCAGTATGGTAAAGAGCTAACCATACTTCCAGTTTGAGTAACTAAAGAAAAATACCTGATAAGACCAATTACTATCCTATTAATGATACTAAAATAAGCACAAAAAGACATCAAACTTCTTTCTTTCACTGCAGAAAACCTTAGAAATGAAAAATTCTTAAGTTATGTGTCAGAAGCCTTTGTACCAAAATTTAAAAAAACTTTTAGAGTGCCAGTTCTGCTCTGTGATTAATTAGTTATTGGCTGTAACAGAATCATTTCTCCTGCCTGAGTCTGGACAATCAGGCTTACCACACAGAGTGGTGCTACCAATAAATGAAATAATTTATGTAAAAAAACTCCAAGCACAATATCTAGCAAATACGAATTTTCTGTGTTGGTTGCTTTCGGCTTGGAGATTAATGTCTAAAATAATTCTGGTCTTCTAAAATTTTATATTTTTTATAAACCACTTGGGCTATGTTCCTTTCAAGTTCCTTAGTAAACCAAATCTCAACTCTGATATATCTGAGTTTTCTTTGGCACGTAAAGTTCATAGCAAACAGATTTTGGATAACAGTCTTTTAACCACCAATTTTTTTTTTTTTGAGAATATATTCTGCTGAGCAAAAATAATGCCCAACACTTGTTTACTCAGCAGTGTTACTTCAAGAAGCATTAATAGCCTACCAACTAAAGTATAAACCTGTTAGGTTTTGCTTATGGAATTTGCTATCACAGCTTCTAGTTATTACTCTCTCAAGAGTCTGGGCAAAGCATTGTGCTATGTGATCATGATTCATCTTCTTCAGTGTAACAGTGACAAGATAAAGAATATGAGCATGAAAAAAGAAGCTGAATTTTCAGTGAAAAGTTCAGTCTTGTTGAGCATGCAATTGGCATAATTTCAGATAAAGCACAGAACAATTCGCTACTTTGCATAAATAATTTAAGAATCAACCACTATGGCAGCAGCCACAGTGAATGTAAATTGCTCTATCTGCAGATTAATAGTTTTCTAGCATCAGTAATAGACTCTCAGCCATACAAATCTCTTTCAAGCAATGCTTAGAAGATAGTTTCCAAATCAAATACCTTATTTCAAAGAATGATTTTTAGACACTTGGTGTAAATGTTAATACCACAAGATCATTTGTTAGATAAAAAGCTAGGATGATAGCAAATGTAAAGGGTCATTGAAGGGTTAATAAACCTAAAATCAGATCTACAAGGTTTTGATAAATCTGCAGCTTCATAGATATTCTCCCTTGATTTTATTCTTCTGTTTTTATCTTTTCTTTTGAACGAGAAGACTAAAAAGTTAGCTATCCAGAAACTACAAGCTTACAGAGATAGAACAAGAAGTCAGAGTAAACAAACTCTATGTGAAACCAGTCTATAAAATTTAACTGTACACATCTTTAGCACATAGGTGAATGTAATAATTTCCTTAAGTTTATGGAGTTTTTTCTTTATTTCTTTTTATACATGTCTTTCTGATAGAAAATAAAGTTCTAAAGTGATTAATTTCTTTGTACACAGTCTCATGCACACATAACACACACGCATATACCTCGTATCAGATGAAGGGTATTCCCCTCCCCAGCCCATCGCCATTAGAGGAGTTCTTCAGCATTTTGTGCAGTACTATGACAGAGTACACGGAGTACATCCCCGCACATTTACAGCCTAGAATAGAGAGCAGATACCATATTTAGTAACCATATTGCTGACAAGTAGATATTGCTTTGAGGAACACAGTCTTTTGGAACCTCCTAAATTGTATTAGCCATTGTAATTGTCACTTTGCTGAGTACTTTAGGGACAAGCAGAAGTAAGAATCTGTGGCTTTCAAAACAGGAAAAGAGAAACAGATATTTATCCTTTCACTAAGCTCACATCTTCACTAATTCCTTGATTTCTTCTGAGTGGATGTCTTGGTAGTTAGTTGAGCCATTTCTTTGTTCCTCTTCCTATATCTTTACCTTCCTAAGGTGTGTCCTTAAGTTACCTCATTTTGTTTTTTAAAAAATTATTATGGGGCTTCCAGTCAAGAAAGTAAAGAAGGTAAGCACAGTACTTGCCTCCTCCCATGACCACATTAAATTTGCAACTAAAATATAGAACAATTAACCTGGAGAACTATGCAAAGACTAGATGAACAGAAGTCCTATAGCTAAGGATAAAAGTGGCCACTTGCAGACTGGTAGAAGGGGCAGATACACAAAACGGGTTGTTCGCACATGCACCCACATGTGGCAGTCAAGAATCCAGAGGGATATCTCAGCTGCAGAGGACACCCTGAACAGAGAGAGGCCTCAGCCACAGACTAGGCTCTCCAGCTTAGAGCAACAGTTCTGGGAAGAGTAGTACCACAATACCTGGCTGTGAAAATCAGCCGACATTCTGTCTGAGACAGAAGGTGGCTGGAAACCCAAGGGTTCTTTTAAAGGGCCACACACAGACTCTCTCACTCCCAGGACCTCACCCTGGACTCCCATGGAGGAACATTGGCTTGGGAGGTGTCAGAGACACACGGCAAGAGACCAAGTTGTATGGCTTCACAGCGAGGACTAGAGGGACACCCACCATTTTCCCTGTGTTAAGGCCTCCCCTGACATAGCCAAATCTGAACTTTCATTGGCTTGATGTGGCCCACTCACTTCACCCTGATGACTCCCTGGGACTTTGCCCTAGGAACTTGCACACTTCCTGAGGCCTTTTCATAGCTGGCAGGTAGCCACTGTCAGCTTGCACTGCACTTTTTCTTGGACAACTCTTGGTAATCTGTGGGCCCGGGATGGACTTCAGTTGACCTTGGCGGGCTCTGAGACTTTTGCAGAATGGCCCCAGGCTTACCACTGGCACAAAATATAAATCTGCATTTACCCACTAAATGCCATTCTCCCCACCCATTGATGACTCTCTGAGATCCTGTCCCACCCATCTCCTGTAATTCCCAAAGCTTTTTCAGTAGTTAAATCTTATGAACAGTGGCAAGCCTAGGGGTTCACTGGGTCTTTTGCTGAATTGCACCATGCCCTGTACTGGTGACCACCTGACTTGATTCACAGTGCAGCCTCTCCCATTCACTTCCAGGTCCAGCACAGGCAGTGATCAACCATGGAATTTTAATGTCTCCTACCAAATAACCCCAAACCAGTCACAGGCAGTGGCTAAATTTGGCCTACACAAGAGTCACTTCCAAGAGGTCCCAGAACCAGCATACCTAGGGGCTGGCCTCAAATCATAATAGAACACTACCCAATTTGTTCCACAAATGTCATACCAAAAAGGTGGTCTAGACAGACATCTGAGCCTACTGGCATTAATCTCACTCCATGGCAACTCATACATAGTTTTTGTGGTCAATCCTCATGGCCAATAAGCCTAGGAGTCAATCCCACCCACTGATGTGTCAAAAGTAATCAAGGCTCTACTTCAAGAGGGGGGCACACACAACATATGCAAGGGACACTCCTGGAGCATCTGACTCAGGTGACCAGGGAGACTGTACTACTGGGCCCCAAAGAAAACCTATTACATAAGGCCACCCTGACAAGACTGGGAGATATAGAAGACCTACCTAACACATAGAAACAAATGTAGAGAGGCAGCCAAAATGAGAAAACAAATAAACATGTCTAAAACAAAATAACAGGAGAAAATTTCAGATAAAGAACTAAACAATATGAAGATAAGCAATCTATCAGATGCAGAATTCAAAACACAGATTATAAGAACAATTGAGGAACTTAAGTCATGTATAATAAACCCACAGCTAACATCATGCTTAATGGGGAAAAGCTAAAAGGTTGTTCTTAAGATCAGGAACAAGACAGGATGTTCAATTTCTCTACTTCTATTCAACATAGTATTGGAAGTCCTAGCCACAGAAATCAGACAAGAAAAAGAAATAAAAGGCATCCAAATTGGAAAGAAATAAAACTGTCATTATTTGCAGATGATGGTCTGCAATGATTCCACCAAAAACTGATAAGGGAATTCAGTAAAGTATCAGGATATAAAAATAATATTCAGAAATTAGTTGCATTTCTGCACACCAATAAGGAATTATTAGAAAGAAAAATTAAGAAAACAATCCCATTTACAGTTGGATCAAAAAAATACCTAGAAATAGTTTTAATCAAAGAAGTAAAAGATTTGTACTTAGTAAATTATAAGACATTGAAGAAAGAAATTGAAAAAGATACAAATAAGTGGAAGCATACACCATGCTCAACGATAGGAAGAATTAACATAGTTGAAAAGTTCATCCTACCCAACACAATCTATAGATTCAATGCAATTACTATCAAAATACCAATGGCATTTTTCACAGAACTCAAATAAATAAAACTAAATTTATATGAAGCCACTAAAGACACTGAATATCCACAGTAATTTTGAGAAAGAAGATATCACACTACCTGATATCAAACTCTACTCCAGGCTATCACATTAAAAAGAAGAAGAAGAAGAAGAAGAAGAAGAAGAAGAAGAAGAAGAAGAAGAAGAAGAAGAAGAAGAAGAAGAAGAAGAAGAAGAAGAAGAAGAAGAAGAAGAAGAAGAAGAAGAAGAAGAAGAAGAAGAAGAAGAAAGAAAAAAACAGCATATTGCTGCCATAAAAACAGACACATATATCAATGAAACAGAATAGAGAGCTCAGAAATAAATTCACCCCATGGGTGGTCAATCTTTGACAAAAGAGGAAAGAACATGCAATGGGGTAAAGGCTGTCTATTCAAAACTGGTGTTGGAAAACGACAGAAACATGCAAAAAAATGAAACTAGACCACCTCCTTACACCATATACAAAAATAAACTCGAAATACACTAAAGACTTAAATGTAAAACTTGAAACCATAAAACTCCTAGAAAAAAACATAAGCAGCAAACCCTCTGACATTACTCTTAGTAATATCTTTTCTGATACATCACCTTGGGCAAGGGAAACAAAATTCACAACAAGCAAATGGGAGTAGGGCAAACTAAATAGTTTTTGCACAGCAAAGGAAACCATCTACAAAATGAAAAAACAACCTATTAAATGGGAGATTTTCACCAATGATACATCTGATAAGGAGTTAGTATCCAAAATTTATTTAAAAAAAAAACTAAAAAAACTAACAATCCAATTAAAAATGGGCCCTGAATAGACATTTCTCCAAAGTGGACATACAGGTGACCAATAGATATGAAAAAATACTCAACTTCATTAATCATTAGAGAAATGAAATTAAAATCTCAATGATCTATTACCTCACATCTGTCAGAATGACTATCATCAATAAATCAGAAAACAAGTGTTGGTGAAGTTATGGTGAAAGATGAACCTTTGTGCACTTTTGGTGAGATTGCAACTTGGTGTAACCAATATGGAAAACAGTATGGAGTTTCTTCAAAAAATTAAAAATAGAACTACTATATGACCCAGTGATTCCACTCCGGGTATTTATCTGAAGAAATGCAAAACATTAATTTGAAAAGATATATTCACCCTATGTTCATTGCATTATTTACAATAGCCAAGAAGCAACCTAAATGTCCATGAATAGACAACTGGATAAAGAAGAGGTGGTGGTACATATACACGATGAAATATTCCTCGGCCATAAAAAAGAAAAAAATCTTACCATTTGCAACAACATGGAGGGACCTAGAGGGAATTATGTTGCAATATAAGTCAGAGAAAGACAAATACCATATGATCTCACTTACATGTAGAGTCCAAAGAGCAAAGTAAACAAAACAGAAATAGATTCAGATACAGGAAAAAAGCTAGTGGTTGTTGGATAGAAGAGAGTTTGGGGGTCAGGTAAAAGAGGTAAAGACATTAAAAAGTATAAATTGGTACAAAATAGTCATAGAGATGTGAAGCATCAGGAATATAGTCAATAATATGGTAATAGCTATGTATAGTATCATGTGGGTACTTGATAAGTCAGGGAGATGATTTCATAAATTATATAAATGTTTAACCACTATGTTATATACCTTAAACTAACATAAAATAATAGTTAAGATCAACTGTAATTGAAAAATCAAAAAAAAAATGGGGGGGAGGGAATGAGGTTCAACTTTCAAATATAAAACAAATAAGTCATGGGATGTGGTGTACAGAAGGGGATATAGTCAGTAATATTATGATAGTGTTTTATAGTGTCAGATGATTATTGGATTTATTATAGTGATCATTTCTTTAGATATATAAATGTTGAATAACTATGATGTACACCAGTACTTAATACAATATTGTATGTTAGCTAATAAAAATCTTTAAAAAATAAAAATAAATAAAATGTATCTATTTAATAAATAAATAATAAAGTTTCAAATATCTATGATAAAGATAGTTATTTAAATACTGTTTATTGCTAAGTAATTTTGAATTTAACTTTTTTTTAATAAAATTAGGTTTATGTTTCAAAAAAGTTATTATAAAATAGTTCAATCACATGAAAGTACAAGGGAAATATGCTTTCTCACATACTCACTACTCAGCTTAGGAAATAAAACATTGTAAATAAAAGTGAAGTCACTATGTCTTTTTCTTTAACCTATTATCTTCCTGCTCTAAATGGCATTTGGCATTCTCATGTATTTTTAAATAGTTGTATTACATCTGTATATATCTGTAAATAAGAGCTGGTATTTTTTAATATTTTAAGCCTAAACTAAATTGTATCATAATATATGTATACTTTTACACCTCTTTTTCCTTCACTCAGTACTGTTTGGGAGACATATTCATTGATATATTTAGCTTTAATTTTTTTCAATAATGTCTATATTCTATTTTGTGAATATATTACAATAGATTTATTACTCACATTGCCTTAAGCAGAGATCATTTTCTTTCAAGAACATAAATTTTGACCCCTCTTTTTATCCTGGGACATACTTACTCTATCCCCTGGCTTTTTGCATTGGCCACAATAGTTCTCTTTTCTAGACTACATTTTAAGTTTTACCAAAAAAACAGTGATAGGCTGAAAAATTATATAAAAGGAGATAAGGAGAGAAATAAAGATAAATAATAGTTAATAATAATTATTATTAACAATAATAATCACAAGATACCAGAAGCTATCCTTAGAAGAATTTTTTAGACATTGCTCCATTTAATCTCTGCAATACTCTGTAAGGTAGTTACTATTCTATCAAAAGTTAATACACTTCCTCAATCGAAATTTAATACACTTCCTCAAAGTTACATTAAAAAAAAAGAAATATCTAAAACTTTGGTTTGTTTGACACCAAAATCTTTGCTCTTATCCTATGTACAATAGTTTCATAAGATGGGATGGGGACTTGGGAGCCATTTTTACTCTCTCAATAATGAAAGAACATGATGAACGAAAAACACACACCAGCCTTAATATTCTCAAATGCCCATTTCAACCATTGGCTTTTATTCAATTGCTCCATCAGTTCAGTTAGAACAACACTCAATTCTAACACTAGGCTCTACCACTTACTTTTTATTTAATTTACCAGATTTGTAACTGACAAAGTTTGACTGAAAGTAGTACAAAGAATAGCAAATATTATTGCACTTTTGTGTCCAGAATCTTTTTCCTATGCTGGAAATGAACAGCCTTATCTTAGTCACAAAAACAAACATATACATAATAAAAGAAAAAAATAAAAATGTTAACCTTCTTGAATCTGTTTTCTCATGAGCAAAATGAGGATTTGGCAGAATGGTGTCTATAGCTGGGATTCTGAGATACAAGGAGAAAAAATTTTTTTCAAGTTTTCTTGAAGGTAGTCTCGCTGGAGAAGGTAGTGAAAAGCTGAAATACTAAATTGCAATAAGTTTTTCATGCTTTTTTGAGATGATAGGAAAGTTATTGGTGGGTAATAATTACATATTTCATTTAAAGGAATAAAAATATGGGTTTTTTCACCTTGCCTCCTATAAACTCTCTAGGTAAAGTTGATCATTTCTTGGAGCCTATGGTACTATATGCAAGCAGAAAGGTAAAATAAACATCATAATAATATGAACTACCAAAGCTCCCTTTTTTATTTTGCTTCAAGTCAACATAGTTCCTTACTGGTTGACTTTTCCATTTTGGAAATATAAAAATGTAATATCCATTTTATACTCATTAAGAAGCTTTTATTTTCCCTATTTATACACCACAAATCATGAGACTTCCCATAGAACAAAAAAAGAACTTTTCAGATCCCATCAGTGGCTTCCAAGGATGAACACATGGGAGATAGCTTTGTGCAGTGGTGTCCTCACCGAAGCTTGCATCATGGTATACAGCAGATCACCTTCTTCTTTGCATTTTAGTGTCCCCAGATGTCACTAAGTAGCTAATAATGCTTATTGTTTATCCTCTTCAGGAAAGGTTAGGAAGCTAGCTAGAAAAGACTGGAAATTAGTGAGCTATTAAAATGTTCTCTGGAAATATAGAGCTTCATGCTACTCTGAGAAATACAGTTACACAGACCCTCAGGCATGACTTTGGCTCAGCTATACACTGTGTTACATACACACCCCCTTCCAGTATGCTGTACAATGTTCATGTGCATAACCCCATTCAGACTCTCATTCATAGAAGTCTCTTAATTACAGCCAGCCCAATCAGATCAGAAAGCATAGTTTAATATAGTTATTGAAATTTGTGTGAAGTTGTGAATTGCCGACTGTAAAATCAAACCATATAGCATGAAAATCAGGCCACATTGGCTGATCCTGTTCAATGGTTTGAGTGGAGTTCAATTAAACTAACATTTCTAGCTTCTTGCATTTGCTCCTATGTCTCAAAAAAGACACAGTATGAACTGATAAAACCAGTAGTGGGGTGGACAGATGACTGAAGGAATAGGTACACTGTTTTTACAGTCTACTTTGTGCATCAGTCAGGGATCTCCAGAGAAAGATAAACAATGGGATATGTATACATGCAGAAAGAGAGAAAGAGATCTGTTTTTTTTTTAAATTGGCTTATGTAGTTATGAAGACTGCAAATTCAAAATCTGCAAGATGAATTTTGTAGGCTAGAGATCCGGGTAAGAGTCAATGTTGTAGTTCAAGTTCAACGGCTGACTGCTGGCAGAATTCCTTCTTTTTCAGGGTAGGTCCATCTTCTAAGAACTTCAACCAAATGGATGACACCCACTCATATTACGGTGGGCAATCAGCTTTACTAGAGTCCACTGATTTAAATGTTAACTCCTCCACAAAAAATAAAAATCTTCTCAGAAACATTCAGAATCATGCTTGACTAAATATTTGGGCACTGTGGCCCAGCCAAATTAATGCATAAAATTAACTTTTACAACTTGTAATTATGTGTTTACATATCTGTTTCATCTGTTAGACTGACAAAGCAAGAAGTATGAGAATGTCTTCAGTCTTTGAATTTTTAAAAATGTTTTTATTTTTCAGTTACAGTTGTCATGCAATATTATTTTCAGGTATACAACATAGTGATCAGACACTTATATAAGTTACAAACTAATCACCACTATATGTTTAGTACCCATATGACACCATACATAGTTATTACAATATTATCCACTATACTCCCTATGTTGTACGTTACATCCCTTTGACTATTTTTATAACTGGCAATTTGCACGTCTTAATCTCTTCCCCTTTCACCCATCCTCCAACATCCCTCCCAACTAATAACCATCAAAATATTCCCTGTGTCTATAAGCTTATTTGTTTTATTTTGTTTTTCAGATTCCACATATAAGTGAAATTATATGGTATTTGTCTTTCTCTGACTTATTTCATTTAACATAATACCCTCTAGGTCCATTCATGTTGTTGCAGATGGCAAGCTTTTGTTCTTTTTTATAGCTGAGGATATTCAATTGTATATATGTACCACCTCTTCTTTATCTATTATCTATTGATAGATACTGAAATTGCTTCCATATATTGGCTATTGCAAATAATGCTGCAATGAACATATAAATGCACATGTCTTTTCAAATTTAGTTTTCTTTGGATAAATACCCAGAAGTGCAATTGCTGAGTCCTTCTTTGGCTCTTGTTTTAGCCTTTGTTTTAAAGTCTATTTTGTCTGTTATAAGCATTGCTACCCAGGTTTTTATTTCCATTTTTATGAAATATTTTTTTCCATCCCTTTACTTTCAGTCTGTGTGTATCTTTCAATCTGAAGTGAGTCTATTGTAAGTAGCATATGTATGGGTCTTATTTCCTTATCCATTCAACCACTCTATCTTTTGATTGGAACATGTACATGTAATCCATGAACAAATAAAACAATTATTGATATGCAGTTATTGCCATTTTATTATTGATTTTTTTTTATATTTTCTTCTTTAAAAAGTCCCTTTAACATTTTCTGTAAAACTGTTTTGTGGTGATAAACTCTAATTTTTTTCTTGTCTGGGAAGCTCTATATCTCATCCAATTCAAAATGATAGCTCAGCTGGGTAGAGTAATCTTGGTCATAGGTCCTTGCTTTTCATTACCTTGAATATTTCATGACAATCACTCTGGCCTGCAAAGTTTCTGTTGAGAAATCAGTTGACAGGCTTATGGGAGCTCCTTTGTAGTTAACTTTCTCTTGCTGCTTTTAAGATTCTTTGTCTTTAAATTTTGACATTTTAATTAAGATGTGTTTTGCTGTGGTCTCTTTAGATTCATCAAGAGTTTAGGACTCTCTGTGCTTCCTGGACTTGTATATCTATTTCCTTCATCAGATTTGGGAAGTTTTCCATTCTTGTTTCTTTCAATATTTTCCCAATTCCTTGTTTCTCTCTTCTCTTTCTGGTATCAATATGATGTGAATGTTGTTATGCTTGGTATTATCCCAGAGGTCCCTTAAACTATTCTCATTTTTTGTTGTTTTTTTGTTTGTTTTTTGTTTGTTTGTTTTGTTTTGTTTTGTTGCTATTCTGATTGGATGTTTTCTGCAACCTTGTCTTCTAAACCACTGATTCAGTCCTCTGCTTCATCTAATCTGCTGTTGATTTCTTCTAGTATATTTTTCATTTAAGTTATTGTAGTCATTAATTCTAACTGGTTATTTTTATGGTGTCTATATCCATTTTATGTTTTCTATCTCTTTGTTAAAATTCTCATAGAGTTTATCTACTCTTCCCCCAAGTTCATCAAGCATCCTTTGAAGTCTGTATCTAGTAGATTGCCTGCCTCCATTAATTTTTTTTTTAATTCTGTTTTTATTTTTTCATTTGAAATATGTTTCTTTGTCTCATTTTGGTGATTCCTCATGTTTGTTTCTGTGTATTAAGTCAAGCTGCTAGGCCCCCGTCTTGGCAGAGTTGCTTTCTATAATAGGTATATATGGGGCACAGAGGCACAGTCTCCCAGATCACCTGAGGCAGATACTCCAGTGTGGATTTTGTGTGCCCTCATGTTGTAGTTAAGCCTTGGTTGTTGTTGGCACACAGGTAAGAGGAAATGTTTAAGGCCTAGCCTTGTAATTGGTCTCCAACAAGTATTCGATAAATATTTATTAAACTTAAATACTTTGGGCCTTCACTCTGTACTCTTTAGGCTACCACTCAGCATAACTTTAAGAATCTTCTTTTTGAAGTTACCTAGTGAAAAATATCCATCTTTGATAGACTGAATTATGTCTCTTTAAAATTCATAAGTTAAAACCCTAATCCCTAATGGGACTATATTTAGAGATAGGTCCTCTAAAGAGGTAATGAAGGTTAGCAGTAAAAAGATTTGGGTCCTAATCTAATATGACTAATGTTCTTATGAAAAAATTGAGACATCAAGATGCATACACACAGAGAAAAGATCACATGAAGAAATAGTGAGAAGGGCACCCAACTAAACACCAAGAAGAAAAGCCTCAGGAGAAACCAACCCTACTGGCACCTTGATATTGGAATTCTAGCATTCAGAGCTTTGAGAAAATAAATTTCTGTTTAAGGCATCCAGTCTGGGGTACCTTTATATGGTGGTGTGAGCAAACTAATATGCCTTCTAACATACTATACCCCAATTTATTAAAAAACCAACTTTACCAGGCCTAGCTCTGGATAAGGATATGTGCCTGTAAATGTTGCATTAAAGAAAGCACAGTTGGTTTGAAGTGAATGGAGTTGGTATGATGTGTGGATTGTACAGAAACTACTATGAGGTTTCTTTGAGGAAAAGAAACATCTAAAAAAGATGACGTGCGCAGATTTTCTTCCTTCCCGAACCTACAGTATATTGTGTAAGCTTTCATTTTCCCAAAGTAATAAATGGCATTAATCCCCTTCCTGAAGTATTTTTGTTTTGTTTTGTTTTGTTTTGTTTTGTTTTGTTTGAAACACCTCAGGAGAGTTTCAGGAAAAGCTTAGTGATGATAATTTCATGCACTCAGAATTCAAGTCATATCAAGAATCCAGGTATTCCTTTTAAAATTTATTTAGAATTGGCCTTATTATGCCTTGAATTTTAGAGCTAGACCAGAGTTAAAGGTCTTTAAAAAACAATTTTTATAACATTAAGTTTACGCCTTTCAAAATAAAACCAATAAGAAGAACCTTAATTCTATAGCACTTTTCTCATCTTTTCTCATTATTCCTCTAAAATTTGTTGAGCTTCCTGTCAGTCCTTCTGCTGTTCACAGTATTTACTTTAAAAATTTTTTTTTCTCCATCTAAATTCTAGCCAATCTTGAAGTACAGATGAACAACCAAGAACTGTTGTAAAATCTTCCTTGATCACTTCAACTGAAAATTTTATTCCCTTTTTAACCATTTCTGTCCTTTCCATTTATTTGCCACTTAAAATATATATACAACATTAATTACTTTTTTATGTATTAGTCTTAATTCACTGATTAGTTAATACATTCTTTTATATCAGGGAACATTTTGTACATTTGGATCATATAAGGCACTGAGACTCAGAACACATAATACCTTCAAGATCTCTGTGCTGATTGATAAGTTGGTAAGTTGGTGATTAAACTAACAGCTTATCCTTGCTCCCAAGAATCTGCTTGTTCTTTAAGCATAAATTTCCCACTTATGGTATTTTGTATATGAGTGTCTAATATGAAAAAACAAAGTACCAAAGAATTTTAACAAGTTATAGAACTGTATTTATTTTGGCTTTTAATTTTTGCCCCTGAAAGAGATCTGTATGCAAATCTAATAATCTCTGGAGACTATCCAATCATTTATTTAGAAAATATTTATTGCATTTCTATTAGTGCCATTAACTCTGAGAGGTCCTGGAGATAGTATAGTGTATGCATTGAGGGAGGTGGAGTAATGGATTAGCAGGACAAGGCATTTGTCTTTATGAAACTCATAGTCAAGGGAAGAGTACCCATTAATAAAAAATCATGCAAATGAGGACAGTAAAAAGGAGCCTAACTGGTGCCTAACCCTCAATCTGCCTTTTCACTCATGTAATAGTGCATGGATTGAGAGAAAATATCTAATTCTTTAGCTCACGATTCCTTCCTTTTAATGTAAATAGTGCATATCTGTGTTTCTGGTTTGTCCTCCCTAAATACCTCACTTCCAAGATACATGGTAGATGGTTTAGCTTTAAGATGTGAATTTATTTATGAATCTTAATATGTAGGTAGGCTAAGAAATTCTGTATATGCAATTCTCTATTTATTGTCTGTACACTGTGGGGAAATTCTTTTGAAACTGGTTCATCTCTTTAGCTAAGTGAAATGGGACAAACCAAGAACTAATGTTAACAATTCACCATGAAGAAATTTATGTACAACCAAAATGTCTGCAAGTCAGAGATGAGCCTGGTTCTGATCCAAAGTATTCACCCCAAACCACTATTCTTTCTCCCACACACACATACTCTTCTCTCATCAGACTCACAGTTTTTGCTGAACTGGAAAAATAGTTTTTTTATCAAATACTTTACAAATATTTATTGTGTTGCAGTATAAACATAAACACAAGAATGTACATTAGTTCTCAAGATCCCTTATCAAGTCTTCATTAAATTCATAGGGTATCAATCAAATAATGAATGTTTGAAATATTTGCTATAATTATATATACATGTTTTCATGTTTTATAAATATCTCATAGAGGGGTAGGGGACCAGATCTCAGAAGTCTGAATGATGACGCATGTATAATCCTAGTTTAACCAATAAATAACAAATCAAATATTAATTTAATGATGGATCACCTGGTAAAAATATAAAATAATTTTGGAGGGAAGATGTCTTTGGAAAACTTTACCAACTTTGTTGATTCTCATGTGAACAAGAATTTAAGTATTTTATCTAAAGATTTTATTATACAATACACTAAAAGTTATTCTTAGCTCTGTTATAGAAAATTTTAGGAGCATAAACACCATATTAAGTGGACTATGTCATGAAACACTTATAAAAAACACAGTTTGGAGATAATCTCTCCTTCAGGCCAAAGAAAAAGTTGAATGGAAGGGCCATGCCATTATAACAAAATGCTAGATGCTAGCAACAGATGATATGATCCATTTGGTTTTTCTCTCAATTATTTATTCACTTATTCATCAACACTAAGTGCCTTTTTCATATTAAGTACTGAGATTAGTCCCAGGGTTTCATTAGTGATTAGAGTCTTATGAGAAATGTAGTAAAGTAAACCACATTTGACGTAGAGACAATTGTAGAAATATTGGAGATATTGGAGAATCTGATAATAATTACAGACTTTCTTCCAAGAAAATGCATGTTATAATTATACCAACATCTACTTATACAATTTCAGAGGTTTCCAGGACACTCAAACATTTATCCACAGACCACTTAAATGTTACCACAAAGTAAGAACATCTGGTTTAGTTTTACTAATTTGTATTTATGGTGCCCAACTACAGAACAACAGCACAAAAAAAAATTTAGTGATATGTAAACATTATTTGTAGGTGTAGTTTTCTGTGGATAAAACACCCTTTCTATATGCCAGCTGCCTTTGGTGCAAAAAAAAGTTCTGGAGACTCACCACAGTTAGCTTAAAATTCAGCAACACATGCTCTACTGTGTTTACAAAATCATCTGTTTTTATAAAGAGCTGGTCCAACAAGCATAAAAATTATTTCCACTTACCTTGTTCCCAAATCAGGTCACATACTCAAAGGATTAATTATAAGGTAAGAAGAAAAGACAGTCAAATAGAATTGACTATTATAAAATATTGGTTTGTAGTAGAAAAAAAATATTTCAACATATTTCTGGAGTCATTTAAGGCTAAACCCAGAATATTTTTTGCAATTTATATCTCCACATTTAAAAATATTTGATGTCAATATAGGGGCTATTAATTTAAAAAATAACAAAGAACACTAAAATAACTTTTTAATTATGAATTCAAACCATCTACAAATTTAGTTAAAAAAAGAGGGGAGCTATTCTTTTTTACCCAAATTAATAGAAATGCAAATTCAAATTAAACTCTGTACACATAGACCAAGTAAAAAAAATAAATAAATCAAAGTATTCTTTATTTATTTAACACACTATCCATTCATCCATCTATCATTAATTTATTCATTCATCTAATCAGTCAACTTAACAAGTATTTACTGAGTAAATTCCATATGGTGTGACCAAGGACTAGAAAAAAAAGATCTGTCTGGAGCAGTGAACTAGGGAGTTAGTGCTAAGACCTGAGGAAGAGGTATAGGCAAGAATCTATTCAAAAAGCCTTGTTGGTGTAGAGCAAAGTTCAGATTTTTTTTGTATGTAGAAGATCAACTTACTTAAAGTATTTTAAATAAGAAAGTAATATAAACTGACATATTTTAAATCAATTCTCTCTTTTAATTTGGACTTTCTGCTCTAATAAAATTGCTTTACAAGGTCTATCAAAACATACCTTGGATTTTCCTTTCTCTGTGCTCACACCTTCTTTCCATTTGAAAATCTTGATTTTTTTTTATAACAACCATTTAATGACATGAAAGTTGGAGGATATAAATGACATAAGATTTGAAAATAATTTAGAAAAAATGTATTTAGAGGAACACCGAAGTTGGAAGATTTTAAGATCACTCCATGACCAGACAGCTGTGAAAATGCTTAGTCCATGTTATATGACTGATTCTAAGGGTCTGTTGAATTGTGGCTACCCCTTCAAACTGGCTACAAAATCATGCTTTTTTATTCTCTACATATTATCTTACTCATACTTATCTCATGGTCGCAGTATTATCTTTCTTTGCCCTGCTGCTCCTTCACATTTCTTATTACTAAGGTCAGCAAATGCTTCATGTAACTAAATTTATCAAAGAACTTCTTTATGCTAAATGCTATGAAGGGTATTGTAAGTGATACAAAGGAAAGTCTCAGGGAAGAAAGAAGAAGGGAAAAAAAAGGTCATCAAATATAATTTGAACAAAGGAGGCAATATGAAGAAAATAAAGTGAAAATATTATTTATTGTGTGGCTACCATTGCCAGCAGCTATGAAGCAGATATGAAGCAGATATGAAGCAGATCTTCTTTGGTGAAGACTAAGTGTGGTGCAACTATTAGCAGCAAACATTATCATATGATTATTAAGCACCAGGCAATAGGCTAAGTAGTGTGTATATACTTATCTCATGAAATTCTTCTACCAGCTCTATGTCAAATTGATGGGTACTATTATTATCCTATATTACAAAAGAGGAAACTTGAGAGTATCTGGTTCCAGAGGTTGCATAATTCACCCAGACTCTTCTCAAACTTCTATAAGAATTACCTGGAGAACTAGTTAAAATATAGAAGTGTGAATGCTATTTATTCAGTAGATTAGTAGATTCCGAGGTGAGGTCAAAGAACACGTATTTGACAAACTCATAAACAACCATCTCGAACACCAGCACCACCATCACTAAACCATCACCTGAACCCAAATGCAATCATTCTGATATTGATAGTCCTTCAACTATAACTGAAAACCCTATATTATGATATACTATATCCCCTAGAACAGTGTTAACTACATTTTGTGTGTACACACTGTCTGGAGATATTGATAAAATGCATTTTGTGATTCATTAGGTCTATGGTTGGCCCTATGATCCTATTTCTAACAAGTTCAGAGGTGATGTCAATTGGGACAATCCAAGAATCACATTTTGAATAGTTGGGATCTAGTATAGCACCAGAAATTTTAGAATTAAGATATAAGAAATGTAATTATTTTAATAAAAAATTTATAATCTAGAGAAACAGACAGTGGTAAAGCTTTATGAACATGAAGTATGTGACAGCTGAAGTCAGGGAAGTTTTATCAGAAAGAGGCTCTTGAGCTGAGATTAAAGAAAAAAATCTCAGTTGCATGCTTTTCGGGAATTTACTACTAATAAAATAAATGAGACAAATACAAAAATAACTAAATAATAATTTAAATCAAGTATTTCTACAATACAAACAAATCCTGTAGACCTTCAAAAAAAATAGAAATTTCTTCTGTCTTCCCTACAAATATCCTATAAACTTACTAATGGTTTTATATCTGCTTACCAAAATGTTTTCCCCTGTGGACAGAGTTCCTGAGGAGCAGAAACCATCATAGACATTGTCATCATTACTGAGCTCTTTGCCTCATATGGTAACACATGGTTCATAAATTGTTTGTTGAATGATCACTGCAGACTTCAAGATGAAGGAAAACATTCTATGAAATGTTATTATAAACATTCCAAAAATAAAGGGGATTAAGAAACAATATTCCAGGGAGAAACGATGTGAGATGCCATTACTACTTTAGTTCTATTACCTCTCATTTTGAGGACTTGCCAGTCTCACAGAATGAGACCAGACTCAATAACACAAGTATATATCAAAAAGGACAGCATCAAACTATTTAATGACAGATCCTAGAAGATAATCATGACTGTAGTTTATCTATAGTTCTTGTGTCTTACAACAATCATATAAGAGCACAGTTATTTAGATTGTCCTACTCTTAAGACTGCTGGTTCTATGAGAATCAGAAACATTTGTGAAGAAAATTAACTTATCCAGAAAATCTCAATAAAGCTCAATTCCATTATACTATTCATTTGGGAATCAAGAGATAAAATAGGAATGGTTAGTCCTGATTGCAAGCAGCTTTGAAAAGCAGGCAAATCAACAACAGGTGATAAGGTGACTTCTCCTCTAAGGGCATGACCCAAGACTTATCCTCTTAGCTCACATTCAACTTATCAATGTGGTATCAATCTAACTGAGGTTATCTAGGAAGCACAGAGATATATATTTGGAAGCAATCAACGTATGAGAGATTAAGATATTAAAGTGAGTAAAATTATTTAAAAAAAACATGATAAAGAATGACATGGAAACCTGGAAGACATCAACAATTAAGAATAGATTAAAATAGTCAGTTAAGGATGCTGAGAATAAACTAACATGAGAAATGGGAGTAGCAGTTTTCCAAAAGAGGTTTATGAATGTTAATTCTGTACATGTGGAAAGGAAAATTTTGAGAAAAGATAATTATATGTTGTAATCAGAGCAGTTCTGTTGACCACTGAGAGTGATTTCACCAAAAGTGTCAATTCAGACTTCTGAACTTTGAGAAATGACTAAGGGGCTGAGGTGAGCATCAGTGATAGTGAATTTAATCTTTTTTAAGAGGTGGTGGTAAATAGGAGAAAAGAAAACTTGTAAACAAATATAGGACAAAAATTTTTTTTATTTACTTTGTATAATTTTGTGTTAGGAGAGTCAATTCTGATCAAAATCTGAAGAAATCAATATGTAGAAAATAGAAGCTGTTAAATAAAGAGGTTGTTAACAGGACAGAGCCACAAAAAAAGAGAGTAAATAAAAATACCATTTCTTAGGCAGAAGTAATAGAAGAACTGGTAAAGTTATGTTTGGTGTGGTGGATACTGGAAAAAATTTAAGCAAGCACATTTTATTCCACCAAAACCAAAAGGTCATTTTTGACAGTGAAGGCTCAAAGATGGCTTGAAGAGCTTAAGAAAAATGGTAATGGTTACTTTCAGAAAGAGGAAAAGAAATTGAATGGGGATAAAGTTGTCAAGCAAAAGTGTTTTTTAAATGGCCAAAAAAAAAAGAGAGAGATAACTAGAAGTAAATTGTTTTATAGGGTTAGAGGAGAAAGCTTATCAGACTTATGGTTGAAATTAGGTAGATTCAAAGGACAGATAATTCTGAAATATGAGAATGTCAAAAAAATCTTAAAAGCCATGTTTTCTTATTTCCCAAACACCCTCAATTGCAAGACATATCATCAATTAAATGACAACTTTAAGGGATAAAAGAAATTTTGTGTCTGGGAAAATTTTTTTTCTAATCAAAGACTCATTCAGGCTCTAGAAATATTAAAATTTATTTGAGAAAATGCATTCTTCTTCTTATGGAAAAAGATCTTCTATTTCAGTCTCTTTATACTTTCAGCATATCCATAATATTCAGAGTAAGATCTTAAATTTATTCTGATACATAAGTTCTTGTTGATCTAATCTTTCATTCCAATGAGATAAGGTCTTATTTGTAACCAACAATACATAGAATAAAGAAAAAAAAACTTATAATTTCTCCTAATTTAAAATGACAAATAAATGTTTCTAAAGAGCTTATTTTGATCTTTAGTAACTTGAGTTTTAAAGAAGCAATAATGAATACAAAAGAACATTTATTCTAATTACAAATCCATGGCATCTACTCCTAAGACTGTCCCTAAGGGCTCACTACTCAGCAATAACTTTCTAAATTGAGATGCTACAACAAAGACTTCTGTAAAAGTTAAAAAAAAAATTCTTAGTTTTCTGTAATTGAGTCTATTTATTCCAGAGGCTCTTCCCCTGGATTATTCTGCATAAAAAAAGATGAGTTCTGTCTGACAGCTCAGTACTCTAAACAGCCCTCTGCCCAGCCCCTGTCTCAGCTCTTCATTCTATCATTCTACCCAAAGGCTCTTATGTTTGCCCAATAACTCTGGTATAGTCTTGTGACCTTATACCTAGACTCTGTCTCAGGCTTCTCTTTTTGGAATATGCCTCATTTGTACTCCCTGACTCAAATTTCATTTTCAGATTTTTCTCCTCAAATCTATCTTTCAGATCCCAAAGGATGTTACAGTCTGGGTCCTCACATTACTTTGTGGGTCTGGCCAGCCCTCACAGGCCACTGAGGCTTACTTTGACTCATCTACATGAGAACAAACACAGTGACTGATATGTATGAGGCACTCAATTCATAATTAATTGACAAATAAATGTAGTCCAAAGCCTACCAAGTAGGGTATCTGCTTGTCCAGGGAAGAAATTCAGATAAATTTCCCCTTTCCTAGACTACCTTATCCCCTGTTACAAAATCAATGTTGTCTTCTGTTTCTACAGTTAGATTAGCACTATTTCTGGCCCACTTAGTTTCCAATAACTTCAGAACAGATCTGAGGTTTTTTGAGGTGTGATGTTGATTAACAAAATGGCTGAATGTCACTTCCAAAGGACAAAGATATCAGAATCCCTGAAAGATCAGAACAGTTGGTTAGTTTTCTTGCTTGTGTGACCTAAAAGATAACTTTGTGGGATATAAACCCTGCCTGCTTTTAGCTATTTGTATCCTGAATCACCAATTTAAGCCACAATTTAAGATTTCATAACTTCTCCAACAAAGATTTCCTGAAATTTTTCAAATAATTTAAGGCAGAATGTTAGTATCTTCAATGGACTTTAAGTAAAAGAGAGGATGTCATCAGTGCTCAGAAACTGATAAGTGCTGTGCTTCAAAATATATCTTTTCTGATGAGACTGACAAGGAGTACCATAATAGGAATCTGTTCCTGAAGAAATGGTTAGTGAAAGAAAGTTCAACTGTATTTCTTCCCCCAAAGGATGTCAACTCCATTTGGAGCCTAAAAATGTGAGCTCTGCGTGGAGAATACCTTTGTAAAGAGCACAACAATCAGAGCAAATGTCATTTTCATTAATCATCCTCTCATACAACAGAGTCAATTGTAAAAATTGTATTAAATCTAATTTCCTGAGATTATGAGAGGTAATGGGGAGCTTTAGCAACTATCAGACCTAAATGTTAACTAAGGCAGGGCCCTTTCCTCATTTGCCTCAGACAGTTATGGCTCCTACAACTTTCTTTTTTTCCCTATCCTCCTCTCTTCTTCGCCCCAACCACAATATATAGAAGATCAAAAGCAAGGAGAAAACTGACAGTAGCCCTAAGTGAAAAGGCCATTTTAGAGAGGAAAGAGCTGTCTCAATATCCTATTTTATGAGACAGGATCTTTCAATCTACTAGAAGTGCTATAACTATTGATTTAAAAGCAGTCTATGACAAATGATAACTTGTATGTTCTCTGATTTTCACACACACAAAAAAATTCTAGTGCAACCTACTGAAGTTACACAGAACTTAGAAATGGCTCTTTATCCACTGACAGTATTTTTATTTTAATTAGCATCAGAATTGTTATCCAAACATTATTGGCTTTTAAGTGAAATGCCCAGTTACAAGTCATTTACTTAATATAAAATCAATTAAAATATTAGAATGGAATGGAAGAGCAGATTGAAAAATGAACAAAATAAAGGTGTGATTTACTGCCAGAAGGATCACACGCACACACACACCCCTCCGAGAACACCAACAAAAATCTTTATAATAGAGCAATCAATAAAACTCTGTAACAGATTCAATAAAATGGGTATAGACATAGAAATATATTTTTGATTTGAAACTTTTTCTGTAAAAGACCAGATAGTAAATATTTTAGGTTTTGTGGTCAATGTCTTCTTAGTTAACTAGTCAACTCTCCACTGTAGTGTGAAAGCAGCCATAGACATAAGCTTCCAAATAATGTGACTATGTTCTAAAAGTTTTTATTCACAAAAAAAGGAAGCAGGCCACATTTAACCTGGGAACCACAGTTTACCTACTGTTGACTTATATCAGTACATGCAAATTGTCTTGCAAGTGATATACACCTGTTAAAATTTGAATGAATAAATTGGTACCTAGATATAACTTCTGAACAAATACATACAAATACATCTATTTCAACAGGAAGAAATTATTTTATGTGGCATAGTTAATAGAATCTGACTTTTAGAACTGGAAGTAACTTAGAAATATCTAAATATCAACTCATCAATTTTATAGATGAAGAAACTGAAGCCAAGAGTATTCAAATGGTAGGTACTATTACATACTATTTTTTAAAAAAAGGAAACACATATTCCAAGATTCTAAATACACAATTTTAAAAGTGCCAAAGACCTCTCTACATACAGTGATAAGAAAAAAGAGAAACATCATTGTCATGGGATTCCATTGTTTGTGATAAAGACAAGCAATGATTTAATGTTTCTCTATTTTATTTTTATTGCTCTACCACAATTTGCCATAAACTACATTATTTAAAGAAATGACTTTTTTTTAACAAAATAAACTGAGTTTCCAACTATTATCATTGTGAGAAAAATTGTCAAGCACTGCAAACAGGAAAAGAGATTCAATCTCATCTGACTGAGTGAGGTAGGATATACTAATGTTTATCACCCATTTTTCCCATTGCATGACTTCTTTGATTATCAGACACATAAATCATTTAATCTAACATATGTTTGTCCTGCTTTTTCTCTAAAGGAGGTTGCATATAGAAAGTTTATACAGATATATCTACACATATCAATGGAAAGTGTTTATATTTCTATTAAATGGCTATTAAAGAAAGTGGAAAACCTCAGTATAGATGAAATATTGGGAAAATTTTAATAATAAATGCAGACAAAAACAGCATTATCTTGTCATTGCATTGGTATTATATAATTTAGGTTAAAAAAAAACAGTGAAGAATCTAAGGAATGGTTACAAGGGATGGGATAAAGCATAGTTCAGTGTTGCTAACAACCAATCAACCGATTGGCTCTTCTCCTAAATAACTTTTTATTTCTGTTTCTTCTTTAAAACATTCCATATAAGAATGTTCATAGGTCATAGAAAGACAGACCAATAAATTAACTAGGAGAAAGTAAATACTAAATGAAAAACAAAATCACAAAGCTTAAGAATATGTGTTTATCTGAAAGAGCAGTAACCTTAATGATAAAGCATCATGATTCAGTAGAAATAACAGTGGTTTGCAATAAAGGTGAACAACTTTGAGTCTAAGATTTATTCTTCCTGTTCTTTAATTTCTAATTCCTGATGTGCAGATTGGACTAGATGTTCTGTAGGTTCCCTACAAGTCTATAATTTTAAATGTTTGCTTAAACACTTTTCATTTTCTAAATCATTATCCAATTAAATTAAAAATTATCTGAAATTCATAGTACCATGGTATTATGGGATGAGGAAACATGAAGTCATTGACCATTTTACATTTCTTTTTACAAGAAAATAACTTTTAACCAGAATAAAAATTTAACAAGAACTTTCATATATCACAAAATGACTAACAACATAATATTTAAAAAGCTTTGAATAAATTAATCATGTTTAGAGAATTTCCTAAGCCAATGGATAATGTTTCTTTTAGTAAGATAACACATTTTTCTGATAATGTTGCCAGACAACAAGGATTGCATAATAGAGCGAAAACCTGTTAGTTTATTCAGTTATTACAGTGTCATTGTAGATTAGAATTCTGTTATTTGGGACAATATAGCACTCAAAATTTTTAATTGATTGAGTTAGATAAATTTTTGTTCTATAGAAAAGTTACTGCCTATGTGCTTATCTACCCTTGGGTTGACAGCTCTGTAAACCAACATGTATCTTTAAAAGGTTTAACTGAAGCCAAATTAGTACAAATTGCTAATCTGTGTCAATATCAATAAAATTCAAAATTGTTAACTGATTCTCTTACCCCTTGTAAATTACTGTTTTAGCTTTCTTTTCACAATTTTATTTAATCAAGGGCAAAGTTTTTATTCCATTTGTTGTTTTGCTTATTCAGCTGACATTTTTAAGCATAAACTATGTGCCAAGTACATATGGTTTACTGATCTCTACCACAACATTCAGAAAACTAACTGGGGTAAAATAGCTCTTGGCTAAACTAGAGCAAGACATTTAGTCACATAATGTTGTTGTTGTTTTATCTTTTCTTGTGATAATTTTTCTTCTTTTCCCATTAGCTATACCTTTGCTTAATGCTGACTTCAATCCACTAATTTCTTTAAAACATCGATAGAAAACTATACCTCCATAAAGTGGTGAATTTAAATGCCCATAACACCAAGAACTCAGTTCCCAGATATATGGTCCTTGATCTCCCTGTTTCTTTGAGCCAAGCCTCTTAGTTTCCTAATCTAAATCCTTAGATCTCAGTACTAGCATCTGTAATTCTGGAATCCATAGGTGCTTATTCCCTAAGACTTCATAGATGAGAGTTCCACAAAAGACAGTATGCAATAGAGAGGCAAATCTTTTAAAGAAACAAAGATGATGGTAATAAAAAGTTGTCAGGCACTATGCTGAGCTTTTCACATATAGTATTTCATGAAATCTGACAACTGCTTTGTGGAGAAGGTATGATCACCCCATTTTATAAATAGTAAAACTGAGCTTCAGAGCAAGCTCAGAATTAGCTAGGCTTATACAACTGAGTCTGACACCAAGTGCTCTGCTTTTTCAGAGTATCTCAGAAGCACAAATAGACCATGAGAAGGGGTTAGGGTGGGGAAAGCAAATCCAAATAAATGCCTATATATGCTCCTCCTCCAACCTATGTCTAATGAGGGCAGTACCTGAGTCACTTTGTTATATATAGCACCAGCTGGGGACACTAGCCATTTCTTATACATTGTTAAATAGTAGCTTATAGACATAGTCTTCTTTGCCACCTTTATATGATGCTTTTTATGTTTATCATGGATAAAAATTAGCTAAAATTAGTATAACAGTATATATGTATATGTAAAGTTGTACATTGATCACAATAAAAATATTGAATATTATAAAGGTAGATAAAAATATGAGTTTAAATATTTTAAAATATTAATTGGTCTTAGCTTCCAAAATGACAGAGAATTATGCATAAATATACAAAGCAGCAAAAAAGAACAGAGTTACTGCTAATTATCTCAAGAGATTTTATTTTGGTTATTTTCACCAGAATCATGTACCATTTGGATTTATCGTTTTGATGATTTTCCTGCTTTAGAAAGGAACACAGTTGTTAGAAAAAGGATGCTTATGATTCTCATTCTCTTCAAAAATGAATATCCTCTTATCATGCTGTACTGGGACAAAGACTATATTTAAAATCAGAAAATTTCACTTCCTGAAGTTAAGGATGATTGTCACTTTCCACTGGGACTCGAAATTTTATTTTTAACACTGAATAGAACATATTCGAAGTCCCAATCTAAGTAATGTGTGCAGTAATATTGATTCCTAAGCATAAACAGGAACTGAACAATGGATAATAGGCAGTGGGTCTCTCAAACCTAAGAACACAACACCACAAAGTTGAATTATATGTATAAGTTCTTTGCCAAGAATGAATGGGCTTAGGAGAAAGGGTATATAACAAGTAGAAATATTGGCTAGTTCTTTGGTATTCTTCTTGCCTCCTTGTTTTGATCATATGAACTTTGTTATGGATTCTGTGAAATATATTAAAAAGAAAAAATAAAAACCATAGGATTTGGAGGCAATCAAACCTGGTCAATACAGGTTCCACTGCTTAATACGATTTGACCTAAAGAAATTCCTCCAAAATTCTACTTCTTCATCTCTAGATTAGAGATAGTACCAGTTTACAAGTTGTTGGAAGGACTTGAAATAATCATTTTTAATGTCAAGCATTGGCATAGAGTAGATGCTCCTTAATTGATCAAAGCTGCTGCTATTCTTGCTGGTGTTAGCAATAACAATAGTAGTGACAGTGATAATAGCTAATAGTGGAAACAGTAGTAGTAAACTACTTACCTAGTAACATAATACTCTATCCCTTTACTACACAAAAAGAGACTTTAGTGGAGCTAAACTATGCATATTCTTCTCTTCTTCCTCATTCCTCTATATGAAAATTATAGCAACAGAGACTTTAGTTCTTTCTTTTTAGACAATAACAAGGTTCCTCAGCCCAACTCAAAAACTAGTGACTTAATCATATAGTCAGAGACCACTTCTGGTTACTCTGTCCCAGGCAATGCAATGCTTAAGCCAGATCTTCCATTAGTGATAGGTGGGCTGCTTCATGTTCAAACCCAGATAGGACCACACTCCCTAGGGAATAACTTTTCAGCTTAAAATTATATTATGGAAAAATTTTTAAATGTAATTTTATTTCAGCACTTTTCTTAGACCAAGCCTTAATATTTAAATCTACCAAAAACTGACTAAAATAAAAACGGGCATTGATAACCTCTTAATCTGCCCAGTCACTGTTCTAGTAGCTGAAGATTTGTAAATTCGTAAACAATATCTATATTGTATAATAAAACCATGTAAGAGGAAAAAATTTGATTAGAATTAACCCCCACATTCAGAAAGTAAAAGAAAACTCCCAATACATATTACTGTAAAGGGAATTTTTTAACAGCACAACAGGTAATTTAAGTTTTGTTCCTAAAAAGTCAGAAAAGGTTGTAAATTCTTATCCATTCTCTGCCTTTGCAGAACTGTGATAGGCAGCACTTCTCACTGAATTAAAAACAGTCAGAATGGATGAATTCATAGTCTCCTTTTTCTTTATAATCACTTCTTTCTTTTCGAATTAAATGATCAGTTTAGAGGATGTTAAAAATGTATTTCCCTTATTTTTCTGTGTGTTGACTTACTTTAAATTTGTCACCTGATGTTGTGCAGAATGTATCCCTGTTTGGAGACCAGAAAGATGACAGCCCTTCCTTGCAATACTTCTTACACCCAATGTTAGCTTTCTGTGAGAAAAGAGGTATGGTTCTATCCTGCAAACTCTTCTATTCCTCCTTGTTGACCCATTATTTAATTCTACATTTTACTTCCCTCACTCTGTGATTACTTTAGGTAATTGTTTCTCATGTCAGGACCCCAGAGTTCTCTGTATCAAATCTCGAATAGGGCTAATTTTGCTCCCTAGAGGACATTTTGCAATGTCTAGAGTTATTTTTTATTGTCAGTACAACTGCATGTAGTGGGATAGAGGTCAGGGATGCTGTTAAGTGTCCTAAATGCGCAGGACAGACCCCCACAACAAAGAATTATCTAACCACAAATGTCAATAGTGCCACCAGTGAAAACCCCTGCAAAAATGAAGCAATGAATATTTTAATCTATTTTTAATAATTTTTAAAAGCTTAACAAGATATATATTTATTTAAGATCACAATGCACAAGCTAACTAGAATTTAAATTTTCTTCATTTTCTGTTGAATTCTTAATAAAAAAGTGTTGTGTGCTTTCTTATTTCACTCTTATGAAAAGCTCTGATTGGCAACTGTCTTTTATTATAATATTAAATGAGAAATTAATTTTTTATTAATAAATATAATTGAGCCAACAATATTTTTCAAAACATAAGGTCAATGGAGTAATGGACATATGAAAGCAGCACTCATTGCTGATGAATTTGATAACCACTGCTGCAAGTCCAAGCTATCACAAAAGAATAATCTTAAATAAATGAACATCTTTTTTCTAAAAAAAATTGATTACCAAATTTATCCATTTATTTCATCTTGATTTTTATGATAGTTTTATATATTAATTTGTAACCTGTAGTTTTAGTTTGAATATTCATCTCCCTGCTCACTTTTTATTGAATGTATGGGTCTATTTATGGAAGTCTCAAACTTGGAAGCATTTTCTCAGTTCTACATAAAAATATTATTTTCTTAACCAAAATATTCTGCTCTCCTACATTTCTTCCTTTTTTTTTCATTTAATTTTTCAAGTGGAGTGCCTTTTTACTTTCTTTTGATTAGCTCTCTCCTCCATCCTCCTATGGTTTATTATTCCTGATCTACAAGAAGCACTGTGACCTAGGTCAATGACAATCTTTCTCAGACTGTTTAAAAGTTTCTTTCTATCTCCATTTTCCCTGATATATCAGTCAGGCAAAAAATCAGTAAAAATGGTAAGGACAGTTGGTGATCCATTTTTAATTCTCACATGTGTCAAAAGCATTATGCTATTTCTAAATTAGATCTGTGTTTTACTTCTTCCTCCCTTAGAGCCTGGCCTCATCCTACTCTTCATGAGATGTTGCTAAATCTCTTTATTTTGTATGTTTCATATTTTTTAAAAATCCTGAAATACATTTTTTTTTTTTGGTCATCCTATTCTCTAGACTATATAAGCTTCTGCTACCTTGTAGAAGAGTAGAGTGACTTCCTCAGCCTCTAAAAAGGATGAAACTTGAGAGGTTCTATGCCCAGTTTTGGTAACTGTAAAATCAACATAAAAGTATTTTTTTAAATAGATGACAAAAATCACATTATGGCCACTATCAATATTGTAGTTCCTCAAATTTAAAACCATAGGTTATAAATTTTCATGAAATCATTTGATAAATTGGCTGAATGCAATATTCCAATAAATATAATCATCAAATAAATATGATCCTGTCAAGGGCCTCATAGTCTGTTAGAGGAAACCTATAGATAAGCAAATGATTGCCAATACCAATATGACATATGGTATACTAGATATATATACACATATTATAGAAATAAACACAGAGTAATAAAAGCATATAGGAACAGTGACCAATCCTATAGGTGTAGGGGAGGAAAAAGTAGAGAAAAAGTTAAACTAAAGTTGGGTCTTAAAAAGGAAGTAGTAGTTTATCAAATGAAGGGAGAGGGCACTCCATTTAAACTTTATTTCAAAAACAAGGATACGTTATAACCAGAACTCTTTTCTTTGTGAACAAAAAAGACTATGTTCATCACATCAACTATTTAAACTATTCTATAATACTGCACTATTCCCTCAGTCTCTGTGTTAGATGCATTGTATGCCTTAAGTAAAAACTACCAGTTCTCTGATCTTTTTCTTCAGCACTTTATATTCTTCCCCATTTCTTTTCTTTTAAATTTTAGTTTATTGATATGACATTGGCTGATAAAATCATACAGATTTTAAATGTACAATTCTATAATACATCATCTGCATGTTGTATTGTGTGTTCACCATCCAAAGTCAAATTTTCTTTCATCACCATATATTTGACCCCATTTACCCTTTCCTCTGGTAACTGCCATACTGTTGTCTGTATCTATGAGTTTTTGTCCTGGTTTTGTTTGTTTGTTTGCTGCTTTTAGTTTTATATCCCACATATGAGTGAAATCATATGGTTCTTGACTTTCTCTATCTGATTTATTTCTCTTAGCAAATTATTCTCAAGATCCATCCATGTTGTCACAAATGACAGTCTTCTCAATTGCTTATTTTTTTAGACCTTTTCTTGACTACTACACTTCAAATATCCAGAGACTTCTTTCTTCAATTCTAACCATATAACCACTACCTCAGAAGCAAAATGCCCAATTGGGCATTTTGATCTCCAGGGCACTTTTAACCAGTTGTAAGAGAAAATAAATTTAGTTTGGAGAGATTTATTCTATAGGTATTAATTCTACTTTTTTTCTACACAACCAGTAGGTTCACAGAGAGGACCCGATTATTAGCTTGATATTTTGTCTTTGCCTTAGCATACAATTTAGGTAACTTTCAGAGAGAAGGAAGGTACATAAGTCCTAACTAAGGCAAATTTTCACTCAGAAACTAAGACTTTATGGGAATATCCCAGGTTAAACTTAGCTTTTATTTTACACATATATTCAAGTCACTTGGTATTCCTTTGTAACTGTCCGGCTAGTCCTTTTGCAGAGTCTCTCTGTGGCTTAAGCAAATGGTTAGCACTAATTGTTTCTCACCTTGAGGAAAACATTTACTGTGGAAGAATTTTTACTAGATCAACAAAGCAGTTACTTCTTGGGGCGTGGGGAAATGTCTATTTGTATCTTTTGACCATTTAAAAAATTTTTTTATTGTTTAGTAGTAAAAGTTCTTTATATGTTCTAGATACTAGATGCTTATCAGATATATGATTTGAAAATATTTTCTCTCACTGCATTGTTTGTCTTTTCACTTTCTTGATGGTGTCCTTGAAAGTACAAAAGTTTTTAATTGTTAGGCAATTCAATTTATCTATTTTTTCTTTAATTGCTTATGCTTTAGCTGTTATTCTTTTTAAAAACCATTGCCTAATCCAAGATCATAAAGGTTTAGACCTATGTTTTTTTCAAAAAGTTTTATAGTTTTAACATTTAGATTTAAGTTTTTGATCTGTTTTGAGTTTGTGTATATTTTACAAGATAGAAATTTATCATCTAGAATATTAATGCAATGAAATATTTGAAACAGATACCCAAATTATATCTATACCATCACAGTTAAGATCTCTTCTAATTAAAGGTTTAACAAAATAATGTCTTTCAATTTCATATAATGAAAAGTGAAAAATATGTATAATGCAATTTTTTTCTAAGTATTAAAATTTAATTTTAAAAATTATGCTAAATGAGTCAGCAAGATGTGTACATAGTCGAGCTATATTGGGAGTATCATGTCATTAGCATCTCATCCAATTTGAGCTAATCACCTTTCAGATCACATAATCTTGAGCAGCTTACAGAACATTCACAGAAGAGGATGAGAATAGCTCCAAAATAATCAAAATCAAAGAAAGCAATTTTTTAATTAAAAAACAAGTAGACCTGACTATTTTGCTGACTACAATATGCAAAGTGCATCATAAATATCAATGAAACTTAAACTTTGAACAATTACACATCAAAATTTTATTTTTTTGTAAATAGTAATTAAATTCCAAATCAGGAAAATAGTATCCTACACAAATCAAAGCAAACAATGCATCAGTGGAATTTAAACAACTATCAAAGAGAACTCTAGACTAAACAAGATAGGAATTATCACCTTTAGTTATATCTAGATAGGTACCGAGTTTGAGCAAAGTCTCATTAAATACTTACAGTCTTGATTCCCCTTCTAAGATTAAGAAAACCAAGTGAGTAGCACCAAAAAAGATAATTATCTCTAAAGAGGACTGAAGGTACCCATCTGTGTAGGAAAAATGATCTATTAGGATAACAAAAACCTTTTAGAATCTCTCCCTTTTTATAACTAAAAGAAGAAAAGCAATGTTTACTGGCATTTAACTATTAATATAATTTTGCCTTGAAGTCCTCATTTAGTCTATATCCATATATATAATCCAGGTAATTTCCTGTCCTGTGGGATTGCTATCCCCAAAAAAAGAGTGGAAGTTCCACAACACAGTTTGACATAGTGGTGTTATTCATTTGCTTTCAGCATAGAGCATCATATTCTAGTAGACAAGAATGTGATTTATTCATTACATTATTCAATTTTAACTAAACTAATCCTCATTACATGGGAAAATAATAACTATAGAATACTTCTGTAAAAAAAAGTCATGGATTGATGATACAGGGAGGAGATAAAAATTAACAATAGAGAATTACAGAACTAACTCTTCTAGAAATCTCTACAACCAGCTCATCAGCCATGTTGAAAAATGATGATAATCTAATCAGATCTTATAAACAGTTGCCAAAAATATTAAAAATATTTTGAAAGCTTTTGAAATGTGCATTTATGTATCATTTACAATAAACAATTTAGAGTGTTTGTGACTTTAACAATGAGTGAGAAAGTAATTAGTTTCTACAAGAACTTCATGCTATGAAGAAAGAATTTTAGAGAAAAAAATTGGAAATATCTCTTTACATGTAGTTACAACAAAAATTTGTGTATCGACATTAAAAAAGAAAAACATGACTATACGCTTCCATCCAAATGAAAGGTTTTATATATTTACATTATTTGTTCAAAATCTAGATTACTTTTTGCAAGAATCAATTATTGACTCCCAGCGAAGTGAATTTAAAAGATGAATTACATCTACAAATCTTTGCATAATGGGTAAATGCAATTTTAAAGTGAATATCATTTTGTATTAATTAAAGCCAATAAAACATTTTTCACTTTTTTATATTTTTACATTTTTTTAGCTTTATTAGGATATATTGGTGTATATCATTGTATGAGTTTAAGGTATACACCATAATGAGTTAGTCCATGAGTATTTTGAGAAAATGAAAATTACCACAATAAGTTCAGTTAACACCTTCATCACCTCACCATTTTGTGTATGTATATGACAACATTTAAAATCTACTCTTAACAACATTTAAGTTTATAATACAGTAAAGGGAACTATAGTCCATGTACATTAGATCCCCAGAATTTATTCATCTTATTAACTGAAAGTTTGTACCCTATATTTCTTCCATTTAACTCTACTGCTTCTGTGACAGCCATTAAAACCAAGAATCAAAATAAACTGAATTCAAAACCCAATTTTTAAATCACTTTACCAAATGGTATTTAAAACAAGATTTTCAAAAATAATAAAGCATATTGAAATATACTACATTCTCTGAAATTTTAATAATTATTTTGGGTAAAAGCAGAAAAGGATGTTTGCTCTATTGAAAATGAATGAAATTATTTTAAAGTGTTATTACTCTTTATGACATTATTCTTTTAAATTTTTATTAAGAAAATTACACATAGTACTTTAGTAATTTATTAACAAACGACTTTAGATTTATTGGGAATATTTTCAAAATTGCTCATTAGTGTGTATCATCAAAAATTCTGAGAATCACTGCCTCAGAGAATGTTGCACAATATAGCTTTATTATGTTACTTTCTGAATGTGCTTTATAGTGCCTAATTATGTTATATAATGGAAATAGCCCAGCACTGAGTGACCTAGATTCTAGTTCAATTTAAAAAGCTATAAAGCCCCAGGCAAGTCAACTTATATCTCTGGGACACTTTTGCTCATCTGTAAAATAACGTGGACTGAATGGTCACTAATAACCTATTTAGCCCTGAAATTCTGGTTTCAGAATTACTTTTCCTATGAAACTATGAGTTTACAGCTACATGTTATTTAATTATAATTAATTTATCATAGAACAAGTGACTTCAACAACAAAAGACAATAAGAAAGCAAAAACAAATCTTGAGAAAATGAATAAAAATTCATGTTAAAAACCAGATCACAAGAGTGAAAATGTGATTATTTTACAGGCACTACTGCCTTCCACATATCAGGCACAGTGATTTGCTTCTAAAAGAACACAAAAGTTAATATAACGCTATCTCTAACATTCTGGAACTCTGAATTACTTTCTGCATACTTTGTAAATCAGTAACACCAGCATTGACTGAAAGATCACATTATTGCTTAATTCTCATTTAGAATGAGAATTATGTAGTTACTTTTTAAAGTGGAATTACATCCTAATATGCAAAAGGGAAGAAATAAAATAATCTATTTAGATAACCCCAACTAAAATGTATTAGAGGATATTCTTGTTTCTGGGTGAAATGCAAAAGAAGTTTCATATATCATTTATCTAGGCTTTGTTCCAAAATATTTTATAACATATATAACCTTTCCCAAATCATTCCTTGGGTACAAAGCATTAAGTGTGGTATTGTTTTTGTTCCCTGATATTTGCAGTTTTGTACTGAAGATGATCAATAAGTAGGACTATGAAAGTGTCACTTGGTCATAAAAGACAATGTGCCTAATTTATTACAGTTCATACTTATAAGCATACTTATATATATGATTAAAAGATATAAATAATCTGTTACATAATAGTTTTTAAGAAAAAAATAGCTCCCTGATTCACTAGAATTACTTCTTTCACTCATCAATTCAGCAGATACCATCTAATAATGCCTGCTCTACAAGGTGCATTGTTGTAAACTTTGAATATTTGTTAGTGAACAAGATAAAGCTTTTGTCCTCCTAGAGTTTCATTCTAGAGAGAGAAACAAAGTTATTAAGCAAACAAATAATTCTTCATAGTAATGAGTGCTCTAAGAAAAAAGATAGCAAGTTTTTAGTAGAGGCACTATAATGTACTACACCAAGGTATTTTTAATAAGATGATAAAAGTATAACTCTGATGAAGTGTTTAAAGTTTTAGTGATGGAAGAGATTGGAGAAGTTTAGAATTTCAGTTTTGGAGTCCCAACGGATACAAAAATCTATGTTCTGACCATGTAATGAGTAGAGTATAGCTGACACGTTTTAGAAGGATTAACAAACTCTGATCCTGAGGCAACCAGGTTGGGTCAGCAACAAGAATATTAAAAAATTACATTGGCAAGTAGATTTGGCAAGTAGCCAAAGTTCTTTTTTGAATATGGGGGAGTAACTGAAGTTAGGAGAGAGTAATTTTTAAGAAGTAGGAGAGATAGTTGGACTCCAATAGCCTGGAATCATTTTTAATGGGTTTTACAGAGATGGAGGAGTAATCATCTTTTTACAATCACTCAAAAAATATTTAAAGAATACCTAATTGATCTAAAAATAGTAAATCTAAAAAACATGACCACGTAAGAGAATGAGTAGTATTTGATTGAAATCACCTCATGGACCTAGTGTCCCAATGGACAAAGGAAATTAAGTCATGGAAGAGAAAGGATGTCAGGAGCATTCTGTGAAGAAGTAAAACATGCATGGAACAATAGAGTTGACTAAAATGTTAGCAATGGAAGAATGGATAGAGGGAAGCACAGAACAGAATGAGGATTAAAATTCTTATGAGAATAGGTAATCCAAGTGACTTATATTTTATTTGTGTCATAAATGACAGGAATGTAAATAAGTAAAGCAATAGACATATAAAGGCATTTCAAATAACTGGAGACTAGCAAACATACATATATATAATATGTAATGTAATACACATAATATATAATGTAATACATGTCAGGCATAGATAGTGTTATATATATCTTAGGATGTTAAAGAAGGCTTCATTCATTTATTCACTCATTATTTCAAGAACTATATTTTGAGAATCTACTTACTCGTCAAAAGCATAATTCAAAAAGTCCATTGAATGTGCACACACGAAAACATTTGATAACCTCAAGTTTCAAGACAATTGTGCTAAAACAATGAAATATGTATTTGTGTTAAAACAATAAAATAATTTGAATTATTTTCCATCTCTGATCTGGCTTTCTTTATTGATTACTAATTGATTTTTGTCGTTGAAAATGATTGAAGGATGTGCATTTAAGCACAGATATAGCTATATAATGTTTACTATATTCTTAAGCTTCGAATCTTACACTTATGGTAACACAATCAGGGTCAGCATGAGAACTTGTACTGATAATCAGAACTTTATTTTACATTCATGTTCTCTTTTTTTCTTCTGTCCTTTTATGAGTTCAGAAAAACAATTTCTAAGTTCCTAAATGTTATACAATTATAAATGATTATCCTACAGTCCGGATTTGTCATTCTGTGACTAAAACTCTTTAACGTGGCACCTTCTATTTCCTGATTTTTTAGTTAGCAAAAGAACCTATTGTGCAGAAATTTCTATAAGTTTTCAAACCTTTTACCCTCTCTACTTTTTAGGTTAAACCACATGACATGCTAAACCTTTAAAGGTGAAAATCAGTTGGGAGCATTTTTAATTGAGAAAAATAAACAAATTCTTACCATCAACCCACCTTCCAAAAATTGTTATGAAAATTATGACATAAAATCTGACCTACACTAGTAAGAAGATAAAACAAAGAAATGCAGAAAATGAAATAATAGAAAAAAAGAAAATTGATAATTTGGTCATTTCAGTCAAATAACTTACAGTCAGTAATTGACTCAATTTTTCTGAAAAGTTTTTTTTTTCTATTCACGCAACTAGAATATTTTAACAATTTAAATCTGTGTCTATGCTGAAATTGTCTATATAGTACTGGTGATTAATGTTACCACTGCTCCAAACAATACTTCCTATGGAGGGCAGAGGAGAGAGGGGGAGGAGAAGAGAGGAGAGATAGAGTGAGGATGAGAGGGAAAGTGAAAAGGTATATTTACCACAACAAATGTTTGCCCTGCAGCATACTATTTAAGGGTAAATAACTTAAATGGTTTAGTGTAACAAAAAATAATTTATTTTTTCTTTCTCTTCTCAATTACTCAGCTTTCACTGAAAAAAAACTTCATAAGATGCTTCTTTCAATAAATATCTAAGTTATAATGTGAACTCAACACCATCATGGAGGTAATATATGCTTTTGGGTCTTAAAGGAAATCTTACATTTTAAAAGAATTCATTGCTAGTTAAATCAACATTTATGCTACACTCAGGAACAAAGAGCAAAATGGAAGAAAGACACTTCCTGAAATCACTCCCTCCTCACAGAGCAGTTTTCCACCACTCTGTTAGCAAATATATTATTCTTTTGTTAACTGCAGATAAATTCTTGGTCTTCCTCCTTGCTTGTTTTTTCACCCTCTTATTCTATCTGGAGATTTTGGTTTGTTTTTCCTGACAGCATTTGAGAATTCTAAGCTACCAAAGTGGTGCCAGCCCACACTGTGCACAGTAAGTGAAGAAGAAACAATCTGGCTCTTGTTTTAACACTTTGCAAATAACAACTTGTTTCTCCTGCTTGATTCCTGCCCCTGGACATCCAACAGTGCAATAATCAATCTAAGGAATAAAAGACAGTCTTTTCATTCATCTTCTCCACATGTAAATTTGGCCATTTAAGATGGGTATTTATAATCCAAAGGCAAATTTTAGTTTTAATCATGCATTGGGATTCTTTTACACAGTAAGTAATGTCACCTTCCTCTACATTTTTTACTAAATTCTAATAAATCACTATTAAAACTTGTGTTAACTGCAATAGCAAAGAACTTTTTTTTTTCCTTAAAAGGGGCCCAAATGACAAGAGTCTTGATCAAATCAACCTACCTTGCTAAACTTTGGAAAATAGAGGACAAGAACACCATTTTCATTGTTTTGTTAATGCTGGGGTGATGTGAAATCTGGTGCTTTCCCAGCGGCATGGGAGAGGAGGATAGTGGTGTTGTGTGTTGTCCCTTGTTTCTTCCCTACTGAAGCAGCAAAGATTTACAGGCAGCAAGATTTAGAAAAAGTAAAATTGAAAGTACAGTTTAGGAGAAAGGCCATGCTAAGGAAGGCTGCAGCCCTGTGGAATTCGGGAGGTGAAGAGATGAGATAGTAAGCCCCAAGGGAGGAGTGGATATTGAGCAGAAAGCTGTAAGTGCAGAAATGGGAAGGTCTGTTTATACTTGGGCTATGATGTGAGGTTACCTTGACTGACAGTTGGTTGTTATATAACACTTGGTTACTCCTTGCTGCTTTATAAGCTTACTATAAGACATGCAGTGTTGTGAAATAAATTGCACCCTCTGGCCCTAATTCATATGTTGAAGCCCTAACATTCAGTGTGGCTATATTTGGAGATGGAGCCTCTAAGGAAGTAATTGAGTTTAAATGAAGTAATAAGAATAGGACCTGCTTCAATAGAATTGTCTTTATGAGAAGAAACACTGGAGAGTAGTAGGCTCTTTATGCACACACCAAGAAAAGGCCATGTTGGGCTATAACTAGATGGTGGGTGTCTACAAATCAGGAAGAAAGTCCTCACCAAAGACCCAAATCAGCCAGAAACTTGGTCTTGAACTTCTAGCTTCCACAACTGTGAGAAAATAAATTTTTGTTTTCTAAGCCACCCAGTTTGTGGTATTTTGTCAATGGCAGCCTGAACAGACTAAGATACACAGCTCTTAGCAGAAATTGGTTATTCCGGCTCTTTAGAAACCATCTCCAGCCTCCTCCTCTTAGCTCCTCTCCTTTAGATGACTTATCCACTTAGACCAGCCTTACTATTCTTCAGTAAACTCATTAATTTACCAGGTTTCCTGAATACTTTAAATCATCTTGTACATGTAATGAATGAGGTACAGGTTTTGATGCTTCAAATTTGAATAACAAAAAGACACAAAGTTATAGAAAAACAGAGAAGGTGATAGAAACTACTCAAGTCACTGAATTCTCTCTTGCATTCACTCTCATTATTGTCTATTTTTCACTCTTAAGACTTTCAAACTTGATTCAATTGGTATACTGGCATGAACTATTATATTATGCAGAGGTTCTTAACCAGGGATCAATGCTAAAATTATAAGAACACCCAAATATTATTTATAAAATTTGACATATGTAGTAATTTCTCTGGTGAAAAAAATTCTCAATGAAATGCACTGCCAAAATTTTCCTTAAGATATAAAAATTTACCTACTCAAATTATAGGATGTGTTCTTCTTGTGTTTGATGTATGAATAACAGTTTCCTTTGCACTTAACCTAATAAAAGTCCTACTAAAAAAGAAAAAAAAAAGTCAAACATAAAATATTTGATGAGGGCTAAGCTATAGAAGAAAAGAAGAGTAACTATTATAAACTGTTTCAAGACATTCCTTCTTGGATTGTTCCTGACCTCTCCAATTCATGTGTTGTCATCCTTTCCTCATATCCTCTACCTTCCATCTGTAATGTACAGCTGGTGCTAACACTCTATATAGTTATGTCCAATTTTTCTTTCTTTGCCAGATACTCTTTCCACTTTGGAGTTAGTATAATTTATACAATGAAGCTTGGAAACCTCATGAGAATTGTGAATAAAGTAAAAAACATCTTCAAAAGAAAGCCTGAACAATGATCAGAGCAAAATTTCTTTTTTTAATGAAAACACTAATACATGCTCTATTTCAATGGAGCTTAAAGGTATTATTTATAAACCATAATATCTTATGCCCCAATATTTATTGATATGGAAAGAAATGAGTGAAACAGGGAATATTATCTGTCAAATCTAAAAGAGGAAAAAGCTTCAAAAGTAGGAATATTTATAGAACAATAATTATCTTCTATAACCAATTGGCCATGGTATTGGTGAACTTTTAATTAATCTGACAATGAGACTACAAGGTAAGCACAAATCAAACTCATAAAGTCTTTTTTTTAGTACCTGAAAGAACAGTAACTTACTTAAGGAAGCAATACTGAAAATCATTTTGACTGTTAGGAAATATCAGCCTGTTCATTTGAAGAGCTGAAAGACATGACTTGAGAAAAAGAGTTTGAAAGTTTTAGATCTTCCTTATATGGTACTGATTCAACTCTATAGCAAGCACATGTAGTGAAGTTCCAGAAGTCACTTTATAAAACTAGAAAATTGTGGCTAAAGCAATTTTTCCATATTGAGAAGTTTTTTAGAAATATTATTACAAAAATACAAAACTTTATCAAGACACTGAATTACAGTTTATTTAGATTTAAATGGAATTTAATCAGATGTCGTCTATTAAGGTTTGCAAAATTTTTCAAAAGTAATTTTAATCCATTTTTTATAACAGAAATTTGTTTGACACTGAAAATATACAGACCTGGTTAATACTCATTGAACTTTTAAAAAATTGACTATTCCATATTAATTATTTTTCTGAAGTAAATACAAAATAGTTTTGACAAGTAATTAAATGTTACATTTAGAGCAGTTTATGATCTATAAGACAACACTAAATAATTTTGGACTAAATCATTCATCTTAAGTCCTTTGTTGGATTTACTTATTTTTACAAATAAGAAAGAGCTAATACCTTAACTATATATCAATATTGATGGCATTTATATTATCTAGTTTTAGTTAGAATGTGGGTTGTTATGAATTCAGTTTGTTATCAAATTGGTTCTTTTCCCTTCCCACAGACTGAATGTCTCTATAAATTCCTGAAGGACATCAGGAAAGGAAAACAATGAGAAAGGTGACATAGTACTGGTCTAAAAGAAAGCTGGATAATAGCAGCCCCTTGGAAATTTAATTCAAAAAACTTGTCTGGGATAACTTGGCCTTCTCATGTAAAATATAAAATTGAGAGACATGTACTACTAGAAAACAGGAGCAGCTATCTGGTACCGCTAATAATTCAGACATTTTGAAATGAGGAAAACACTCAGTTTTTTTTTTTAACATGAGAAACCACAATGTAGGACTATCAGCTGGGATCAGAATAATCTCTGAAAAAGGCTGAAGTTGACTTCCATTTTAAGCACTATGTCAGACTAGTTGTCCTATGAAACCCTCTGTTACAGAATACCTAAGAATAATGCACAAAATATGCTAAAAACAAACAAACAAAAAAATACAAAAAAAATTTATTGATGAGCTGGCAGAAAAAATAAGGAAATTCTCAGAGGCGAGACCTGACAAAAAGTACAAATTCATAAAGGCCTAAAATTGACATTCCTGAGGGTTTGATTTTAACTGATCACAAGCCTGATTTAAAGGAGTATTTTAAAAAGCCTAGGTCCCCTGCAAGTTGAGAAGTCAGATGGAGACCTCCACATAATGCTGAACACCTGAAAGCCTTCCAAACTTGGATGTGATAGAGATAATACAGGTTCAGCATAATACCTTCCTGAGAGCAGGTGAAGACTACATTTCCCAGCCACCCTTGCAATTTGGGATGGCATCATAGTATTTGGCCAGTAAGGTGTAGGTGGATATGATGTACTCCACTTCTATACCTGGCTCTCTAGAGGTAATGTATTCCACACAGCAAAGTTTAAAATGGGGAAGGACAGTCCACTCCACATCACACATGGCATGAGAAAAATAAACCTTTATTTTTTTAAACAAGTAAAATTTGGGGCTTATTTTTAACTACAGTTAGTCTAATAATCTTGACTATTATAATAATTAACCAGAAAAAAATTTTTGCTCTACACAGAGAAATTACAGAATACTGGCCCTCAATAGGATATGATGCTGGACTTAATACTCAAAGGTGTGCTGGAAAAAAAGTCCAAACAAAAACTTAGTTTAGAGAGGCCCTAAAACATTAGAGCCCTCAGGTACACTGTATATGGAATTCAAATTTCCCTCATGAAATAAACTTTAAATCTAGGATCAAACCTTTTCAAAGCTACAATTCCAATATTATGTTACAAATAAAAAACACAAAACACAGAATGAGGCAAGCTACCAAGAGCAAGAAAGAAGAAGCAATGAAACGCAGAAACAGAAATGCAAAAGCTACAAATATTAAAATTATCACAGGGAACATATAAATGCTTATGTTAATAAAATGCTATTTAAAAATCATAATTAAGCACTAACAGAGTTTAGAAACTTACCATGCAGTTTTGGAAAGAACCAAATTAATTTCTAAAAACAAATAACAATTGAATTTAGAAATTCCAGATTAGACACTAAATTCTAAAGAGAAAATAAATAAATTGATATATTAAAAAAAACACATTATTTAGAATCCAACACAGAAAAAAATATGGAAAATATAAAGTTTAAGAAATGTATAAGATAGTCAGGTGTTCAAAAAATGTTTATGAAGTAGACATGGTAATTAGAAATTTCATTGGATTTTTACGAGAGGTAGAAAGAAAGAGGGGCAAGAAATACTCAGACATAACAAATTTCCAGAATTGATAAGAGAATTCTATTCCAGATTTAGAAAATTGAATACATCTCAAGAACAATAAATAAATAAATAAATAAATAATCTACAGTCAGACCAGCTAGAGAAACTGAAGAACACCAAAAGTAAAAAGAAATTATTAAAAGCCCAACAGAAAGAATACCTACAAAGCACTTTTTTTAGACTAACAATATATTTCTCAAAAATGGAAGATAAGAAAGAGTTGGATTAAATCTTCAAAGAACAGAGATAAAAATAACTTTTAGTATATATTCAATTAAATCACTTTCCAAGAACTGAGAGGAATTAAAAACATTTTTATTCAAATATTTACCAGGAGTACTACTACCAACAAATGCTCATTAAAGAACTTCTAAAGAATGTAATTCAAGAAGAAAGAAATTAATCCAAGAAGAAATGCTAAAGTGTAAAAATGACTTTTGAGGATTAAAAAATGATAAACATATGAATAAATCATTGAAAGCTTGACTTCACCAAACAATAATAATATTAACATGTATAATTGATGTAGTTAAAAATTAATGATAAGGAAACTTGTTTTAGAATAGATCAGGACAGAAAAGTACTCTTGCTGCAAAGCTGGACAAAGCCAGATAAATTATAAATATAATATTTTTAAAAAATCAGAGAACTTCAGAAGCAACAAACTAAATTCCAGAGAGAAGAAAAATGCTTTTATGTGAGCAAGAGTTTTTATCTTTCCCCTGCAGGCATTTCTGATTCTGGGAGCTTGCTGAGTACCTGGCTTATCCGTTAGAGCCTGGGCTAGGGAAAAGAGAAACTAGCAAAACTTTTAGTGATTCCCTGCAGGACTGGTGTGACAAACTGGAAACCTGAAGGATGTCAAATGTAGAACTGCTCCTCCTCATAGAACATTTGCTGAGTTCTGCGCTACACAGAAATCCGGGAAACAGGCCAAAAGCTTCCAGAATGCAAAATGAAATCTCCAGAACATTTATGTAAAGGTCCTAACTCAAAAATACTGCTAATCTTACATTCAAGGAATCTGCATATTTTGAAGTAATGAAAGGAGACTGAAGAGCTGGACTGAGATGTCTGAAGAGCATAGCTAAATTTTTTATAGTATTTCAAACCCGAGGAGAAAGATATACCAGACTTAGAATTAAAAACCTGTGCAAGTGAAGGAGGAAGCACAACAGACATGAGATGGGTTAAAGCAGAAGAGAAGGCTGAGTTTACTAAACTGAAACCCAGCCCCAACTTGATTATGACTGATTGGATGCAGGGGCTTCAACCATCATTCTATTTACTAACAAAGGAAAATAACTTCAGGCAGAGCCTCTAGAGTTGTATTATATACAATGTCCAATGTACATTAAGAAATTAGTAGACATGTGGAGACAAGAAAGTATGACACTCCTGAGAAAAAGAGAGAAACAATGGCCTAAATACTGAAGTTAGAAAATAAAGAATTTCAAAAATTTATGGTTAATATGTTTAGAAAACGATAGAAAAAAGAGATATAGTAGATCAAACAGTAGAAGTTTTTAAAGAAAATTAAAATCTGTAAATGGGGCTCAAATGAACACTCTATAAATTAAATGAGAAAATATCTGAAGCTAAGAAATTAATAGAGTTAAACAGCTGACTGAATACAGCTGAAAAAGGTGAACTAGAAAATACGTTTTAAAAACTGAAGCAAAAAGCAAAAAGGAATGAGAAAGCACACAATATAAAGAAAATGTAGGAAATTGTCTCTGTTCAAATACCCAGAGAACAGACTTTGATGAAAAGGTTTGCATTCATGAGGTTTATTAGTGACAGCTCTTAGAAAAACATTAGAGAGTAAAGAATAATTGAACAGAAAGAGAAGTTGAACCAAGCTGCAATTGCAGGAGAGGCCTTAGTCAATCCTATATGAGCTCTAGAACTGAGATGGCCCTTAAATCATGTCCCAAATCAAGGCAAGGGAGCTGAACATTTTTACCTCCATGTTGAATGCAGTTACTGTCTCTGAGAAGGAAGCAAAAACCTGAGCAAAGGGTCTCTCTTTAGCCAACAGCCATGCTAGAGAAGGACTCAGCTGTGTGTTGCCAGCAATCAACACTCCCAGCAGTAGGTGGAACAGTGGGGCATCTAGTTCACCCCAGGCTGGTTCACCACAGCCTCCGCTATAGCCCACTCCTTGTGTGCTTAGATCCACCCACTTTACGTAAGTTCATGCATCTGGGAAAAAATCCTCCAGGATTCTGGTTTATCTCTTTTCCTGTATAAATTTACAAAGACAAAGTTAATGAATACATTGTATCCCTCACTATAGCAGCTGTTCTTAAAGATATTGAAGTTCACCTTCTCTCTTCTACTGACCATTCCAGATTCACCATTGGTTAGCACCTCCTCTGGTTTAGGTCATTTATGTGGTGGGCACTTATTTTGAGCCTCTGTTCATTAAGCTTTTCTTGGGCCCTGGCTGCTGCCCCTTAGCCATTTATCATCAAAAGTGAGCAAAGGAATGCCAAAGGATATACCACTGGATTATTTGGGTTCTAAACATATTATTCTCTATCTTGATGATAAGCTTTCTCAGTACAGGGTGCTGGAGACACCTAAAAGGAAGAAGAGACTTCCTGAAATATCCAGTGTGGCCCAGGCAGTCAGCAGTGTGGGTGTGAGGACAACTAACAGAGCTCACCCCAGTATGGGCCTAGTACATCTTCACTGCATTACCTCAAAGTTATTTCTATTCTCACACTCTCTACCAAAATCAGACCACAGAGAACTCATTCACTTTCTCATTCCACACTGGTTCGCTATGTTACTGTCATCATGTCGACTGGACCTCTTGATGTGGAAAGTACTTTAGGAGATAATCCCCATAAGATTTCTGAGACCCACCATCTTAGTGAAGTTTCTAGGGGTTTAGTGGTCCAGAGTACTGTGATGTCCCCTTCAAAGAAAACTCGTTATACCTAGCTCAACATCCCACGGAAGAAGAGTCTGAATGCTTAGCAGGCATCTTTGGATTTTGAAGATAAATGTCATATTTGAGAATTTTGCTCTGATTCATTAGACAGTAATTATAAGCTGGAAAGTTGTATGACTTAGAGCAAGTGAAAATGATGCAGCAGGTGATCACAGTGAAATTTGTTCTAACAATTGGATTTTATGACTCAGCAAATCTAATGCTATTTAAACTGTCCAGGTCAAGGAGGGCACTGTGCAGATGCCTTTGCCAGCCCGCATAGGAGAATCACATTGCAAACCCCCAAGAAACAGAAGCAAAGCCATAGCCTCTTTTGGAAATAACTATTTTTTTATCAAAAAAAAAAAAAAAAGAAAGAAAAAGAAATAGTTACTGCTTGCTACAGGGCCCTAGAAGAGACTGAATACTTGACCAGAGAGTATCAGGAGATCAGAAATGTATCATGAACTGCTTTTTAGCCAATTTACCAAGTTGTAGTTTGGGGATGCAGAGCATCACGTCCCAACCAAGTGGGAGTGGTATAAAAGATGTTGGGCCCAAGCAAATCTCCTAGCAAGTTGAATGAACAAATGGCTCTGATCCCTGTGGCACTAATCCTCCTGCATTGCCCTTTCTCTTTTAATCCATACATACAGGCTTGTAAGATTTCCCTATGTTCAATTGACCATGGGAAAAAAAAATACATGCCTGGTTTACAGAAGGTTCTGCAAGGTATTACAGTAAAATAGTTAATGTTCACACAACATAATATTTTCAACAATGAATATGGATGAACAAATAACTATATACATCAAATAAATTCATCTCAAAAACATAATTCAGTGAAATGTTATATTGTAGAAAAACACAGTGTGACTCCACTTATAAAAAGGTCCAAAACCGGAAAAGTAGAAATGAAAATATTTAGAGATACATTATAAGAAAGCAAGAAATGACTAATACAAAATGTAGGCCATGGATGCCTTTGAATGTTTGGAGTGGAGAGAAGAGTGGTGGTAGTTCTATTAGAGAAGCATAGAAACTTCCAAGGAATTGGTAACATCTTTCTTAAGCTTGTGATGGGTATATGAATATTAATCTCATCATTCCTTTTACTAGTGGTCCTCAATCCAAGCTACACTTTAGAATCATATAAAGAGCTTAAAACAAAAACATAAAGAAAAACTGATGTTGAGGCACCAATTTAATTATACAGAAGTATTTGGGTATCAATATTTTCATATGCTTTTCAAGTGCTTCTCATGCATAGCTGGGTTTGAGAAACATTGCTTTGCATTCTTACTATACTCTTTTCTGTATATTTCATATTTCACAATTTTTTAAGATACTGAGGAAACAGGAAATGAAGAAATTCTCTATTTAGACTTGCTGTGGTGTATTGACCTGTTTTGCTCAGTGCTTCATGTCAGCCAGGTCATGTTCGATTATTAGCCTTTAGAGAGAAGCCATATAAATGTTCTCATGAGGTATTGAACCCAGCTGAACTCAGTCAACTCATTTGCCCTTTCTCTTTAATCACTGCCTCATCTGCAGAAGAATTCCACCCTGGCCTAACAAACTTCCAGTATCGGGAATGTAGGCATTTTTCTTTGTGCTATTTATTCTCTGATTTTAAAAATATTTCTCTTTTCTCTGTTATTTTCTTTGTATGTTTCAGGAACTATCTTTTTCTGCTTCTTTTCTCTCTAAAAATTCCACTTAGTACTTTTTTTCCCACTATCTTTCTTTTGTGGAAATGTCCAAGCTCTGACTTAGGTCTCTTTCCAAATGAAGGTGATGATTTTAGAAAGAGAAAATAACAATTTAAATTTATTAACTAAAAACTTTGTCTTCCTAACTGGTGGGAAAAAAAAAAAAAAACAATTTCATTGTATAAGGATATTAAATCTGATAGCCTTATCACAGGTTTTTCCTTTATTTTCATATGTTTCTAAAAATATGTAGGAGCAAATCAGTGACAAAGTTTTTATTTTATTTATTTATTTATTGTTTTTATTTTATTAATAGAACAACTAAGCTTTTAAATGTCATGTCTTCAGTGTAGTCTTTAAGATCTCTAAGAAACGGTATATTTTAAATAGCGTTGAATCCAAATCAAAGATATCAAATGTATACAAATGGAAGTTATGATCTTTTAGGATGAAACTTAAGAAATCCAGCTTAATAAAATCAATACTAGCTTTGTTTTATCATGTAAGCAAAGCGTGAAAATTCAAGCCAATAGCACATTGAGGAAATCGAAGACGTGAAACATTTCAAATTCCCATTACTGAATGAGATGCTTAAATGTTAATGGTATGCTGAAAATAATTGTAATTTTTCACCAACACTTTAGGGAATTATACTGAGACATACCAAATACTTTTCTTATGCAAGGTATTACAAATGAAGTATTTCTCTAACACTTTTGAAAGGCCACTTGTGGTCCAGTACATAAGAATTTAATAAAAATAAAATATAGAATACTTTCTGAAATCTCTCTCTCTAATTTTTCAGATATTTTTAGTTATTTCCAGACATTGAGTATATTGAAAAGAAGAAAATACACTAGGTTTAGTCAAATGATTATGACATTTTCCAAAATATTTTCTCAAAATAATTGTTAATAGAAAAAAGCTGACATAATTTTCCAAACATAATAGCATAAAAAAGACAGATGAAGATCAGTTGTCAAGAAACTAACATTAGAATTATTACATAAAAGTAGTTAACCTTAGAGATAAAACTGACATTTAAGTATATTTCAAAAGAATCCTAGCTTTCAGGCAGGAAGCTTGTTTGGGTCAAAATACTCTTTTCAAGAAAGAAGAAAAGATTAGGCAATTAACCTTTTAATCCATTTAACAGTTCAAATTCTTAACATTTCAAAATTATGCAAATAGCACAAAGATAATTGTTAAAAAATATTTGAGAAAGAAAAAGAGATAATATGATGGTGGTGGTGGAGGTGGTAGTGGTAGTGGCGTGTGTAGAGGATTTTGATAATTAAAAGTAAAAAAGAAAAAGTCTATTTGAGGAGATATTAAAACAAACTATAAGTATATATTTTTTATAAAGGTTAAATTTGAGGTCATTCTTTTCATATTCTAATTATCTAAGGTGGTGAGTATTATAGCCTGAATTTTTTTTTTAAAGAAAATATATATTACACTTGAATAAACAAAGTCACCTATTTAATTACCTGGTAGAATTCAGTTAAGATACATGTACAAAGACAACCTTAGGCTGTATGAAAGAACATAGTGTATTGCTCTTGGAGGTGGATATGAAAGAAAGGTGGAAATATAAGATAGGATTAACATGGGAGTTTCAGGATCTTTATACTTCTTTCCAATGGCGGATATTTGTTTTTAGCTTATGTAGTTCTCAAACAGAAACTTTTAAACTAATGTGTTTTAAAATACACTTCTTCTCATAACATAGAGACTAAAATTAGTTTAAACAACTAAGATATTGATTATCTCACATAATATGACATCCAGAAGTAAAACAGACTCCAGAGTGGTTGACTCAGGAGCACAATAACATTTTTCAGGGATTAGTTTTGGATTTATTTTTTCTTATTGTTTCTATACTTTCATCCTCCATGTTGTCTTTATGCTGAGGCTCATAGGTATCAGATCCAAAACTAGAAATATGCCTAGGAATACAGAAAAACATCTCTTCTAGCATATTTTTTAGATGTGGTAATATTTTCCCCTAGAATTATCTAGTACTTCTAACATTTTATGACATAGAATGACCATGTCTTTTTAGGAATGAGTCACTGGCAAGGGGTAATTTAATGTCACATGGCTAGACTAAATTTTCTATGGATAGGCAAAAGACCTAGAATAGCCAACACAATATTAAAAGAGAAGGATAAAGTCAGAGGATTGACACTACCTGACTTCAAAACTTAAATCTATGGTTATCCAGACAGCATGGAATTGGTGGAAGAATAGATAAGTAGATCAAAAGAGCAGCATAGAAATCCTAGAAATAGACCCACATGAACTATCTTTCACAAAGGAGCAAAGGCAATACAATGAAGAAAAGATAGCCTTTTCAACAATGATGTTGGAACAAATGAATATCCACATGCAAAAAAAAAAATGAATCTAGATAGATCATAACCCTTTTATAAAAAATAACTCAAAATGGATTATAGACCTAATGTAAAACACAAAACTATAAAACTGCTCAAAGATAATGTAGGAGAAAATCTAGATGACCTTGTGCATGGCAATTACTTTTAGATAGAACACCAAGGGCATGATTCATGAAAGAAATAATTAAAAATCTAGATATCATTAAAATTAAAAGCTTTCTTCTGCTCTGCAAAAGACATCATAAAAAGAAGGAGAAGACAAGCCACAGGCTGGGAGAAAATAATTGCAAAAGACATATTTGATAAAAGACAGTTTTCCAAAATATACAAAGAATTCTTACAACGTAACAAAAAGAAAATGAATATCCTGTGTAAAAAAAGGGCCAAGGACTTTATTGCAGACACCTCACCAAAGAAAATGTACAAATAGCAAATTAGCATTTGAAAAGATCATCTACATAATATGTCATCAGGGAAACTCAAATTAAAATGAGATACCACTACACACTTATTAGAACAGCCAAAATCCAAAATACTGACAACACTAAAAACTGTTGAGGATGTGGAGCATGAAATGCAAAATGATACAGGCACTTTAGAAGACAGTTTGGCAGTTTCTTATAAAACTAAACATCTTACCACATAACTCAGCAATCATATTCCTTGATATTCATCCCAATGAGTTAAAAACTGTGTCCAAACAGAATTTTGCACACAGATGTTTACAGCAGCTTTATTCATAACAACCAAAACTTGGAAGAAACCATGATGTCCTTCAGAAGGTGAACAGAGAAATAAATTGCAGTATAGCCAATCAATAAAATATTATTCGATGCTAAAATAAAATGAACTATCAAGCCATGAAAAGACATGGAGGAATATTACATGCATATTACTATGTGAAATAAATCAACCTGAAAAGGCTACATACAGCATGATTTCAACTATATGACATTCTGGAAAAGACAAACTATGAACACAGTGATTCCAGGACTTACAGGGGAATGAGCAAATAAATATAGCACAGAAAATTTTTAGACCAGTGAAATTATTTTTTCTGTATGATACTATGGTGGATACATGTCATTATACATTTGTCGAAACACATAGAATGTACACCACCAAGAGTAAACCCTAATGTAAACTATGGACTTTGGATGATTGTGATGTGTCAATAAATGTGCATAGATTGTAACAAATATTCCACTGTTTCCAGATATTGATAGTACAGGAGGCTGTGCATATGTTGGGGTAGTATATGAGAAATTCTGTGCTCTTTACCCAATTTTTCTGTAAGCTTAAAACTGCTCTAAAAAATAAAGTCTATTAAAAAACACTAATAGAACCATGATTAGATGGTGGATAGGAATGTAGAATGTGTAAGGTAAAGGACAGTTGGAGAATGACTCCTTAAGAAAGTGGCTTCAGACTCAGAAACCAAAGGTGACTAAAAACGGCCAAAGAGGGTTGGCAATACAAGGTGGCCAAGGGAGAAAGGGGCCAGTGCATCCCCGACTTATGCTTATGTTGTCTCTCCACATCAATCTTCATTTTATTTTCAGGTGGTAGTAGGATGATTGTATACATTCCAGGAGATGGATTCAGACACAACATCAAGAAGAAAAAGAGATGACCAATAGATAAGTTGTTTAGCCCAAATTTTTAGCTTGTCATGTGCATCCAAAATAAAGACTGCTTTTTTCAGCATTTCTTACATCCAGGGGTGGCCAACCATCTGAATTTGGAACAAACGGTATTGATACAGAAAGAATATATGGCAGCTCCCAGGATCATTAAAAGATAGAGTACATGGACCATTTGCCTCTTCTACTTTGTCCTCTTTCCCATCTTGCTCCTAGGTCAGTGGTGGATAATGAGATTGAGGCTAAATATGGTGGATCAAGATAGAAGGATCATAGATCCTAGCTGACAAAATCCTAGAAATCCTACTTCAACTTTATGTAAGAAGCAAATAAACTCTCTTATACAAAAGAGTGTTATTGGGCTTTCTGTCACACAGCAGACTTTAATTCTAACTAACTTAAGCAATGACTTTGGAGAAGAGAAAAATACGGCATATAACTGGAGCTGAAAGGAGATCAATATGGCTAGAGTAAAAAAGGCAGAAGACTATGGAAAGAGTTTCAAGATGAGGTACGTATCACGTGATATAGAACACTGTAGGATATATTTAAAAATTTGGACATAGTCTTTGGAGCAATGGAAAAACATTGAAGATTTATAAGTACAGAAGGGACAGGATAAAATTGTATATTTTGAGAAGATCTCTCTAGCTATGTAGTGAAGAAAGGATTAAGTGGGTAATTGGAGTAGATGTAGTGAGCCTAACAAGGAAGCCATTAAAGTCATTCATGAAAGAGATATGTTATTTTTGACTCAGGAGGTAGAAATGAGGATTGATAAAAATAGGCTGATTTGAAGGCTACTTAGAGGATATAAAAAAGCATAGGAAATTGTTTTATTGTGGACAGTTGGGAAGAATGAAAAATCAAGCATGATGCCCAAATTTCTGACTTGAGCAATTGGGTAGATCCTTATGCGCTAAATTAGGGAATTCTGGAGGGAAGAAGTCATATGGGAAGAAATTAATATGTTTCTATGTTTTAATGTTTCAAGTTTAACAATCATATGAAGAATTCAAGGGGAAATGTCAAATAAATTATATTAAATTGGATACACTGTTTTGGAGCCTTATAAACAGGAAAATTGATGAGAGTTATAAACCTGGATGTCATTGCTGAAAGACAGTGAGTAAAGTCATGAGAATGTGAACCTTCATTCTCTTAGTCACAGTGACTTAGGAGTCTCTTCATCTCCTCAGTACAGCATAATAGGATATTAATAAAAAATCATATTTTATGTATAATTTGTAATTATGGTCTATTCTTATGCTTAGATAAACCTAATAAAGTGTTTCTAAATTTCATATTTATTTTATTGAGTTAAAGTTAAATCATTATCTATAAAATTTTTTGTTATAAATTTCACTTTAGATATTTTATGAGAGTTTTATCTGGTTACTGCTGTCAGAATTTTGGTGCTCAAGATGGACAATACCAGGCAAGCAAACCCCTTTTATAGAATAGTATGTCATATTCTACAGAATACATAAAATTTGACAATTATCATTTGCTTTAAAAATATTTATAACTAAATCCAGCATGTAACAATAAAATATTCTGACTATATAAAATAAGTTTTCATAAATATAAAAATATATATTTATAATTTAAGCCCATATGTTTTTGATTAAAGTAATTTTTAATGATCTTGAAACTTTTGGTTTGACATGGGAGACTAAGATTTGGAATAAAAAAATTCTGGGTTTGAATCCTGGTTTTGTTACTCAATAATTCTATGACTTTGAGCAATTTACTTAATTTTCTTGAGCTTAAATTTCTGATTATAAATATTGATATTTATCTCAAAGAATTATTATAAAACATATAAATTCAATAAAATGCCTTGAACTTAACAGATGCTTAAGAAAAGATAGCAATAATTATCTATTTGCTTCTAAGATAATTTTAATAGTAAATATTACATTTTCCACAATATATCTTTTGTAGTTATCCTTAATCTGTTCCTGGTGAGTCTAAAGTCAGACTAGATTCCATTATCAACTTAATTAATGACAGAATCTCAGAACTGGAGGACAACTTAAGTGTCTCAAGCAGAAATATTTCTTCCAAAATAAAACTGTAGATAAAGTTAATCTAAAAATTATGCTGTATTTGTCCAAATATGTAAATGAATACAAAACAGCCTTAGATTAACATCAATAAACAAGAAAGGCTCATAAAAAGTCAAATAATTATTTTAGGTCTTAAGTGCAATTCCATATGAAAAATAATTTTTTGTTATTTTAAATAAAAAAATACATAGATGGTATCAGTTATTTAGCTGAAATGTTATTTTTCCAGCATTCTTCTGGCAAATGTGGAATTTCACATGGAGAGAAGAAACTGAGATATAATTCTACTCAGCTCTCTTTTTTAACAGAGAATTAAACTGAGGACTTGAAAGTTAGGGGTTAAAACACAGGGGTGAAACCTGTGACCTCTGGATTAGGACTGCTTGGGTTCAAGTCTAGATCTTATGCAAATTACTACTCTGAGGTCCAGTTTCCTTATTTTTAAAGTGAGAAAAATCAATATATTTAACTCACAGTGGTTCTTTGAACACTATTAATATATGTAAAGAGCTTAGTGAGGTGTCTAACACCTACATGCTTAATAAGTGTCAGCTATTTTTACTTGTTATATTATTATTTTATTACAAATAAAAATGAGAGATTCATTCTATTATCATCCTAGATTTTCTCGTGTGTTTCTCAGAACTCTTTCACAGAATGATAACAGGATTGCAGAAAAATTCATAATAAAAAGAAATCCACAAGTAAGTACAACAGAGAAACATTAAGCAAAGTGAAACAGATTTCTTTTCAGTAGAAAATTTCAGAGACTTTTATTTGTGAATGTAGGTTATTTTTTAAGAGATGGAAATAATATTCAAAAATTCTAACTCAATTTGACAAAGAATCTTATTTTCACCACAGCATCATACAGGAAAAAATCCAGTGAAACACACTGAAAATATTTAGTGTCACACAATATTTCAGAGCTGGATGCAGATCATCTCTCACTGACAGGTAAAATGGGCTTAAGCAAATTTATTAAAACAAAGTATTGTATGAAATATTAATCCTACTCTACTTAATTAATATGCTAATATATTAGTTTTTCACCTTTCCTCTTATACATACATTACCCTTCAACTTGCTCATCATTTTTCATTCTCTGAAGATGAAAGGGGTGTTAATTTCTCATAGCCAAATCATAGCATTTCATTTTATGTTAACTCCCATAACTGAAATCATTTTTAAATGTTGTTCAGCCTCTATATTTAAACAAAGTATATATTGACTTCAGACAAGAGTACCAAGAAAAACAGTAAGTACATGTTTAAATGAAAGAAAAAAATCATTTTGATATTTAAAATTATAAAATATAGTATGTTGATTTGTAGTCTTGAAGCTGTTTCTCACCACAGAGAAACTTATTAATTCAAAGCCATGTTAACATCAGAATTAATAGAATATTTTTGATTCAAGTAAATTTCCTTACAAAATCTAACATCGAATATTTTTATTTCAATACAGTAAAATGACAATAGAGAAATTTGTCTCACTGCTTAGTTCAATGAAGGAAAGAAAAGAGAAAAATGGGTATTGTAAATGCTCTGGTGCATTTTCTAACCGATCTATGATACATTAACAATCAATAGAGGCAGTGCATTTGAAAGTTAGGTTTAATCTCATTAAAATATTAAAGATGACAGAAAGCAAAGAAAGCTGCATTATTCTTATAATTAGTAAACTGAAAGTTGACCCAGGCTGCCTTTTGTTGATTATCTGAGATAAACCGAGTGATGAAATTATAAAGAAATAGCCCAGTTCTTTAATTTATATCTAAAGGCAGACAATGCAGTTAAGTTACAAATGAAAACAGATTGTCTTCTATTTTCCCCTCTTACCATAATTCAGTTCTAAATCCATGGGTTTATGAGTCTGAGAAACTATTGCCCAGGTCAAGGAGATCTAAATCATCTCTCCTTTATCTTTCAGAAGATCTTTATTCAACAGAAAATTAATATATGACTGCATCAAATGGCTACCTCATTATGAATACAAAAATTCACCTAATGAAACAATCATATAATAAAAACTTATGGACATGAAAACCCATATTCTGAACCATTGATTCCAATATACAAAATATTTTAATAAGAATTTCATTGTTTTAAAGAAAATTTATATGTGAATAGACATTTGTTATTTACTAATGGTTTTAACAATTGTCAGGTGGCCAGATACTAGTTAAAAATTTTCTTACATATACATATTTCACTCATTGTGATAACTTCTTTAAAAAAGTACTCCAAATGGCCTTTATTTCAATCTATAATTTTAGCTAGAAATAAATTTTAACGTAACCTAATCCAATTTTATCTTTTATAATCAATGAAGTTGAAGATGCAGAAATTTGTTCCACCCTAGAATGCAGGATTCTTAAATATCAGTACCATTTTCCACATCTGTGATTTAGAATAATATGTCTTTTTTGTTAATCCTCTGTGATCCACTATTGCATTTAAGTCGTTAGAGAAAGAGAAATACTAACTGGTTACTCAAACTTATATAAATTTGCAATTTATATGTCACTATACACACTCAGGGTATTGTCCTCAGTTTTCAGATTTCGATAGAGTTTTTAGACCACCCAGGTGTCATACCTTCTTTTTGGAGGAAGCTTCTTTTTCTCCTACCATAAGGCACCCTTCCCTTCAATAGCAATACTCCTTAAGTCATTCTATTATTTTACCTCTACTTGTTTTTTTTACAGAGATTTATCAGTATATAAATTTTATTACTCAAAAGGCCATTCTTAGCATTTTTATAAATGTCTCAGTGCCCATGTCACAAGTTTCTCTACTCAAGAATACCTACAACAAAGCATTGTAATTGTTATTTTGTATAATGTTTATGTAGATTTTCTCACAAACTTTGCCATTTTCTTTGTTCACCATTTCTCTTTGCATATCAATGGTCCTTCTGAAATTTGTTTTCTTATTTATGATGTTCCTTTAGTAGAAAATTTCTTATAAATAAAGATTATTACTTTTTGAAAACATCCATATTTCATCTTTCTTCTTGAAAAAAAAAATCACCAAGAATAGAATTATAGAGTGACCATTTTCTCTTAACATTTTGAAGATAATTTTCATGGTTTATTCTATTACATTATTGAGAAATTCTCTGTTGTTACTGAGAAATTACCTGTCAGTCTAATTGTAGTTCTCTTATACATATTTCTCTTTTGCCTTGTTTTCAAGATCTGTCTGTTCTTTGTCTCTGTTGTTTTATATTTTCATTATGTTTGCTCTAGGTGTGGGTTTTTTTTTTTTTCACTTATTCTATTTGAGATTTGGTGTGAGGTTGGGTGGACCATTCCTTTTGAATCTAGGATGAGGTGCATTTGTCTTTCACCGTTTTTGGAAATTTTTCAGCCATTTGTCTCTTTAATTACAGCTCCTCCCACTGCCTCTCTTCTCCTAAAGCTTCAATTAGCTGTATGGTGGAATTTCTCTCTCCATTGAATGTTCCGTTGCATTTTTCTCTGATTTCTTCAGATCTATCTCCTGTTTATTACATAGTTCTACTAACTATTAAAAACTGCTATTTATTATGTCTCCACATTTTATTCCAATATAAATTAGTTTCTTTTGCTCCAAAATAGACTCAGTTGGTTCCTTTTGAAATCAGACTTATCTTGGACTATCTGATTGATAGTTTTAAAAATTTCTTTTTCAACCCCAAACAAAAATCAATATGTAAACTTAAAGATATACTCATTCTATTTAATAGCAAAGATAATCTTTTTCTTCTTCACAGTTTCAATGTATTTTTCTTTTTAAAATAGTAAATACTTCAAATTCTGTATGTAACAATTTCTACAGTAGGATATTTGATAGTCAAATGTAATAGTTTGTTGTTTCTGATAACTCATTTATGATATTTGCTTCCTTATATGTCTGGTGATTCTTGATGGCGAGCCTATATTCTTTGGGAATTTATCTGTAGAAATTCTTTGGTTTTGAAGTATGTCCCTTCAAAAGTGTTTGTTTTTCTTCACCAAATTTCTTTACCCACAATAAGACAAGACAGACAAATTATCTCTTCTATTTCTGAAAAATATTTATTTAATTCCTTTACTGCAGGTGTCACTCTGAGTTTTTTATCTTTTCACAACATTTTCTGTGCTAAGCATCTGCTTTTTTTGCTCTAGGATTTGGCTCCTGACCTTTAAATAGTGGCTTTTTAAATCTAAGCTTTACAGATTCTAGAATATGGGAAACTCTACAAGACTAACAATCTGGTTTCTCTGACAAATTATAAAGAAAAAGGGGTGAAATAATTTCCATGGATTATAAAATGTATAAAAATATATATCATTCAATGGTAATTCGGTTCTTATTTGGACAATGATTTTTAAAAAAGAAAAAAAAGATCACTGAGGAAATTTGAACATTGAATGGATATTTGTTGATATTAAGGAATTAATATTCATTTTAATATATTAGTGTTCATTTTTTCAGGTGTAGTAATGGTATTATGGTTATGTTTTTAAAAAGAATCTTTATCTTTTAGAATAAAAAATTAAAATATTTACAGATGAAATAATTACTGTCTTGGATTTGCTTCCAGACATGTAAGGAGGAAGAATAGTGTGGATAGAGGTATAAATTAAATTAAATGTTCATTCTGGATGATAGCTTCATAGAGTTCATAATACATTTCTCTCAACTTTTGTGAATGCTTGAAAATTTTTATTATAAAAAAATAAAGAAGGAAGGAAGGAAGGAAGGAAGGAAGGAAGGAAGGAAGGAAGGAAGGAAGGAAGGAAGGAAAAGAAAGAAAGCCAGGCTCTAAGCAACTAAGTACTGGTAAACACTTAGCCAAATCTCAAATAGCCAAATAGCCAAATCTCAAAAACTGGTTTATATCTTGTGGATTTAGCCAAATAGCCAAATCTCAAAAACTGGTTTATATCTTGTGGATTTACTCTTTCTTTCTGTTCATGGCTTCTGAAGAATTTCTTAACTAGGTCATTCATTTGTTTAACAAAATATTTATTATATTATATCCAGCACTTTTAGATATACTATACTGAGAAACATCACACTTACTGCATTATTTCAGGAAACAAGTGTGTCAAAAGTAGCTCTTGACAGTCACCCTCTTTAGTTACTTAGCTAGAATCTTGAGACACTGACTTGACAACTTCTTTCTTTCATCTTTCCTTCCATCAATGACTATGTCCTGTAAATTCTACTTTCTAAGTGTCTCACTTGTCTGTGACCTCGAATATCTCCATGTGCACTTTCACCACTCTACTTTCACCACTGTCGTCTCATTTTCATCACTGCAAGTCTTCTTAACTCCTTCAGTCTGATCCACTCTAATCCATTCTTTAAACAGCAGCTCAATTAATCTTTGATCAATGCAAATTACATCTTATTAGTTCCCTGTTTAACACTATTATGCCTTACTATGATGATGAATTTACTTGATGATGAATTTAAAAAATCTTGAATGACCCCTGAGGCTCTGCATAAGTTCACTGCTAGTGAGAAACTCCAAATTTATTCTCTGGGGCTACTATCCCTATATTCATTCTCTAAGATCCAATAAGATGAGCCTTGGTTGCAAGGCTCTGGGACTTTGCATATGCTTTTTTCTGCCCAGAACATCTCTTCCTTTTCCACATCAGCAAGTTACCATTTTTTTTTTTTTTTTGGTTACAACTTAATATCACTTCTTTAAAGAAAGATTTCCCTAACTCCACACTGACATGGGTTAATATTTGAGCTACCCATTTCTGTATCATTGGAGCCTCAACTCAAGTAAACATATTTGACTAATGTCCATCTTTCTCACTAGTCTGTAGAAGTCAAGTAGGCAGGGACCATAATTTTCTTTTTGACTATTTCATTTTCTAGAGGTTAGGACATTGATGTCATATAACATATTCTTGATAAAGCTTTAGAATTGAATAAATGTGAAGCAGTATGTTGCTTGCTACAAATAGAATGGTGATCAATATAAACAAAATCCCTGAGAAGATGAATAATAAAGGTGAGGTTTTATCCTATAATAAATGTGGCAAGCAATATAATAAAGGGAATATAGTGTGCGATTTATTTTTTACTTTGTTAATTAATATTTTTCTGGAGCCACTGAATAAACTAGTTTGCATCACTCTGGATTAACAGTAATGATTTTCATTACAGCTGACCCAATATTTAAAGATTAATATTATGAAAGTATATATTGTCTTCTGAAAGCATATTTGATATTGCCCTCACCACCACACTCCAGGTCAGTGTTATATATAAAATTCTCTGGCCACATAATCAACTTGCAACTGGTCTCACCATTAGCAACATCTAGGCCATATCATTACTGATAGGAGTATTACAGAGGCCTATAGGTCCTAAGAGAGGTCTGGGGTAGGTTTCCACCTAGAAGATTGATATTCATTCAGTTGCTTTTATAAATTTCATGTCTTCAAGTTGATTAAAAACTTGTTTACCTCACCATGACTGGCACGTATTAAATGGCCTAATTAATATTACTGAATAAATGTATTGAAGCTCTATTGGTGTCACACTGTAAATATCTTCCAAGGACAGGTGAACTAGATTCATTCTCTTCTGTTATTAAGCACTCCACAAATGAATAGTGTACTGGCTGAGTAGGAGAATTTGGGAAGTGTTTAATCATAAATGGATGGCACAATACTTTGGCCATGGTCCAGTCCTTGTATTCTTTTTGCAGGCTTAGAATCAATCAATAATAGAATAGTTAATTTTGGAATCTTCTCAGTCCCTAAACTGAAGCTGACTGCTCAGTAATGAGAAAAGCCACCTTTGTTTATTTATTTATTTACTTTTTATGAAACCATGCTTGAGACTGTGTAATTTATATGTGTAGTGTCTATAAAATTTACAGCCATCTTTGCACATGAACAACAGTTTCTTGCAGAGCTGTTCAATTTTATTTTCCTCTTTGTTTCCACAGAAAATTTGTGCCCCAAGCTCAGAACTTCTTTCTTTTTTCTTCCTTCATGACATTGTTTAGAATATTGAGGATGTTTGTCATGATAAGAGGATTCCAACAAAGGCTTGTCATAGGCAATTGTATGCAATTTGGTTGAGTATAAGGTTGTGGGTATGGATTTTGTCCCTGACAGAGTGTCTCTGGTAAATTACTGAGTTTTGTGGCTATTCTGATTGTTCAGGAATATCAAGCTCTGAGATATATTATAGTCTTCTTTTTGATATCTGAAGCTCCCACAGAAGACACAGTATATACTTTCTAACTTATTCTTTAAGACTCAGTTCTCGTTCCAAGTCATCCCTATTATTTTCTTTCTCATTTCTCCGTTTCTCATTCTCTGTCTTAACTGTACTTTCTTCCTCAAATGGAAAGGAGATTTTCCCCTCATGTTTTCATTTATGATTCTACAAAGAGCAAGTGCTACTGTATAATGTTTTCCAAGAATGACCCACGGATGATTCCATGATTAAATTGAGTTGAACCAGGTAGCTCCTTTATTCCCTTCTATCTTCTTTTATGTGAGTTTCAGGAGATAGTTTTCTCTGGAAACCTCATACATTTTCCTGATATTTTTCTTGAACAATTTTAGTGTTAAAATGAATAAGTATAATAATAATATAAATAATAATTACAATTTATTGTTTCCCTGTAATCTTAACAGAAACCAATTTAAGTAAACACATGTGCATATATTTCTTTGAAATTTTAAATATGACTTGTATCTTCCTTTTCTTAGTTTTGTAAGTAACTGACCTTTAAAAAATATTTGCATAGCACTTTTCTAACTTCAGAATTAGTTTCATAATATCATGTGCTAGACTAATGCTTATCAAACTTTAATGTATATGTAAATCAGCTGGGGATCTTGTTAAATACAGATTCTGATTCAGTATGTCTGAGGAGGGCCTGAGATTCTGGATTTTTAACAAGCTCCTAGGGGATGCTCATGCTACTAGTATGCACTACCCTTTGAATGGTAAAGTATCAGACAGTAAAAGCTACAAAAGAACAAAGACCTTGATATCCTTGTTCATCAGTATATCTGTTTTATCTACTCTAGTATCTATTACATGTTTAGTTTTTAATAAATATTTATTAAGAGAATGATGCGCTCCCTTAATCATTCACACAGTGCTGGCATGACACTATTATTTCCATTTTACAGAAGTTCCAAAAAGTAAAGCAATTTGCCTGTGGTTTACTCAGTAACAGAACCACGACTTAATCTGTCTCATTTTCATCAATGGAAGACAATATCTGCTCTATTCCTCAGTGTCTGCTCACTCATGTTTTTCTACAGTTTCCTATTATTTTGGTGTACATTTGATTTCCATGAAATGCAGATGAAGTTGTCAAAGAGGAAGCAAACTTATCTTTGAAATGTTTCTATATCCACTTACATGGTCCTATATAGACTTCCTTGTAAAATTCTGCATAGATTTTCCCAGAGACCTGTTGGGCCTGTTGCCATTTGAATGGTAAAATTTGGAAATATCATTCAGGAGGGAGGAAGAGTTAAGATTCTAATTAAAAAACAGGATTTCTTTAGCATTACTATATCACTCCTCATTAAAAATTCACAAAGTACAAAAATTCAAGAATATAATCATCTTAAATTTGGAAGTGCAAAGACAATGTAATCAGGAAAGAACATGAAGTTGTTCCATCAGGGTTGTGATTTAGGGGCTGCTATTAGTAGTTCCTGAAGTAGTGGGAGTAAATTATATTCGAATGTTGGAAACCAATTAACTATAATGAAATATAGTTGAATAAAAATTAGTAATTCTACTTCAAAGTATAGTAATGAATACAAAATAAACTTTTTGGAGAAGCACATTTCATTGTGCAATTCTTAAAAGAAATACTTTATAATTGTCAAGTTCATTTTGAGTCAAGTTGTTCTAATGAATATTTTAGCAGGAATTCTGACAGCTAGGGAAAATTCACCTGCTGAGTTACTACCTTTTAATTATCAAAATAAAGAACAAAGTAGAAAGCATGATAAAATTAAACAGAAAAAAAAATAAAACAAATTTAAAGTTAAGATATTATTCATGCATTCTAAGATTAACTTAACTCTTTCACATATATGAGAGATGAAAATCATGTTTATTATATACAACACTCTCTCTTTTCCTTAATGTTCTATAAGGAGAACAGATCTTAAGGAAATTTATTTGCCCTATTGAGTAGAGTGGCAAATAAAGATAATTTGGAGAATGCAGGGGAGACAGGAAGCAAAAGTGAAATAAAACATTGCTAAATTGTTCCAAATAAGAAAAGGAAGTGTGATCCATGAAGGGAAGGGTGAGGTTGTCTAAAGATTGGAGTTGTGGAAATATATGTGACAGCTGCCAAAGACAGAGAGCACGAGTAATCAAAATAGATTTTTTTAAAGTTATTTTTTTTTTAATTATGGTGACCTTGCTCAATGAAATCCAGTAAGTTTCAGGTATTCAATTCAACAAAAAGGCATATATATTTTGCATTGTGTGTTCACCACCTTAGAGCATTTGACTGTTGGAACTGGATAACTCTTTATTATGGGACATTCTTAAACATTCTATGATGTTTAGAAGCAGGTGCTAGCCCCTAAAGATAATAGAACTCTTCCCTTAATTGTAACAACCAAACATGTCTCTAGACATTACCAAATGTCTCCTGGGTGGCAAAATCACCCTCATTTGAGAACATTGATCTAATCTTAAAACTTTTGGTACTGGTCTACATTAGTTATCTGTGCTTTCCAAGTTCACTAGGTGTATCTGTATAAATATATGTGTAAATTTAGTCTTCTTGTTTGTTTGCTTGTTTGTTTGTTTTGGGGGGTGGGGAGGACATGTGAATTGGTTTCACTGAAGCTCAAGGCAGAGGAAGAGGTTTCCAAGTGGGTCCAGTTACATTCAGTTTAACCTTTGAGGGTATCCTCTGGAATATTTGTAATAAAATGCAGGCCCAGCTAAAACTCACTTTGAATTATCAACTTAGAACTGAGTCAAAATTGTATCCCTATAATAACGGTGAAGGGCAAGTCAGTGAATGTTGAACTGACAAGAGGTGTGGTGACAGACCACATTAAACTTAGAATAAGACTGTGGAAAACCTCGTCAGTCACTCTTTCAGTGTTTGACAGGTTAGAGAGTTGAAGTAATATTCAAGCCTGGCTGTTCCTATTGATAAAAAAGATTGACACAATGCTATAAAATCTTACTTTAATGAAATACAGTCATGTGCTACATAATGATAGGGATATGTTCTGAGAATTGCATCCTTAGGCATTTACATCTTATGAACATTATAGAGTCTACTTACACAAATCTAGATGGTATATAGCTTACTACACACCTAGGCTATATGGCATACTAATTCACATATGCAGTCTGTCATTAGCTGAAACATTGTGAAGCAGTGCATAACTGTAATCCAATAGAATCCATGTGAAATTCTAGCCTGGAAATTGCAGTTTAGTCCAATCTCTCCAGACATAATGTATTTTAAATTATGTTATTTCTTGAGAAAGAAAGATTTTAAAAAATCAGGTATAAGCAATTGTGTGACAATAAATATTTAACAAAGGCTTTAAAAAAAAAAAGCATTTATTTGTAACATATATTTGCCAGTTTCTGTGATGTAAATAGATATTCCATCCACGGTCTATTTTAACTCTGATATTGTCACTGACTTGATGTCATTGAAGGCAGGGCTGGAAATAATTTCACACAAGTAGCAAGCCCCTATGTACTACTGGGTATGAAGCATAAATGTCTAAGCAAGATATGAGCCTTGCTATTCTTCACTGGCTCAAAAATGATCCCTTGGAGAGAGAAATGTCTGAAGGTTATAGGGTATATTATCAAATAAGTTTTGAAAACACCTATCTACCAGCCTCTTTGCCATTTCAAACCTTTTTCCTTTGGTATCGCTTATCTTTTATTTTGTAGAATAATTTAGCTGTCTTTATCACCCAAGTCGCTGAGGATGTTATGATCTGTCACAGACTGATAAGAAACAATGGGGCTCAGGAAAGTATTTAGGTATGTAAGATGTTGATATTTAGTATGCCACACACCTGAAACACTGAAATCTGAAAATACAGAGATATGTGAGATGTCTTTTGAGCCATGATTCGAATTTGTCTCTGAGTACAGTGTTGGTATATCAAGCCTCAAAGATAGACAAGTAACAGAGATCCTCCAGGAGTTTGTAAGATTTCCCTACTGTAATTATATGAGAATGTAATGACCTAAAGCTCTATATTTATAGAAGTACATAGCACTTCATTCAAAAGAGCTTAAGAAAAGATGGAGAGATGTGTGGATTCTTCTATTTATAAGCATATGTAAATGTTAGAAAGAGATTTTTCCTAAACATTTATACAGAATCAAAAGATTTTGGTAGCAAGATCTGAAGGCTATGTGAGTGCAGTTTGAAGAATTGGAAATTACTGGAACAATTCAGAACAAATGATATATAAGCACATGACTGAAAAGCTTAGGATCCCCCAGTGCCTATATAGCAATTACAGATTAGTGAAGTTAAATCAGAAAGGAGAAGAAAAGTGTAAGGTATTTACCCTAAGGAAATAAGAAAATCATGAGACATTCAGTGCAGCCAGCTAATATAGTCCCACCTTGATGACCTGAGTTGGCTTCTTGATTACTGAGGTTCAGAAAGGAGGATCAGTTTCTATCCAAGGGCTCCTCAGAGCCAACCTAGGTCCTGAAATCTGCATTAAATGTGGTGAAGTATGACACAAGCAAAATCACCATGATCACCCAGGCACTGTTCACCTACAACCAGACCACAAAACGGACAGGAAAAGTTTGAGAAAACTAATATTGCTAGACTTTTGGGAGATAGAAATCCTCCCAATTTCATTGTCAGAAAGTAACTTTGAGATATTTTGCTTAATCCCTATAGTAGAGTTAAAAGCTAGATAGAGCAGGCAGTTATTATATACTCAGACCCACTGAAATTTTAATACCAATGAATTTGCCTGAACCCAAGGTCAGTCTGTGCCATATAATAACATCCACAGAAGTTTCAGGTGGGGAGAGGTTAGACCATTTTCAGAGTTAATAGTGTAACCCAGTGTAAGGATAATTAAGAAGTCCCCCTTTCCCCACTGCGGAGACTATGATGGAAAAAAATCATTTGTTACATACCTAAAATAAGAAATACATATTATTGCAACCTAGTATACATATACACAAGTACACACACATACACAATTGTAGCAAAAGCTTTGTAAAACAAAACTTAATTTTTTTTATCTCTTATATTTTAATAAAAACATAGTGGTCATACCCACTACACTAATTTCAGGATGCATTAATAAGTGAATATCTATATTTTGGAAACTATGTTATATGAAACCTTATGTTTCAAAGTGAATTGATCCTAAGGTTAAGTGTTTCTACATAAGGAAAGATTAAAGACACCCAAAGAGAAAGATTTTGAAAGAGCAAAGCAACATTAGAAACAAGGAGAGAAAAAAACAACAGCAACAGGAAAAATTGATAAGAGTGAAAGGAGAGGAGTGAATGATGACCTAACATCTACTGGATCAAGAGGCACTTTGAGAAAAAAAATAGATACGATAAAATGAATTTAAAGAAAGTTTTATTACATTAGTAGAACTTTAAAGCCATTGTTATTCTGGAGGATAATATGGAGAATCCACATTATTAATACAGAATAAAATTTTATATTATTCTTTATTGCTTTTAAATTGGATATTTTGGCAACATAAAATCAATTTATTGGTCTACAACCAGTATTTTTTTAGAAAAGAATAGAATAAAAAATATCAATGTATATTGCATGTAATATTATTCTGTAAAAGTATTGTTTTAGTCATAGATACCTATACATATGTGAATATTTCTATATGGACTGCATTACAATGTAAAATAAATTCATTTCTGAGAGTTGGAGTCAAAACATTTTGAAAGCTACTACCCTAGAATACTCTTGAACATGTATCCCAAGAGGCATAAACATTAACTGAAAAATACTGGAAACTCTAAACATCCTTAAACAGGAAAATAGGCAAACACACTAATATTTTCATATGATGGAATACTAGACTGCAATAAAAACGAAAACACTACAACTATGTAAAACATCAGAAATGAATCTCAAAAAACATGCCAAATAAAAACAACCCAAAGAAGAACATACACAGATTTATTCCACTTATGTAAAGTTTCGAAATAATCAAAATAAAAAATATATGACTTGGAAATACATACAGATATAAGAAAACTTTTTAAAAAGTAAAGAGCAATAAATATATCAGAATGATCATTATATTTGGAGGGGCTGAAAGGACACACAGGGTGTTCAGGGAACTGTGCTTATTCCATTTCTTAAGCTGATGTGGAGTATATGTGTGTTTGCTTTTTGTTAGCCTGTAAATTATATACAAAGTTATATGAATGCCCTTTTATACAGGATATAAATTCATTTCATAATAAAAATTTTTACAGTGAAATAACAGTTGTTGAAACAGTCTTTAATAAGTAATGGAAAAATTACTAGCTTCAAATATTTATTTTATATCCATGACATAAAGAATACTTCAAAATTTGAAGAGATGTTCAGTTAATTGAGGGTGGGATATAATTAGTTCTAGCTGTGTAGTCATCATTTACCAATAATTTTTTTTACCTCTTTTTGCAATAGCTGTTGTTTTATGTTAAATCATTTTTTCTAGAAGTTCCAGAAAAAAGGTAAAAATAAATGTCATTTTTTAAATTAAAAAAGAATAGTGCCTTTTATTCTACATTGTAAAATAAATGACATTTCAGAATTGAGTATAATGTAGACTATTTCTTTAGGAAAATGTTATTTATTATATAATGGTGTTCTGTGTGGGCTGAAACGTGTTCCTCCAAAATTCATATGTTGAAGTCCTAACACCCAGAACCTCAGAATGTAACTATTTGGAAATAGAATTTTTAAGGAGGTAACTGAGGAAAAATGAAGTCTTTTGGGTGGGCTCTAATCTAATAATTGTCCTTTTAAGAAGAGATTACAATACAGACATGCATGCACGGAGGTTAGACTGTGAGAGGACACAGTGAGAATCCAGCCATCTACAAATCAAGGAGTGAGCCCTCAGAAGAAGCCATCCTACCAACACTTTGATCTTGGACTTCCAGCCTCTACATATAACTTTCTGTTGTTTAAAGTCTATAGTATTTCATTGTGGAAGCCAAGCAAACTAATTCAGATAGTATATGCTTAAAGTCAGAAAAATCTGTGCTTGAAAACAAGTTCCATAAAAATCTAGCTGTGTGACCTAGGCCACATTATTTAGTCTTCCTAATGCATGACTTTCAATGGATGAATAATAATAACAATACCAAAAAGGAGTAATAAGAAAATAAGCCTAAAGTATTCATAGAAAATTTAGCTATTATTAAAAGTTGTTAAAATTTTTGAACGCTATTTCAACACATCTCAAAAATATCTCTATCATGAGGACAGGTAATTTTACCCAATGAAAAATATTTTCAGACACATTACAAGACAGAAACACTACAAGATGTTGAACACAGTGTGGTTTAGAGTAACAAAGAGTAAAAATAATCCAGGTATTTAAAACTAAGATAACAGTAAGTAAATTACGATATAATTAAAGATAAAATAGTTCATAGTTATTAAAAGCACTGTGATAATATTTATGATACATTAAGGAAAAACAACAAAGCTTTATATAAGTATGACCTTAACAAAATAAAAGATATCTTGAGAAAAGACTAAAAGGACATAGAGTATGACAAACAATTAGTAGTGGTTGTTTTTTCCAAAAAGCGTGTGTAGAAAAATTTTTTTAATTATGTTTTCCTACTCTAATTTTTATATGAATACAAATTCCTGTAATGTTAAAATATTTAAAAACAATTTTCTACTTTTGATTCAGACTTCTAGCTCCAAAACTGTGAATAATAGAAATCCCTGGAGAAAATAACAGCAGTTGGGGAAGAAAAGTGAGACAGAAACTTGTTTTTCACTGTATATTCTTTTGTACTTTTGACTTTATATCATGTCTAGATATTACCTATCCAAAAACTAAATAAAAATAACAATAAATAACCAACGGTGTTAGTGATTATATTATTTTTACAATTACAGAATAGAATTCAGATCTGTTTTGATAATTCATATGGCATAGAACATAAACACTATAGAATGTAATAACTTGGAGAAATATTTCACTCCAGGTCAACAAAATTTTATCAGGCACCTATTATGTGGTAGATGATACCACATGCTAAGAATGCTAGTGATGTAGGAGGTCTTCATAGAACTACAAATATTTCAGGAAGTGAGAATAACAAAAAAAGAGGCAGCTCTCTATTGATAGAGTCTAAGTAGCCTATTCTATATCTACTATGGAAAATATGCTATACTTTTTATTACAAGACTTACACTATTCATAGCAATATTTCTTAAATAATTTCTTTTGTACCCACGTTTTTCTTAATTCCAAATGGCTATATAAATAAAAAATATTTCATTATTTTTATATCTCCTTTCTCTTTACCATTTAAAAACATAAGATCATTGTGATGTGATATTAAACCTTATATAAAAATAAATAAGATCACAGTGTAATAGGAAAAATCAAAAGAAAGTAAATTGTTGGCAATTAACCAGTACATTAGTACTCAGGCTTTTAGGAGTGAGAAATTAATCAGAAAGAGTAATTTATTATTGTTGATTATCTTTTTTTAAGATTATAAGAGTGAAAGTTGAATGTCATGAAAAATTGTTAGACAGTCATTAAGTAGATTACTTATTTAAAACCTTCCACAACCTCCCATATAAATAAGTACTAGAATTTAACTGTCCAATTAAGATTTTTTCTTTTCATGGTCCTTCATAGATGTGTGGTTTTAAAAAACAAAGAATGAGTTAATACTACAAATTTAGAATTATTATTTAAAACATGCCAATCTTTGCATAATTGGTAATAGATACATCATTGACAAGAACTATCAAAGAATGCTTTTTATTTCCAGGTCCTCAAAATGCTCAGGTTGAAAATCCAAAAAAGTCACAATAATTGGGCTGATTTTCTTCAAGTAATATTTAATGAGCTATGTAATAAGAACTATGATAGCTGCTAAGAGAATAAAAATGACAAATTTCTTTTCCTAATGAAGATGTTTTTCTAGTGTGGATTCAAACAATAAATAAGGTAATAAAAATATGATCAACTTATGTTTTTATAAGTGCTGTAAAGGAAAAAGTGAAGGTGTTAGTAAAATAGAAGAAGAGATGAGGATATGCAATCTATTTAGATAGTAGGAGAAGTGATCACTGAGAAGAGGATCCCTGAATTGAAATCTGAAAAATGAGAATTGACTCAGTGTAGCTGAAGCCTTATGGCCAAGAGGTAAAATGTCATGATGAGATTGGAGATATAGGGAGGGACAGATCATGCCAGTACTTGGATTCCATTTCAGATACAATAGGAAGTCAATGGAGGTTCCAAGAATGAATGTGCCATGATTGAATTTGTACATTGCTCTTGGCTTCTTTTGGGAATATATGTTGAAATGGGCTATGAATGAAAGTAAAGAGAGCAGTAAAGTGGTTCATACAGAAGTCCAGGCAAGGTGGTTTGGACTACAGTGGTAGCCATGGGAACTCAAAGTTCTGAATGTAACTTGATCAGAATTTGCCCATGGATTAGGGGCAGAGATAATGAAGAAGAGGCAGAAATCAGACAAGACTCCTAGATTTCTACTTGAACAAATAGGTGAATGTGGTGTTATTTATAACTATTAGGGGAAATAGATTTTGAGAGTAGAGTCAACTATTCAATCTGAGATATATGAAGTTTGAAGAGCTGTAAGACAGCCAAGTGAAGATTTTATGTAGGAAATTGGATATACTAACAGAAGATTAAGATATAGACATCATTACAGGATTACTTATATTTGTTCTAAAAATCAGCTGATATGTCTGTTTTGGGTTTTTTGTTGTTTTGTTTTGTTTTGTTTTGTTTGCTACAATATGAACCACCCGAGGACTGATACATTTCTCAAATCATTTCTCAAATTTTTGATACTCATTATTAAATAAAAGTTACATGAATGAATGAATATTATGAATTTAAACCCCAGGCTTCAGCATGCACATTTAAAATTGTACCATATAAAAATTAATATTCTTAATGATATTTAGCCTTTTTTAATGCTTTCAAACAACTGTGTCAACTCCTAAAATGTAGATTAAGGTCTGAAAAATATTTTATGATCAACTAATAAAACTCCTCTTTTCACAGGTCAGGAAGCTGGGGCCCAGAAAAAGGGTTACTCAAGGTTATAGTTGTTAGAATCCTAATTAGAGCTAGAATTGAAGCTTTCTTACTTTACAACTGGTGATCATTCCACTACTCTGTATCCTTCTGATCCAAATCCAGTAAAATATGGTTCAACTAGTTTGCATGGCATCAATATAACTAAAAGTTTCACAGAAGATCACAAGCCCTGTTTAAATTATAAACTTGCTTATGAAATAAACTTTCCTCAAAAATAACAAAATGTAGAATACTAACACATCACTTTTTAATTTACTCACTCAAAGGACTTCATAAATTAAAGAGAAAAACACCCACATACATACTAAATGACTAAATGTTCTTTGGTTTCCAAGAAATTCTCTCATCAACCATTAGAGTACAGACATTTATGATAGAAGATGAAGTCACTTTTAAAAAGAAAACATTGGTTCGTTTGAATATATGGAAAAGCAAATGTGTGTCAATATGCTGCTGAGTCAGACCACAGTAACCATACTCAAATGGTTACACAGTGTTCTCAGACTTTTAAATACTTGTTACATTTTTCCATATTAAGACTATACCTTAATGACAACAACAATAAAAATTTGTGCAACATAAACAGTGCCACACTTAAGAAGCACACAACAGGACCCTTATTTTCAGCACAAGGTTGATGAAACCTATGTAACAGACTATAAAAATTGTTCATGAAAAATGGAACTCTTTGGTCTCACGTTGTCATTTACAAGTTTCAAAATATTCAGTTCTTCCTTCACAATTTTAAAACATAACAAATTTAGAAGTCTATAAATGCTTATAACACAGAGAGCTAACTAAGCTTTAGAATATTGCCATCATATAGGGTTCTTCTAACTATGCCAGGTACAGTTTAAGAAAACAGCATGGGCTCCCTAAAGCTGATCTATGTATGCTTCAATTGATTATAAATTCAGACATATGTGGCACATCTGGGAGGGTAGTCTGTCTGTAGGAAAAAATGAGGAGACTTGTGAAAGAATTAATCTAAAGAGAAAAGAGTGCAGATACACAAGTGTGGCCAAAGGAGATTAGCAACATTATAAATTCAAAATCTCCAACCTCACTTTGGAACTAAACAGTAACAGAAATCTTATGTTGTTTCCCATGCAGAAGTCATTTCATCCTCCACAACTACTGCAACCTCTGTTCTCCTAAAACCTCTAAATCCTTCCCCTTCCTTTCTCTCCACAGATAGTCTCACCTCCCAACCCAAAGAGATGATAGAAGTAATCAGATGTAAAAATTCTCAATTCCCACTACCAAAATCAGAAAACCTGCTGATATCCAAAGCTATCCTTTTACCTTTTACTTCTGTTTGGGGAAAATGATGTCCTATTTCCTACTCATGTATCAATTAATTCAACAAGAAATCATTATTGAATGCTTTGGATTTTACCTTCATTGGAGAAACTCGCCCGTTGGTTATCTTCTCTTTTTTCCTATGTCTTCAGCCTCTTCCTCTTTACTGAATTCTTCCCAGTAGAATTTAAAAATGTTTGAATTTGCCTCATCTTAAAGCAACAAATATACAAAAACCAAAACAATTATTACTTTCCTTTTAGCTCTCTAGTCCCCAAGCTCTTACCTGTTTTTGTCCATTTCTTCCTAGAAAAAATAACTTTAAAAAATCTGTATATATTGTTTATCTCCATTTCCATTCTTCTATTAACTTCTCAACCCACATCAAATGGCTTTCAGCCAAACCATTCTGAAAATGCTCACTTTTATATATAAAAAAAAGCTTCTACATAGAAAAAATCTAATAGATACTTTTCATTCATCCTCTTGCTTGAATCAACATCAGTATTTAAAACTGACAACCACCTCCTTTTTCTGAAAATAATTTGTTTCCTTGGCTTCCAAGGCTTTGTATTCTTTCCCCAACCTTTTCTTATTATTATTATTATTACTACTATTATTATTTTCTATTTCCATGTCCTCTTTTGTCTCAGCTTCCCTCAATAGCATTATATTGTAGTGTATATTCTATCTAATCAATTTCATCTACTCTTAAAAATTTAATTACTTCCCAAAGTATATGCTGATGATTCTCACACTTTATTTCAATTTCAGAATTCTCTATTGACCATCAGACACATTTCTCATGCATTCTGACTTTTCTAGTTGGAGAAAGCAACTTAATTAATTAAAAAAAACTGAATTTATCTCCACTCATTCCCAAAGCTGACACACAATCTTTATTCTCCACATCAGTAAACAAAAGTACCAAGTTACTCAAGCCAGAAATGTGAATGCCATTTGATTCCTTTCCATCCCTCACAATATTGTAGCCAAACTCTCTATCCTAAAAATTCTACCTTCTAAATAGCTCTAGAATCTTTCTACTTTTCTTCCTAATCAAAGTTCCAATCATTTTTCAACTACTCTACTGTAATAGCTTCCTAAATGGTCTACCCTTGTGATTGCATTCTCAAAACCATAGCCAAACTAAGCTTTTAAAATGTAATTTCTACTATATATCTCCCTGCTTAGAAGTCTTCAAAGTTTTTATATTTGTATTACATATATTAGCTTCTGTAAATAATATATAATATTTTATTTGTTTTTAAATTTTTATACATAAAATATGTACTACATATTTCTTTGAAACTAGCCTTTTTAACTAAACATCTTATTTTTTAATGTTATCCTCATCAATTCATAAACTCCAAGGTATTTTTTTTCAATTGATGAATGGGGTTTTTTTGTATGATAAAACTAGGATTTCTTTATTCATCCCTCCACTGAGTGCTGTTATGTTAGTCCTACTTTTTCATTGCAATAAACAATGCTGCAATTTTTTTGAAAATGTCTCTTGTGCCTATGTGTGAGATTTTCTTTAAAGTAGATACCTAGAAAAAATTGCAAGGTCATGGGGATTGCACATTTTGAGATTCACTAGATAACGCATCATTGCATAGGAATGCTATATTGCAACTTTAGGATAGTGATTATCTGGAAAGAAAGGGAGGGAGGGCAGAGGAAGAAGGGACATGGGTTTGGGATTTTAACTGAAATGACACACTTTATTTCTTCAAAAACTATAAAGCAAATCTAACTATTAGGCTCAATTATGACTACAGAGGTGTCTAAGTATTATTTTTATGTTATTTTATAATTTCAAAATATTTAATAATTAAAATATTTTAATAAAGTCTTCAATGGTTTCTCATTATTTTAAAATAAAATCCGAGCCTTTTACACTGACTTATAAGGCCCTTCTGATCTTGTTTGTCCAGCCTCATTGAAGAAAGCATACTACCCTTGTCTGACCTCCTCAAATGGGGTTTAATCTCTGGGAATGCAGTGTCTTCATACTCTTTCCCTCTGCTTGAGGCCTTATTGCTTTTGCCCCAATTTCTCGTACAGTCATTTACTTATTTAATTCTTACTCATCTCTCAGCTCTCAGCCTACATATTACTTCCTCAGGCATCCTTCCTTAACTCTGAGGCTGTCTAATTTTCCCTCATTGTACCTATCCACAGCATTTTGGAACAATGCCTACATCTGTATTTATTTCTTCAAATTTATCTTTAAACACTAATTTATTAATTGATTGATTGACTTGTGTCTATCACTGCTATCAAACTTTAAGACCCTTAGAACAGAAGTTGTGTCTACATTGCCCAAACTCTATTACCAGCATCCAGCAGAATGTCTTGCACACAAATGGTCAATAAATAGTCACTGGAGATTGAAAGTGTCAAAGAAACATTTGTGAAGAATTGCAGGTAGGGTAGTCTGGAGCCTCCATTTCCACTCCCAACCTCCAACAGTCCCATGAAGATCTAGGGCAAGAGGTATGAAACTTACAAAATAATGAGAGCCACATTCCTACAGATATGTAAGGTGCCAAGATCATAAAGGAGCAAGGGCTCGTAGCCCATGTTCTTTGATTTGATGTTAAGTCACTTTCCACATTTACTATCATAGATGGTACAGAATAGAACAGGAATTGGACAGAAAATGGTGTGAGGTAAAAGAGGACAGCCAGCTCTGGAATCAAACACTAGACTTTTGAGGGACAGGAGACAACACTAGGACAATCAGAGAAGTGACCAGAATGATGGAATGTCATGTTTTAGTTAGGAGCTCTATGTTTATAAGCCATTGTGAGAAGGTATCATTTTATCACAGAGTGGGTAGGGGCAGAGTCACAGAGGTAAAGAACAGTTACTCTTGTCGCTACCCTATCATGCAAACAAATGAGATCACAAAATGAAGACTAAATAAGTAAAATATTTTCACAATTCCATGTGGGGTGGCAGAGATGGAAATCATAGGTATATATATTTGTTTCATCTAAAATGAAGAAATATAAGATATGTTAGATCTTTACATGAAGGCAGATCTAAGACAAAGACATGTCAAGCATTGCAGGCCATCTATGGCTTTTAATGAAAACTCCTGTTTTCAATTTTTTTGTCCCTTAGCAGTTGATGCAAGTTATCAACATCCTAAAGAAATACCTATTTGTGCTATGTATATGTGTAAAGCTGAATAAACACATCTATAAATATCTCTCCCCCAATAATTGATTTTAATAAAATGGGTTACTCTTGCCTACCTGATTCTCAATCACTGAATTGGCTGAATTCCCATATTTTAGCTACTTTTTAAAGTTATTTGTTAATTATTTGACTGCCGGGATATCATTTTTGAATATAAACCTCACATAGATCATGAAAACATCTGCAGTCTGAACAGGCAGATCTTTAAGCCTACCATCTCTCTCATTTCCCTTGCTCTTACTTTTGTGCTGTCACAAAACATATTATTTTCCTCCCTCTCTCCCCTACAACCCAAGATATTCCTCGGGGCCTGTAGCCTAGCCCCATGATTCACTCAAAGCTAAAGCTACTGTCAAGGCAGCAGTTATATCCCCAAGAGTTCCAATAAATAATTCATCAAATGCCCTGATCTCCAGAAGATTTGCTCAGGTATAACCTGGTTCTTCTTCAATACTGTGCAAATATTGCTTTAAAATTGAAGAGCTAGTTCAGCATGCACCAACTACTGGGAAAGCTGAAGTAGAAAGACAAATTTTAGACTGTAAACATTGAAATAGTTTGTAAATGCCTGTTTACTTGCAAATTTATTGCTGTCTTCCAGAGCATCATTTGGAACCACAAGGCAGGAGAGAGAGGGGGAGAATCCCCAGATGGGATTTTTTGTGAGCCCTTCAGCAGTTTTTGGCAATGCCCCATGGAAGAAGCAAAAATCCCAGAAGGCTATTATTGCTCCTAGGAAATACAAAGGAGATCCAGGATCAGTATCTCACTAATATCTTCTTCTCCAGATAATGTACATGTATTCTTTTCTCTCTTTGTCATCCTTAAAAGTAAAACTAACTTTCTCAACTATCTGCCATTTAAACAAGCAGAATTAGATTCGATTTAACATTTGTCATGTGAGAAATACTATACCTTTCAGCAAAAATTATGGTCATTTGTGTAGCTTTGGCACACCGCCAGCATTTTCACCAAGCACTTCACCTCTCCTGGCATCCATCCTCCTTGCTTAGCACAGAGACATACACTGGACCAACCCACGTAGTCTTGCAGGTCTGGAGCTTTCTGCCTCAGTTTCTACTGGAGTGCAGGACGTTTAAGACAGGCTTAGAGTCCATGTGCCTAGGATATCACGTCACTAGGAGAGTCACCCAAATGAAATTTTTCTCCCTTTGCTGAACCTGATTCTTCCTTTCAACATTCTGTCTTTTCTGTTTTGAATGTAACTCATGTGAGGCAACAAACTCCCTTTCTTGTTCACTATGTGCCTAGAACATGTTAGTGATTAAGAAATATAGTATTTGTTAAATGAATAAATGTTTAGTGAAGAGATGGATGGTCAGGTGGATAGATAGATGGATTGATGGGAGATGGGCAGATACTTTCTCATAGGTAATTGTGTCTCCCAAAGTACAATATTATATAAAATGAATCATCCCAATATCTTTACAAAATGGCATTAAGGATATATACTCATCCCAGAAAGAGGAAGAAAGCCTTGTGAAATCTTCACTTTGACTCCACTAGGAACAGTTAATCATAAAGAAGGAAAGCAGGCCATTTAGGAGCACTGTGCTTATTAAACACACTAACATTCCTAAACTGAATATCATTTGCATTACGGAATCTTCTAGTAAATTAATTCTAGTAAATTAATATGTGAGCATGTCGCTAGGGTAGAAGAAACAATTTGCATTTTCACTGAGATCTACCCTGTCAATCATCTCGAAACACAATTACAGTAATTAGTGCTTTTAATCAATTTCCAGGACTCTTTGTTTCCTAGACTGTAAAGTACACTTAAGGTGTTTCATGAGTGAGACTGTTGAGAAGATTCATAAATAATATCTTTCACAGCGGCAGGTGTGTGCATAAGGAAAGGAAGAAAGGTCACCCTTTTATCAGGCTTTCATATTCTGTCAGTGGGGTAGCAACATAATTAGAACCATGTCTTTCAAAAATCTGAAAGATAAATTAGTTCTCCCTCATATGCTTTGGTGCCACTATAGTATTAGTTTTATTGGGATTTGGAGGGAAAAGAACATCAGAGCCATTTTATTTTCTGTGAACCTGGGGCTACATGTAAACACATTTTTTTTTTGGTGCTAATATTTAATAATGTGACTTTGTGCTATAGAAACAGGTTCCCTGGTTAAAGAATGGACATAGGCAACATCCCACAGCAGGTAAGACCCCATAAAATCATCATTATCATTATTATTATTATTATTATTATTATTATTATTATTACTATTATTTTACCTCAACAATACTAACCTGAGGCAACCAGTTCCATGGAAAAATGTGTGTAGACCTGCAGACACTGCCAGAAAACTGCAGAAATATTCAACATCCTTTCAAAGAATAAAGGAGAAAACTGCTGAACTAATTAATAATATATCTCTCAGGGTTAGTAGTACTTAGATTGGCTAATTTAATCTGATGATTCTTCTTATGTTTGTCAGAAGTTATACTGAAGATTCTTTCACCTGTGCAGAGAGTCAATAAAGAACTAAGAAACAAAATCTAGGTTACCACATAGAAAAAGAAAAAGAAAACTAGTGGTCTAATGAGACATGAAAAAAGAAAAATCTGGAAAACTAGAAATTTGATAGAATATGGTGGTAATTTTTTCTAAAATGAAATGAAGAATTTAAGGACATGTGATATTGCATTTGACCTTTGCCATTTTTCAGGACACTAAAAAATCTGTTCTCCTAATTTTGATCTTCATCTTTCAGTATATAGTAGCCTCCTAGGATTTCGTTTTCTGCATAAAGTTATTATCCCCTTTTGTATCAGGTCTGTTGTAACTGTTTATAATAATCACTGCTGCTTAATTTAGCAGATGGTTGGAACTGAATAATTCTTCTCAGAGGAATTAAATATGGTTATGTCATTTCCCAAGTTGATTTAAAAGCAGTAATTTGAGATCAAGTAATGTTACTGTTTCATTATTAGTTCAAAATCATTGCCATGGATGTTTTCTTTTCTCCATTTCTATGATTTTGAATATCTGTGAGGAACTGGGTTGGTCTTCTTTTTTTTTAGGTCTTGATGTTCTTCAATAAAGAAATAAAAACGAATATATCATTGTATGCAAATCTCATGTTTTGCTACATGATTTATTAGGAGCCCCAAAAGGGATTTTTCTATTACATTTGCACAGCACTGTTTCTCATCTGTTATCAGCAAATACAAAGTGGATAGAAATTATTTTAAACTGAACTGCTGGTACATGCTAATTCTATCTGCCATGGATAACTTACCTTACTCTCAAGATACTGATAATCAGATGCAATTAGCATAAACAAAGAAGCTTCATCGGAAAATATTCTCAGAATCTCCTACCTAATCAGAATGCCATCTATGTTTTTTGTTCAATGGATATTCATTTGGCCGAGGACTCTTAGCAGGATCACACACTTTGAAAAAAAAAAAAAAAAACTGAAAAGAGAGAGATTGGTCATAGTTCTAAATCTGTCTCTAAGTAACAGGGTCACTTCTCTCTGCCCTGGGGGCTCTTCTAAAAAAGGTATCATTTCTAGACCAAGATTTCACCATTCATAAGGGTTTATTCTTATATGTTATTAAGCCTTTTTGAACTTCCAATTTCTATCCTCTCCCAGCTTTTTACTGTTCCTGTTGAGCTTTACTTTGGACTCCACAGGAAGCAAAGGAAGAGTAATATTTGAGGGTACACATAAATGGTTGATTTAGTGAGGAAAGCTCATCACTATGCCATTATGTTTTGTATATAGAAGCTTTCTTCTGAGGAAGTAGAGGATCTTAATTTCAAAAGGAAGTAAGCTCTGCAATTCCCCTGTGAAACTGGAAAATTGTATTAAAAGAGACAGACATCTTCTAAAGAGTGCTGGGATTGTGCTAGAAAGTAGTTAGAAGACCCGGGTTTGTGTTTGTATGTGTCACTTACTAGCACTTTAGATCTTTTTGTTTTAGTATCCTTTTTGCAAACACTAATTATGGCGATTATGAAGATTAATGAAATAATGTATGTATGCATACTCTCATATACATAAAGTTATATATATTTATTCCATATATATGCCAGTTCTCTATGAATGATAAAAACACAGGTTGTATACAAGATATTTTTAACTTTATTGCTGCTCCCACCTTGACACCACCACTAAGGAGTTAAAAACAAACAAACAAACAAACAAAAACAGCTCTACAATCCTCTCTGTGCATGGTCAGCTAACTACTGTGGTGCTGATAAATAGCTTCCAAGCCCAGCTGAAATAGGTTTGCAGATGACTTCCCACGAAAAACATTCTCTCACCTTGGCAGAGGAGAAATAGTGTAAGTTTTATTGTTAGACAGACTCATTTTCTTATCATGGTTTATCTGCTTATCTATCAACAGTTGAATCCTGGGCAGTTACTCAATCTTTGTAATTCTTGTAATCACAGTTCTCTCCTGGAAAATTAGAAAGAACTGAACCTTTCAGGGTATTGTAAAGGTTAAGTGAGAAAAAAAAAAAAAAGTGAAGTTTCTGACAGTTTCAATCACTCGGTACTCAATACATGGTGTCTCCTGTCTTTATTCTATCCTTAATTCTTTTTCTATTCTTTTGGCAGCATCTGAGAAGCTATCATTTGTTGCAGACCACATCTCACTGAACATATACTTCCCACCCTATATCTCCAAACTGGCATCTCCATTAGAAAAAGTATTCTTTTTCTTCCTATAAACTTCAGGACATTCATTGGAAAAGTTATCCTTTTGTCATAATTTCTTGTGATCCAAAGTAGCTTTCCAAGTAATTCTTTACTAGAATTACGATGGTGTTTTGCAAAATAGATGACAGGAAAAAGGGCTAGAGAGAGCTCTTGTGTTCTTTTCCTTTATAATATACTATTTTGGTTTAAGCCTTTGTCTCAAACTTAATTTCATTTAAAACCAGGCAAAGCTTCTCATCCATAGCTTAGGATTTACAAACATTTACAGTCAGTTTTGCTATCAGCTTGCATTTATTTTATTTGAGTTCCCTAGTGGTTATGTTAAGAATACAATCGGTTGTGTGATTGTGCAATACAGAGATAAATTCTTCTAGTAAATACTGATAAAAGAGTAATTGTTATTAAAATTTCACATGATAAATGATCCAAATAATCAGAGTTTTTGAACTATATGATGTCCTAAAGAGCACTTGTTTCAATATCTTATTTTTAAACAGCTACCATAATTGAACATTTTCAAATGTCATGTAGTGTTTCACTAAATGTATCACATATATTGTTTAAAGTCCACATTATATCCGTTTCATGGAAGAAAATACTGAAGATTTGAAAGGTTTAATAAATTTTCCAAGGTCAAATGGCAGGAAAAAAGTTAGAGACTGCTAATTCTTAAGTTTGTATCTTGGAGAAGTATAGCCAGGCCGTGGCCCACTCGAAGTAACCAGTGACACTGTTACAGCAACTGTATGAACCATCTTGATTTGCTCCCACATTTTTACCCACTGCTTGGCTGGATCCAGATTCTGATTCAGGGCTCTTTACTCTGGCTTTTGATTCTACCTCTAGTACAAAGGTTGATGGCTCAGCAAGTTTGACTCTCTGGGCTTGGGTACTTACAGCTTTGCCAAGCCTTGGGTGAAGCACATGACTAGAGCTTCCTATTCCTTTCTCCTTCAGAATCTAGTTCTCTCCTGATATCAGGCCTAGGTCTTAAATCCTACTCCCTGACCTATGGAGAACTGCCCAAGACAAGACTGTTCCTTCCCGGTAATCAGACACATTTTCCCTTGGCAGTGATAATTTTGTCCACGTCTCTTCACCATCACATTATGTCCTCACAGCAGAAACATTAACACAACACAAAACAATTTTTTAAAAAAATCCAGGAGGTCAGAGGGAAAAGGTAGCCATACAGTAAAATAATCATTCCATTGAACTGGAAATTATGACTGCTAACCCAGCCACTTTATACTCCTTATGCTTCTGAATCAACAGGCAAAGAAGGAACTTACAGTGTTTCCTGGGATGACTATTCCTGACTATCAAGGAAAATTGGACGGCATTTTACAATGGAGGTAAGGAAGAGTATGTCTGGGTTATAGGAGATTCCTTAGGGAAGTGGACCCCAACCTTTTTGGCACCAGGGACTGGTGCACCTACGAGACTTTAATGCCTAATGTTCTGAGGTGGAGCTGTGGTGGTGATGCTAGCATTGGTGAGCATCTGCAAACACAGATGAAGCTTCACTCGCTGGCCCACTGCTCACTCACCTCCTGCTATTTGGCCCAGTTCCTAACAGGTGACAGACTATTCCAGACAATGGACTGGGGTTTGGGGATCCCTGCCTTAGGGCATCTCTTGATATTACCATGCCCTGTAATTAAGATCAATGGAAAACTTCACTTAATCCAAGCAGGACTACTAATGGTTCAAAAACCTTACGGGTGAAGGTTTGGGTCCCTCTACCAAGTAAAGGACCACAACCAGCTGAGGTACTTGATGGAGGCAAAGGGAACATGGAATGGGTAGTAGAAGGTAGGTATAGATATCACTTATGAATATGTAACCATTTACAGAAATAAGGACTATGATCATCGTGAGTAGTCTCCCTTTTTTTCTGTTTTGAATGTGTGTGTGTGTGTGTGTGTGTGTGTGTGTGTGTGTGTGTGTGTGTACTAAGCAAATACCATTTTTTTCTATTATTCCCTAATCATGTAACATAAGATGTTTTGACTTCATAGCATAGTATTTGAGAATCATGTTATGTTAGACAGAATTATGACCTTGTTTTTATCTTTTTTGGGAGATTAAGTATGTTTTAAGGAGATGTAAATGGGTGCCAACTCAACAAACAGTAGCCTTGTGATGGTAATTTTATGTTTCAGCATGGCTGGGCTATAGATGTCCAGCATTTGGTTAAAGATTATTCTGAGAGTGCTTCTGGATGAGATTAACACTTGAATTGCAGACTGAGTAAAACAGAGTGCTCTCCCTGATGTGGGGAGGCCTTATGCAACCCTTTGAGGGTCTGAATAGAACAAAAGGCCGAATATCAAATTTTTCTCTTGCTGCCTGACTGTCTTTGATCTGAGACATTTGTGTTCTGCCTTTAGGCGCAGACTCAGACTGGAACACCTTTGGCTCTCCTGGTTCTCCAACTTGGACTAGAACTGTTCCGTCAGCTCTCCTGAGTCTCCAGCAGATTTTGAGACTTAGCTTCCATAACCTTGTGAGCTGATTGTTCTTATGACCCATACATGCTATTGGTTCTGGTTCTGTTTTTCTGGAGAACTCTAATATACTTGCTTAACATTTAATCACTAAATGGCTTTATACGATTATTTGTGAGATCGTTTATGGTCTTACTACATGTCCTCTGAGTATAGATATAGAGATAATAGCTATTGTTATTATTATTTCAATGTTATAATTACAAAACTATCGACTACAAAAACAATGATAATATCTTACCCCTGTTTCACACTTCAAAAATGCCAGGCACTGTTTTAAGTACTTTACATGTATTAATTCATGCGATCCATACATCAAACCTATGAGTTGATATTATTATGATCCCAAATTACTAATAAACTGAGGTACAGAGAGATTAATTAATATATTCAAAGTTATACAGTACATGAGATAGCCAGAACTTGAAACCCAGCGGGCTAGACCTAGATCTTCATTATGCAAAATTTATCTTGTTATTCTGCTTTAGAATTCCATGCTGGAAGGCAATGATTTTCTTCATAGTGTATTCCCTGAACCTAATATATCAGAGAAGCACCTTGAAAGTATGGTAATAAGTAGTATCCTGGAACTAGACCTACTGGATATAAATCCCAGTTGTAGCTTGATCACTTTTAACTGTGTGATTGGGGGCAAGTTACTGAAACTCTCTGTGTCTTAGGTTTTTCATTTGTGAAATGGAAATGACAATAGAATTATTGTTAATATAAAATAAATCAATACTTGTAAAGTATTTAGAACAGTATCTGGCATTTAGTAAGTACTCAGTAAGTGTTAGCTTTTATAATGATGTTAGTTTTACCTTTCATTTTATTCCCATCACTCAGAAAAAAGGGATGCAATTAGCTCTCAATAAATATCTGATATATTAAAGAATATATTTGTTGTGTTCCACATTGTTTTCTTTTATCTGACAACTGCACTGTCTACTTTCCTTCCATTCATTCCTTCATCATCAATAACATATAAGGCACTGTGAGTAACAGTGAAGAATAAGACATAGTTTTGTCCTTAAGGCCTTTAGAGCTGAGCATATAAACTGACATAATACACATAACATAATTGAGTGAGTGGCATGACGTTCTAAACTAAACATTATGGAAGAACAGAGGATAGAACTCCTAACTCTGGTGAAAGGCACCACTAACAACAATAATGCAAAAGACCTCCTGCTGTGAATTATTTGGAGGAATAAAGGAAAATGGACTGTTCTCATAATCAATTCCCCAAATGTCAAGATAATGCTGCTGGGGACACTAGTTTGTTAGAATGAGCAAACTCAAGTTTGGCTTCACCTGTGGGGAGATTAAAAGCCTACTTACTTATTGCATACTGAACAAATACCAAGAAGAGTCTTCCAGCCTCACAATTCTTCATATATAATTGAGACCAAATAGCCTCTCTGCCTAAAGGAAGAAAGAATTGGGCATGTCAATCAGACGGCATTTACCTTCACGTGACTGAATGCATAATGAAGATGGCCTTTCACACAAGGGTACTTTTTCTTAAGAAATCAGGAAGTCTGGCAATAAGCAAGTATTGGCTTTCATTCAGCTGCTTAATAATTTTATCAGGGACTCACGTCTTTCCTTTCCTCCAGGCTATTGGCTTTTACTTTTATATTCATCACCCCATGGTTGCAAGATGGCTGCTCTCACATTTAGGTTTCACTTTCATATTCAAGACCTAAAGAAGAGTTAAGATGCCAGCCTTTTATGAGGAAAGCAGAGCCTTTCCAGAATTCCCCCAGCAGACTTCTGCATGCATGTCATTGTCACATGGGCACTGCCAGCTGGATTGGAGCCTAGAAAAGCAAGACAGAGTATCAAGATTGGCTTCGCCCAGGGTCTGCAAGGTTTTTCTGTAACAGGCCAGATAATAAATATTCTAGGCTTTGTAGGCCATACGGTCTCTGTTGTAGTCACCCAGTTCTGCCATTCTAGCAAGGAAGCCACCATAGACAATACATAAACAAGTGAGTGTTGCTATATTCCAATAACACTTTATCATGGACACTGAAATTTGATATAACTCTCACATATTATGAAATATTATTCTTTTGATACTTTTTTCAACCATTTAAAACGTACAAAACAATCTGAGCTCACAGGCCATATAAAAACAGATGGTAAGCTTGATTTGGCCCATGAGCTCTTAGTTTGGTGACCTCTGGCTTGGACCAAAGACAACTCATTAACTGGATCTGGGCAAAAGCTATGACAGAGTTGGTGTTCTAATAGTTCTAATTGTTGTCTTCAAGGGAGAAGCAAACACTGGATAGACAACTAACAGTGCTGCAATAAAAGGTAGATTTAATTTTCTATATCAAATAGAACTTATATAAAAGTATCTGGTATATTATCAAGGCATATTATTTTAGTTCTCTTCTCTTTTCTTCATTTTAATCTAGAATCCTTTCTAAGTCATAAATGGCTTTGCCTGCTCCATTAGAGGAGCTGGTAACAAGACTTTGGTTTTAATGTAATTAATAATAGGAAAGTTTTTTAGGGGGTATTTACCTTTTTCAGTCAACATGGGATTGGTTACTTCCTGTGCCCATACTTTAAGGGAAAGCTAGACAGCCCTAAAATTATGAATTATAAACTCCATTTATGTTTCATGAATGTATCAGTTTTTTTCCTAGGCTTCCAGTAGTGAGGGAAATGCAAATGGAATCCCAGCATAGAAAAAGACATTCTGCATTCTGCTCTGGCCCAATCTCATTATACATTTTCCACTTATGAAAGAAAGAAAAATAAAAAGATTTGCAGCAAGCAAAAGGCAGTCTCTCTCTTTATACATTTAATTACAAAGGCAATTTCCTTTATAGTCTACTTACAGGAATACCTCTTAGCATGTTGCCAACAGTATCACAACTTGTTTATTCAAAGGTTATGTGTGAATGAGAGCCTTTTGATATTAATCAAGTAATTTGCTAGCATTGCTGGGAAAAGGAAAGTGTTAGCTTTATCCTGAAGAGTGAAACAGCCCATTAATCAAGTTTTCTATTGAAGACAATTATGGAGAGAGAGAGAGGGCAAACAGGCCCTTTAGATAAAAAATTTCTAAATGGATGAAACTTTTAATGCATTTTGGCATAGACTTCTCTTCAGAAAATGATTAAAAAATCTAACTTTAATCACCTTACAAATTATATGTATGTATGTGTGTGTGTGTGTGTGTGTGTGTGTGTGTGTATAAAATCAGGTATTTATGAATTCAAAGATTACCATTTATTATTAATTGAAAATATCCTAATGAATGTACCAAATTCAAGAGCAAAATTCCTGCATATGGACTATTTTGTTGAGGTTCATTTATTATCTCCAGTTAAAGTTAGAAGGTGAAATAGAATATGCATGTTCTTAAACATTTGTCTCATTTTTTGGTTCTCTTACCAGCACACTCTTGTAGGTTTAAGACTGGGCCTTCATTAATCAAAATTAAATTCCAAAGTAGGAGGCATTTAAAACTATTTGTATAAATGTTGCTGAATGGGATAAGGTTGCAAGATAAGGGGTTTGAAAAATAACTCTGTGCTGAGACAATATGGTACATAACGAGGGGTCTTGTTTTCTGGCATGATGAATTATAAAAATACATTAGTCAAACACCACAAAGAGTTAAGTTTGTGAGCCAAGCATTTTCTGAATTAGTTAATAACATTAAAACTACTTGAGAGTAAAGATTAAAATGTTTCATAATATTGTTTTATTCCCCCGATTCATTTGCAAACTTTACTGATATTACAATTAAAAATTTTTAAATAGTATGATGTTAGAGAAAGGCAAATAACTCAATGAGATACCACTTCATCATCATCATCATCATTATCATCATCATCATCAACAAAAACAGAAAACATCAAGTATTGGTGGGGATATGGAGAAATTAGAGCTCTCATACTTTGCTGATGGGAATGTAAAAAGATACAGCTACTGTGGAAGACAGTTTGGCAGTTGCTCAAAAATTTAAAAGTATAATTACCCTGTGGCTCTACAATTCCACTCCTAAGTATCTACCCAAAAGAACTGAAAATGTGTTCACACAAAAACTTGTACACTAATGTTTATAGCAACACAATGCATAATATCCACAATGTGTAAACAACTCAATTTCTTTTTTGAAATGGTATAATGGAAATTTTCAAATATTTTTTAAATTATAGGTAATTATGATCTTTGAATATTTCCAATATCTTTTTATAAGACCATGTAGTAGAGAAAAAAATATATTAACAGTAGACGTCAGAGTCACCTGTTAATGGAGGAACTGCCTTTGATTACTCAAAGGAACTGCCTTTGAGTATTGTCCTCAAATGCCTCCAGAGGCCAGGCCAAAGCAGGAGTTGCACAGGACTGTGACACACACGAGCGGGAAATCCTATCTAAATGAAGCAGCAGCTGCCCCAGTTGCCAGATATTTTGTATTTCCAAAAAGCCAGAAACCCAGGTGAGTGTGTGTGTGTGTGTGTGTGTGTGTGTGTGTGTGTGTGTGTGTGTGTGTTTTGGAAAACTCTAAATTTCTAAATATTTATTCACGTTTTTAAAAATATGCGAGGAGGCTAAATTCAGCTTGTAGGCTGCCAGTTTTCAAACTCTGTTTTGGAAAAACAACTGGATAATCTGCTTTATACTAGGACAGGCCTGGAGGACTTTGCATAAGAAGGTAACAGGAGTTTTGACACTGGGGTGAGCCAAGGAGAGAGCACTGCCTGAGGGGCATGAAGCCTGTGGAGAGAGGTAACCAATGAGAAATTCCACTTGTGGGAAGGGGTAGTAGCTAGAGAAATGTGAAAAAGGATATTCAAACTTCAATTTTCAGTTATACAATTAAATCCAGTCTGTCACCTAAAACCTTTAAAGCTGTCAACATACACAAATGTGAATGGTTTGCAGAGAAATCAGCAAAGAGTCTGTGTTCTATAACTGGAGACTAGCAGAGCAAAGAGAAGAAAATGCCAAGAGAGAACAGCAGAAGCAGGGCTCAGAGGCCCTCAAAAGTGAGAGGTAGGTAGTCACAACTGGAGAACAGCATCAAACATCCCTTAGCAGATGACGAGGCCAAGCATCAGGCTGAGCACAGCTGACATCTGGATTGCAAGAGAAAGCTTCAATAGTCACAATTTAAATAAAAGCAATTAATACCAAACCCTCAGTACCAACAAAAAGAGAAAGATAACAAGGTAGTTGGGCAAAAGCTAAAGTCTTTTTGTGAGCCCAGGTATTCTTATAATTGAATAATCCTCTTTTTCTTCCTCAACTTCTTACCATGCAGAAATGCAGTTGGAATCACTTTTGAGTTTTAAGTGAGAACCTTTCAGGTAGAAAAGCTCTTGAATCATATCTGATCCTCAGAGACTAAAAAAATTTAAAAAGGATAACTCTTGTCGTGTATTGGTTGTGTCCATACCCATCCATGCCTTCTTAGGGTTTAGACTGCAAATCCTGAGATTAGGAGGAAGAAAGACCTGCTTTTGTACTGAATGTGATCTTGGGCGGGTCACATGGTCACTCTGAGCTTCTGAATCCTCATCTGGAGTTAGGATTTAAAGATAATTTTATGTTTCTCCTGCCTAATTTGCTGAATTATTTAAAAGAGCTAAATATAGAAAATATGAAGCCTTTTGAAAACTGTAAAATGATCTGCATGCAAGAAATATAATTACAACAGGAACAAATTCTTAGGCATGAAAGAATGGAATAATTAAAACTCTGCTCATTCAGATTTTTTATGGGAGGGCTCCTACTGCTCTGAAATTCTGAGGAGCAAGTTGAATGGAGTTGCCCTGTAATGGGATACAAGGCCACCTGGGGAGAGAGAGCCAAAGGAGAAAAGCTGACATAACTGGGGTGTTCCAGTGGTCACCTCATTTTCATCGGTGAACAGAATTATTGAGTGTGTTGCTTCCTGTATTAGAGAATCTGTACTGTTTGATTATTAGGGTAATATCTCCAGGATGATACACATTTAAACAAAGATATTTAAAGGTCAATTTGTAGTTTCTCTTATCCTAAAAATGGAGAGCTATATTCATCATATCCTCTCCTTAACTGAGTGGTGTTTCTTTTCCAAAATTGGACAGGAAAGTGACCTATATAAAGTAGTGATTCAGTGAATCACAGTGGCATTTGATTGTGACAGACATCGGTGAGTGTGAAAGAAATGAGCCAAAGTTTTTATAACGATATCTTAAGAAATATCTGCCCTCATCTTTTCACTCTTGCTTGTCTGGTTTAAATCACTCACCTAAGGAAAAAAAACTTTGATCTCACTTTATTTTTCTTACTAATCGCAACATTTTTAATTACGCCTCATTCCTCATAATGATTCATTTTCCAGAGGATCAAATGTTTGGACATCTGTGTTTGGACCCATGTTTAGTTGTAGACTTCTCAGCTACATAATTAGAGTATTATTAGAGAGAGGGTGGACAAGGCTGGTGAAAGGTTGTAACAAATATATTTACAATTATTACACTGCAATAGAAAAATAACATGCTATTCACATTTTACAATTATTCTCTGGCCTATAAAGAGCTTTCATCTAGCTAGTATGCTCCAGAAAAACTTTTACATAGAATAGCCTCAGGTAAAATAAAGGAAATAAAGCTAGCCAATTTTTTCACATAGGATCACATCCCATTTGGCCATGTCTATTGGGATCTTTCACCCCATACTTGCTGCAGTAGGCAAATGAACACTGGATCACTGATACATCATAGCCAGGTCAGAAGCAATAACCAAGCAGCATCGTTACATGACAGAAATGAATCTTCGAAAATGGTTTAATCTACCCTAATGCTTCTGTGTACCACTTTTACTTAGACCTATGTGTTTGGTAAGGTATAATCCATAAATTTATTCTAAAATAAAGAGTTTATGGTTTAAAACCAGAGGCCAAAATTAAATTTTGTGAGACAGGAGTTTCAGGTAGTCATATCTTTCATGTACGCAATCCATAAAGAATTCACGACTAAATCTTTTCTGGAAAGCTTTGTGTCTACCCTCTCCTCCAAAGAGATGTTTCACCAACTCTGGGCTGGTATTGGGCCATGCAGCATGGAACCTGCAGCTAGCACTTCAACGTTTACCTGCTACATTGGATCCTCTGTGAATATATAAGCTTAGCTATGTCATTTTACTGCACCAAACTACAGCTTCTCCATTTCTAAAGCACAGAGGGCAAATCCAATATTCCCTCTTGTTCTCTGATTTTGTGATAATGATTTTTATGAGTGTCACTTTGTGGTCACTTGAGAAACAGCAGCAAACTAATTCATCTTTGGCATCATTCACAGAACAAAGTTTTGGAACAGATACAAGCGCAAATAATAATGTTCTTTAAGCAGAAATAAAAATGAATTAACCAATAAAGTTCCTTGACTCAATTCATAAAAAGAGATAGGCTTTGCTGGTATATTTACATTGTATAAATATTATCAACAGAGTAACGAGGAGGGTTAAACTTAATGGGATATAATGAAACATTAACATCGATGTACTCTACCATATTACATAATGCAAATTATTCAATTAAATTTTAATAAAAATATTTTGTAACATCTAAATGGTTGATGACATAAGACAGATTTTTAAAAATATGCTTTGAAGCATCATAATTCCAGTGAAATTTCTCAGATTGTCATCATCATAAAGCCCAGGCAAAGGAACTATAGAGAAAAATAAGTCTATTGCAAAGGAAACATAAAATATCCAGACATTAAGTATAATGACATATTTAAAATAACAACAAAATAAAATTTTAAAATAACCTATTGAGATTATTAATTAGCTCTATGTAATTTAATAAGCTGATGTCTGCAGAATTAAAATCTAATTCTTACTAGAGTCAATACAATCATTACTTACTAAATGAGATTAGAAAAAATGGTCCACATTAAAATCAAAGGTAATCACTTCTTTGCACCCACTCACCCCCTTCCTCCCTCCTCAGTTCTGATTTTCCGGTAATAAATATCTTTTATGCTGTATGAGAGGAGCACCCAGATGAAAAGGTAAGCATTTTAATTCTTTAAAAAAATTTTTTTTTCTGATACTTTAAATATTTTTAGAAACAAATTGCTCGATTTCTTCTTCAATACCATGTTTTTTAGCTTTCATTATAGTCTCTAGTTCAATGATATTACCAAGAGAAAGTTCTCAAAGAAATTATTTCATTTTGAGTCTTTTAGAATAAAATAGAAAGACATATGATAGAAAATTATTAGAAAAAGTGTTTCTAGAAGGTTTGAGCTATTACTTGAAATGTAGAACTCTATTCTCTCCATCTGACTAGAGAATGGCTGGAAACTTTGTCTGGATGAGTGATATTCCTGTCAAATCCAAACGAAGTAGGACAAAAGTTAAATATATTTCAGGTCAGAATAGAGGGCCAGTTCTGATATAGATTTCAAATTGTTTGAAGATATTTTTAGCCTCTCCTGGGGTTATAATGTCCACACTTTTACTTGTTACACATTTTTTTCTACTACAACATAATGGCTCAATCTTGGCAGATTATTGGGCAACTAGAAAGAACCAGTCGCAAATAGTTCTAATCAAATCCTCTACCTCTGCAACAGAAAATGAATTATTGCGAATGGCAATTAACAGTCAATTTCCCACGTGTCTATCTTTTCCTTTTTCACTTTGACTTTCTCCTTTTGGGAAGCTCCAGAAATATTTCCCAAATATCATTTTAAATATTATATTAACTTCTTAGATTCCTCTAGATAGTTTTTCAAGGACCTCGTAAAGAAGGAAGAAATTTTCTTCTACCCTTCTATATGCTTTCAGATGGTCTAATAATTAAATCTACATGAGACAAATTAACTAGACAAATAATGAAGTTTAATTACATACATACATATGGGAACCCCACATACATGACAGAGTCAGAGACCCCACATGCATGAGCGGTTCAGAGACAGAAAGGTAAAATAAGATATTTAAGGCATACTAAGGAATGAGGTAAGATACCTTGTGGCTTCAAAGGGGAGGAGGAATATTTGTAGGATAATAAGAGCAGATATTCATTAATTTGAAGTTTGTTCTGCCATAAAGATAGGTCATAAAAAGTTATCTCCGGTGATAACTCTTATTATGGGCAAGACCCTGAATTTAGAATCTTCTAGCCAGTTAAGCGAGTGACAGAAGTTTCTCCTGAGTCCACAGAGTCTCGATTGACTTTCAGCTCAAAATGAACCACATGTCAAAGTAGCACATCTTCTGGAGGCTTGTTCTGAATCCCTTCAATCTCATCAAGTTGTCTTGCATATTTGTAACTTTCCCATTTGAGCCAAAGATTTTCTTGCTAAACAAAAGCTCTTTTCTCCACTCTTTTGAAGTAGACAAATGACACAATAACATCAGGGACCAGTTATAAGAAGTTGGGAGAATGTTTTAAGAAACTCAGAAAAAAACCTTCACAGAAATTTCAAGTTAACAAAAACTTCAAATTTCAGAAGTACTCTGTAAGAGGGGTGTGGGGAACACATCTCAAATCTCCATAGAACAACAACAAAAGGTCAATATACGGTGAAGTGGCAGATGGAATGAAAGCCAATCCAAAGGTCTCTGATTGCATCCTGTAGGAAGACCACCCAAAAAGACACAGCAGAAACTTGAAGTCCTGATATACATGCATTTCTTCCTCTACAGCAAAATCAAGTGTAACAGTTAGCACAATTGTACTGCCATTTCAGCTTTCTCTCTCTTTATAGTATGTGGCTGTTTTAGTGCTTAAGCCAAGTTTTCTAGCAATTCCCCTTCATTAAGCTCAATTAAGTTTTACATAGTAGGAAGTAAATTCTCTAGTATTGAAAATATTTAAATTAAGTGAAAAATAATATTCCAAAGGTTCATATGAATGAAATGAAATTATTATAATTCTTAAATTATCCACAGAAACCCAGTTTCTTTCCTTGTAATAGACTAAGCAAGACTTACATGCATGTCCTTTCTTTGCACTGGAGATGTATATTACGTGAAAAATGTCATCACTGAGGTGAAAATATCAAATGAAAAGAGTCACTGAATCCCAAAATATCAACTTTTTAGAAAGTGATATTTTTTAAAATAGTAAGTTGATTTGAGCAAATGATACATACAATTTTCATTTATCATGTATTTTATGTTTGCCTACTCAACAATGTACTACTTGAGAAAGTGCCAAAAAAGAAAGACCTAGTCTCTGCCTCACTAGTTTCAGTCTAGTGCTTCAATGCAAGTTAAAACTATATTTCGATTTTAAAATGGAATCAACTATGTAATTACTTCATATAGCAAGACCTCTTACCAACTGACATTTCTATATCTTATTTAGTAACTGCCACTAACAAGTTTTGGGATCTTGGTTAAATCACTTAATTTGGAGGGCTTATGTTCCTCAGGTGGAAAGTAAATGGATTCAGCTATGTGCTCACAGGTTATTTGGCTTTCACAATCTAAATTTTTAATGTGTTTTTCATGCATTACTTCTGTCTTGGTCTGTTCACGCTGCTATAACAAAATACCACAGATTAGGTAGTTTATAGACAACAGGAATTTATTTCTTACAGTTCCAGAGACTGGAAGTCTGAGATCAGGGTGCCAGCATGGTCAGGCAAGGGCCCTCTTCTGGGTTGCAGACTTCTTGTTGTACCTTCACATGGTGTAAGGAGTAAGAGTTCTCTGAGGCCTTTCATAAAGGCATTAATCCCATTCATAAGGTCTTCACTCTCATGACCTAATCACTCCCCTCCTTCCCTGCTTCCTAATACCATCCCCTATAGGCATTAAGTTTTCAACATGTGAATTTTGGGGGGAGGACATAAACATTCAGACCATAGCAACCTCCTCCAATCTTCATGATCTTCTATAGTGAGAGAAGTAGAGAATGTGATTGGTGGAGGATGCAATAGCTGGGAGAAATGCCAAGGAAGATAAAAACCTCATCTTTAGACTTAGGTTTAGTGCTCGAGTGCTTACATGACACAGGACATGAGCATAGGACAAGATGGGGGACAGCTGGCTGGTTGCTAGTTTTGGGACCAGAACAAGTTATTTCATACCTCTGAGCTCTGGTTTCCTTAACTATAAAGCTGAAACACAACCTCTCACATCCCAAGTATGTTTAGCAGAAAAGTTTTATAGCTAAATTTTATCTTATAATTAAGGAATTAGGCAATACATAGTCACATAATTTTATAACAGCAATTTTAACAAGACTATTACAATTTAACAAGACATTCTCTATCTGCTGGTTTGCATCTTATCTAGAACCCAAGGTTTCCTTACAACTGACCCCTGAATGTGCTGCACCCGTGTCTCTCAGCAGAAAATGGTTGTGCTTTCCTCTAGTACCAGAACTAAAAAATTAGCGTTTTCTAAATAAGGCCATTTTTACCAAATACTCAATGAAGCAGGGAATTGGCATGGCTTGGATATTTCCTAACACTTTTCTATAGTTCATCAAAACAAAACAAAACAAAAACTATGTCATCTTTTCTGAACAGCAAATCTGATATTGGCAACTCTTATTATTATATCTGCTAAAGACTGATGAGTAATTATTATCATTGCGTATGCATTAGCTGCTGTCTCCATTTGACTCTCGATCTCTACCTTTAAAAACTTTCTCATTGCTCTGTTTAAATCCGATAGAATATAAATGCTGTTGCTGTAGATTTAAAAACGGCTTATACGACGTATTTATTATCAATGCTTTATTGTTGAAAACAAAATTGAAATTCTCTGGCACATAAAACAATTATTTCTACAAAAGGAAAGCCTACAAATCTTGATAATTTATACAAATAACAGTTTCTCAAAAAATAAAATTTTAATTTAGTAAACTTGTCTTGTGCTCTATATTTTTAGCACTGTCTGCAGTAATCCACCATAAATCCCTGAGCGGAGACATTTTTTGACCATGTTCTACAGTCCCCCCAGCCCACCCCCGTAGTTGGTCTAAGCCCAGCCCTGTAGGGAAAGGTGTCAGGGACATTCTGTTATTAAAGATCCATGCATATTATGACACAGGCCCAATTATTAATGCTACTTGGGAACTGGGTCAACATGAAGTGCCTCTACTGTGCAATCAGCAAACCTATTAAGAACCAAGTGTTTTGAAAGGAAGAATAACAATTAAAAGACATAAAGTATTAAGACTAGGAAGTCATCATAGATCAATAACTATTTAAATAAATTAAAATGTTAGACATTGAATTAATCTCTATATCCTTATATTAAATTCCGTATTTATTTTTTTGCAATTGCCAATGTAGAAGATGAAAAATACACGTCAACCCACACTTTTGGTTTGACCTTGGGTTTGTTGCTGTTAAATGTTAAATATCATTCTGAGAACACAGTGATTTTGATATAATTTACCTTTTGGCCCTTCAATGAAATGTTACCTAAATAATATGCATATTAGGAGGGTCTTCTTATTAATGCCATCAGCAAATCACTCTCCCGACATTTGCCCGTCTTACAAAAATATTAACATCATAGGAACACTGCTGTAAATTCTTTATCCCACTCTATTCTAATATGCAGAAAAACAAAAAACACAGAAGAAACATAGCATGATGTGTCTGTATGATCACCTTTCCTTTAATGAGGATGCTGACCAATCATGGAGTATGAGTGTAAAAGGGGAAAAGCTAATTTTCAGTTGCAAAGAATCTGGCTTAATGGATCAAATTTTGTTTGTTATTTTGCTATGGTAGAATAATAAATAAATAAATATGTAGAGAATTGTATAGCTACTTTATGAAGAAGTTAATAGTGGGCTGTTATTTTTACAAAGTTAATTTTTAGTAGCAAAGTTTGACTGCAAGTCCAAAAGTGTTCAATAAATGTTCTCTACTTTTTTTATAGTCTTGTGAAATGACCATTGAAGTGGTTACTAATAAGTAATGAAACAAAATACCAAATTTGCTAGTAAAAAATGGTTTTCAATTGTGAAAAGCACTTGGCAGAAGACCTAGAAACACGCAGGCTAATGCTACACTCTACTCCAGCTTGAAATAAGAAGTCATTTTTGATGTCTTTTGGGAAGAGCAAAATACGAAAAATATGATTAAAACAATTCCTTAAAAACTTGTCAGCATTGCTGCTTAGGTACCTATTAGAAAGTGATTAGCATTTCATATCAACTTTTTCCAAAATATAAAATCATTGGCAACCATCACTATACACTCCTTTGAGCAGACATGAGTTTTTAACTAGTAACATCTGCAAAGCACAAAGCACCTTCGCTTTTGTCTAATAGCTGCTCATTGGGACTGGAACACTTTTAAGTTCCCTTTTGATATAATCCTTATATAAGCATATGCATTAATCAGGAATAGCCATTTTAAAAGGCAATTTCAAAAGCCTAAGGACACAATGAATTCTCCTACGCAGTTTTGGGGAAAATGTCGTTGACATTAAAGTAAAAAATGCCTGCCTGACACATATGGAGCCTCCCCAACCCTCCTGCCACACCAATGTGAAATGTGGTTTGCTCTACCCTGCATATCCTTTTCAGAGCATGAAAAACAAACGATGCCCAAAAGAATGAAGACTGACATCCAAATCATAAAACATTATGTGCATAGTCAGGAAACCACTGTAGATTATGACAGACCCTGACACAGCATTAAAAAAAAATGTTTTCTGTTTCAGATAAGCAGGCTGTCCCAAGGAGGGAAGACAGCAGCGTCAGGACAACCGGCCAGCTCACTAGGACTCACACTCCTCTTTGATCACTCCCTGTGAACACTTGACCTTAATAGTTTACGGTGGTTGAGTGGGTACTCTGACTTCCTCTCACAGTGTTTAAGGAACAATATAATTTCTGAATTAGCTTTCAAAAATGAACAAAATTTTAAACTCAGATCTTGTCACCTCTTTAAGAATGCCAAAAGATCCTGTTTTAAGTGCTCCGGTTTAGTTCTTTCAGTAACAATTACATATATCAGGAGGATTCCAATGTCCCCCCTCCCTTTTTTGGTGTTAAGGGCTGTGCCAACAAAGCGGATGCTCCCAGAAGTGGCAGTGACCTCGGTGACCTCAGTCCCGGTTGTGAGATCCAAACTAGCTCTTGTCATAGCACTGCTGGGAAGTTCTGTTTGTTAATGAAGCCAACTTTAAATCTGGAGGAGGACAAGGCACCGCCTTCCTGTGTCAGGTCTTGGAAGTCTTTAAGCCTTGCTTTTCCATGATGTTCCAGAGCTTGCGAAGGTTGGACTGTGTGATGACATCATCCGGCTTGAGCTGTAGTGCCCGCAGGTAGTTGGCCTCTGCCTTCTGGAGTCGGCCATTGAGGTGCAGAATAGCTCCCAGGTTCATGAGAGCAGCCGGATACTGGGAACAGAGAGAGGAAGGAAAATGATTAAAAAGGCAATTACAAGCTTTGCTTCATGGGAGACGAAAATCTTCATCCACTTACTTAAATGGTTCCCTTATGGCTGGAAGCATGTTATGGAAGCAATTTAGCAATTTATACTAACAGACAAAGATAACTATGAAGGAAAAAACATCTTCAAACAGCTGCTGTGTACTTTGTACCTTAAATAGGGCAGGCAACTAGAGAAATAATTTTCTTCTTTAATGAGAAAGTATAGGTTACATATGAGACCTAGTAACCTCGTCAGATTGTACTTTCCTGAGAAAAAAAGTCAAAAGTGACACAATTTTAGATGGAAACAAGTAAATCTTTTTTCAATTCAATCACAAGAAATAAAACATTAAGTGGGAAAAGTTGACAAATCTATACCCACTTTTTGTTCCCCATTCTTAGCAATATTCCATGCCATTTCTGCAAACATAAAACAAACAAACAAATATATTATAAAATTTTATTGATGTTTTCAGGGTAAACAGAAGAAAAATTCGAATGCAACCACTAAAATCCTTTCCAAATCTAACCCAAGTAGTTTAATAAGACAAAGTCTTTATTAAGTAGGTTTTTAAAAATAAACTTCTAATGGTGAATGTTTAATATAAATGTAGCAAAACACATTAAAATATATAAAATTTGTCACTGAAAAAGTAACTTTAATAAGAAGTTTGTTATTTAAAAGTAAGATAATTTTCAAACATCGATTTTTCTGTAACATGTTAACTGCGATACAGTTATCGTATAAAAGGCAAAGTTAATATATACATACACATGTGTATATATATACATATATATATACACATATATATATACATATATATATATATATATACACACACATATATATATATGAGTTATGTACCACTAGCTTAATATAGGAGTTGCATCTCCAACTTCTCAAACATTAGTTACCAACAACAAAATTCCTTCCCAAGGGAGAAAATATTTTACTGCTATCTACAAATAAGGGCTGTTCTGCTTTTGTCTCACCCCTAGAACTTCTGGGTAACATAGAGCAGCTAATATTTTGGCATATTTCAAATGTCAGATAATACAAAGTGTTTAGGCTATGATTATGTTTTCATTTTACAGATGGTGTCAACTGTTAACTCTACTGGCAACTCTCTGAAACAGTCTGAAATAATTCACAATTATTTTTATGCTTTAATACTTTCACAATACATGCATTTTTCAGCTGAGTTCATGTGACTTCACTCTCTACTATAAAAACAAGTATAGTCAACCAAAACAATGCTGGGGTGAGGGTTGAATAGCTCAGAATAAACCAACTGGGAAAAGATGATTAGATTTAGACTTTAAGAGATCTGGATTTGAGTTCTTGCTCGACCACTGTGAACCTGGAGACATCTCCTAACATATCTGTGCCCCAATTCTTTCATTTATGAAATATTGAAATAACATCAGCATTTTTACATGTTAGAAAGATGTGAGACAATAAATGTAGCACAGTACATGCACATAGTCGATACTCTACAAATGTCAAGTTCAGTTTTTCTTGTCTCATTTTTCTTAAGATTTAGCACAGGCATGTTTGTGATTTTTATATTGCTATACATACTTTATAATTTTCATTTCAATGGTTAGATAGTATGTCTCTGGATATAATCCAAAATTCTCTTAACTACTCTTTTTCCTCTTCTTTTTTGTTCTCCATCCCCTCATTATCCCCACAAGACAAAACAGCATCTTCTTGTCAGTGTGCCTGAACAAATACTGAACCTAAATCCTGAGGCTTTGTGACCTGGCTTTACCTTAACTAGCATTGTAGCCTTTCTTAGGTTAAACCTGAAAGAGATGGATGTGAAAATAGGTGATGAAATATACCAAGCCACATGAATAGGCTTTACTATTATTAGTAAATTATAGCGTGGGTTTTTCTGTCCTTGGAATACTTTTGAGTCACCACCCTATCATCAAATGATGAAAAAAAAAGTTAATATTATTCTAAAAAGAATAAGGTTAGGAAGTCAAATCTGTTATCAAAGTGAGCCTAAATGCAAATTATAATAGTGTTTTAAAATAACTTTAATTTTTCATTATTTATATTAGCAAGTTATTCATTGAACAAAAATAATTAAAAAATTAAAATGTGAAATTAACTTGGAATAACAGAGTATTGTTTTCCCTAAAGAGTAAAAATTTAACTAAACTGAAAATATGCATATTTAAGAACATCAATGAATATTTTTAAGCAACTATAGATTTCTATTTTCAGAGGAATTATTTTGGTTCGAATGTATCTGTTTTAATAAAGAAAAAAAGGTCTTAAAATCAATGAACATACTTTAGGTAATGCTTATTAAAACATCACTATAGCTTCTAATTTGCATGAATGGAAACTGAAGAAATTTACATACAATGACGTGCTCAAATGTGACATATGTACCATTGCCTTAGGTAACTGCTTTGAAAGTGTCAATAATTACTTTGACAAATAATTTTATGTATTTATTAAAAATTCATGAATAAAACTGGATATAGACTACTTTCTTCTGATATGTTGTTTTCTCTCTTCAAAAACGTAGGCTTTATCTTTTAAGCCTGTCAAGTCTCCCCTCCACAGCAATCACACGGGTAGCTTAGTGAATGCCCATTGGACTGAATGCCTTCAGGTTGTCTAGCCTTGTTACAATAACCGTAGTTTGGGGAGCGACATCAGCTTCACTTAGGAACTTGAGAGCAGTCCAGGATTTCAGGTGCCACCTACTGAATCAGAATCTGAATTTTAACAAGGTCCCCAGGTGCTTTGTATGCTCATTAAAATTTAAGAAGCATTATTCTAGAGGTTATTTCCAGATCCTGGATTATATCATTTTATAGCTTTTAAAATCAAATTTCTTACAAGAGAATGAAGTTCCTATAGAACAAAATATATCAGATCAAATGTCTACCCTTTGATAAAATAATATTCTTCTCTTGGCCACGCAATTATTGAAGGTAGTATGTGTTCAAATGAAACTATTAACAGAGCCATACACGACTAAATACTGTTAGAAGAAGAGGTAATAAAAAGCCTTTTCATAATCAAATAAGAGCATCGAAATTTTCCTAAACAGACTTAAACATTATCTGGCTGTATAACTGAAATTTAAGAAGTCCAGGTGACTAGTTGTCTGATTACTTATTGGGTGTCATTGCCGCTTGCCAGCCATGACTCATAGGCTGGGGAACAGAAAAACCCAACTACAACTGTTGATGTCTTCCGTCACACACATCCTCTGTTACTGAAGACAGCCGATGATATTTTCAGCATGTTAACAAAGGCAGTCAGTAGCTTGCAATCCAGTAACACGGGGATTGTGGCTCCATACAACAAATGACACCACCTCCTACTTTACAGACTAGAAAGTTGAACCAGACCTTTCTTGTTTCCTTGAAGAGAACAGATGCTTTACATCAAAGAGGCTGATTGGCAGCCATACTGAGGCAACAAATGACGTCTTTTTTAAGTCTCTAGAATTATGCCTTTACTGTTACTTTACTGTGATCTTTGGCTTATTTCTTCAACGTTGGAGGACATATGCTACATTAAAGTAATAGATGTATATGGGGGTGTGGTAGAGCATAGACAAGATAATGAAGGTCTGATCTTTGTCAAATGCCCTTGAGGGGCCCAAGGATCCCAGCTGAGCTTACAAGGTCTTCTGAGCACACAGGATTGGAAGACAAAGTCATTGTCCAGGTCTTTGTCTGTTACACAGTCTTGGAAAGAAATCTATGGAGGAGAAATAGCGAGACCATACACAGATTTTGGATTGGGAGCTCATGCTTCTATTGGAAACAGGACTAAACTGTAGAATTTTGAACAGAGGATTTGGGGTGAGACCTAAAAAAAACAGAAGCTTGGTTGAAATGTTCTCACTAAGCAGGAGTCCGGCACCCACACAGTAATTGGGTTCTCTGCCACCTGCTGGTGCTTGTGACCATTTCCTCTTACGAAGGCAAATCAAGAGGCAAGATATAAAAAAGGTGGACCAAGATAATACACAATATTTCTAATTTTAGAAAAATATTTATTTCTATTTAAAGTTTTGCTGAAATTATCCATATAGTTGTACACTTACTATTGTATGAACTAATTAACTTTTAAGGAAGAATGTCTTAAGTTAGCCTTACCGAACTATTAATTAATGCACTACATATATTTGGGATATTTTCACAATAACTACCTTTAATTTCTCTTCTGAATATAATTTGCTAATATATCCCCTTCTGAATATGAAATGAGTTTATACAGTATGATGTTTTTAATGGAGTCTCACTCTTTTTCAAATAGTTACTAAATAACTTGGTGAAAGCTAAAACTTCCATTCAACTTTATTCAGTAGAAACTGCTTACCCAATTGAATTTACTGGAGGAGTAACTGTACTATGATGCTTAAAAATTAATGGCATAAACTTTAAAGAAAAATATTCCTAAATAGAGTATTTATGCAGAAATTTAAGGGTTCTCTTTATATTGATTGTGCCTTGTACATGGCAGATATTTAATAAATAATTACTGAAAAAGTTTAGAAGATCATCTTTCAGGCTTATGAAAAAATATGTAATATGGACTGAGACAAAGTTAGACATCTATTTCTCTCAGTTCCAAATTCACTCCTCCTCTTCCTTTGTCTCAATGGTCCAATGTCAAGCTAGAAACCTGACTAAATTATCCTTGATTCCTTGCCTTCCTACATACACACAAATGTACATACATCCAACTGTTAAGTCTTGGCAACTTAAACCCAAATCTTTCATATCCTCTGTCCCTTTCTCTCAACTTGGTTTCAGCTCTAATGATGTTTTCTTGGATTATTTAAATAAAATTATTTTGACAGAAAAGAAGAAAAAATGAATGGATAGCAGAATTGATTGATGGGTGACAGATTAAAACTTATAAGGACAATTAAAGCTCCCAGATATTCCTGAACTCCCCCATCCTCCCAGGAAAAGGACTATTCTGAAGTTGGTATTTATAAGTCCAGTGTATGTTTTACACTTTTATTTTTTGTGTACCTATATCAAATCCATAATATTATATATTCATAAGATTTAAGTTGGTAAATTTGTCATTATCCTTCACGAGATGCCATCGTGCCAAACACACAACTGGAATCTATTTTTTCTTTTTTGAACTTGAAGTTTTCTTTTTCATTTTCTTTTTCAATATTATCCATGTTGATATATGTAACATTTAGTTCTTTCACATGAATTCCATTGAATGACTACAATTCTCTTAAGAATCAACATAGAAGAGTGTAATTGCTAGATCATTGGAGATTTTTGACTTTGCCAGATAGTGCCTAATTGCTCTCAGTGTGGTTGTATCAAAATGCATCCACATCAACATGTGACAGGGGTATCTTTATTCCATATCCTTAATAACACTTAGTACTGTCTGACTTTACGTTTTACAAATTGAAAGTTGTAAAACAGTATGCTATTCTGTGCTTAGTTCTTTTTCTTTATTACTATAGAGGTTAGTAACATTTTCATACATTTAATACAGTGATATTTGAAAGGTACTTACACAGAGCTCCCACTACCTCAAAACAAGATTGTCCAGCCTGGTATTTTCCTGGTCAGAGTCACTTTCCCAAGACTGACAACCATATAATCACTGTTTCCAAGATGAACATTCTTTGATATACAAAATGAAGGATCGCTGATATAGGCACACTTTCAATGAGGGTGAGAGGATGTTGATAGAAATCTGGACAGCCAGAGGGTGGGCTGTAGATAGGGGCCACAAGACCCACAAAAATATCCCACAGTAATGGCGTGGAATCATGGACTATATTATGTGAGAGAAGGATGGAGACTCTTAGCTAACTAGCATACTTTTCTTTATGGCCTGCTTCTCTTTCTTTATCTGGATTTCCTTGCTTTCTGGCTTTCTTCTTAGTTCCTTTTCTCAGGAACAGAAAAAAACTTTAAGATAAACAATAAATTTTATTTCTCCCTTTCTTTACCACCCTGCATTTTCTACTGGCAATGCCTTGTTAGCATGTCATCTCATTCCTAAATTCTATCACCCTCCTATTCTTCTCCCCACCTTCACTTTCTTCCTTACTCCAATCTATCTCCCATCCAACCAAATTTCTTTCTTAAACACTTGTGCCTAAAGAAAACAATCCAGGCTCTTCAGCCCAGTACTACAAAACCCTTTACACACTGGCACCCAAAATAAGGCCTGGTATACTTCTACATGAGCCATGTGAAGCTTCTAATTCTCCCATGTGATATTTCAAACATTCATTTCTTATTAGAGTGCTATTCTGACATAGGTCTTCTTTCATTTTCTGTTCAACAAACTTCTCATTTTTAAAATGAGTTTGCCCACCTCTGATTCATAGCTTACTTCTCTATGTTCCCATAATATTGTCTACAAACACTGATTGCAAAACTTATACCACAATGAGTTATATCCACTTGTTTTAAGTATCTGTCTTCTTTGCTGAAAGGTGAGACAGCGAATTTAACTGTCTTTATAGTGCTAGTGCTAGGTTCTGGCATATGAAAGAAACTTTCAATAGATACTTGCTGAAAGAAAAAAATATGTATGGTTTAGCAGAAAGATTAGCAGAAAGAGCCACCCTAGGAGAGGTAAATGCTAGCCCAATCTCAGTGTAACTTAACAAATATTTATTAAGAACCTATTATATGTCAAGATTGCTACCAGATTCTCTAGATAAGTGGTGAATAAGAACAGTGTATATTTTTAAAGTGTATGTGGCTTTAGCTAACTTTAATTGCACACTTGGCATTTATCACAAACTATCAGAAGCTATACATTATCTCAGTTATGTTCTTCAGACTTATGAGGTAGGTGAAACTATCAATCATGCATTGTCTAAGCACCATAGGGGGTTACACAGAGGAAAGATTCACTGCCCTCGAGGAGTCTATAGTCCAGTGTATGAATACAAATTCTTCTACTGCAAAGAAGACTCAGATATGTCTGCAGAGAAGATGTTAGACTGACCTGTGCAGGAGCGGGATGACTATTTCCTTATAGTTGTGAAGCTATTAAATAAAACATATTATCAGGTTGCTTCAAGTCTTTTATTCTTCCAAAAAGAGAACAGTCTTTTGAAATACCTTTTAAAATTGGTGGGTCATATAAAAGTTGATTTATTAGTTTTTAAAAGCGTTTTCAGCAAAATATTGAGTGTAGAGCCAACAGTGGAGAGAAGCCCTAATAAAGAAGAATGAATTTCAATTAGTTTGGAGATTTAAATGTCAGTAGTGATACCAAGATATTAACCCTTTTGAGACCAAACCAAAAATTGAAAAAAAATATTATTAAAAATGAAGTATTGATAAACAAATGATCTTTCACAAAATTCTATGATGAAACAAAAACCATAAGCAACGCAATGCTCCCAAATCAAAAATGATAGTTCTTTGTAGTCATATTTTCATGATAGTCATATTTTTAAAAAAAGTATCTCTGCAAAAAAGATTTACCAAACCATACATACAGTATGGGAAAACAACACAGGAAATCTAGCAGTGGCAAGGCAGACTCTGAGAGATAACAGAAATGAGTTATTTTGATTCTCAGCTTCAAAACAGTATTTGTGTTTTTGAAATAGCTTTGAATAAAACAAAACAGATAGAGGTGACAAGCAAGACACAACACTGTATTAAGAGGGTAGTTTCAATGTGTCAATGAAATAGTTTATGTCATGTGCTCAGTCCTCCTTCCTACAGCTGCCCCATCCCAGCTGGTATTATAGGAACGTTCATTTACCTTTTATGATGGATGCAAAGTACCAAATGTGGAGTGCTATTCATTTCTATAGCAATCAAAATGCCAAAAGCTGTGGTTAAAGGGAGAGCAAACACCAATAGTAACAGAGTAATTTTAAAGGTGGTGGTTATTTCTACCAGAAAGTATATCTACTCATTTAAGAATATGACTTTAAAATTTATTCTTCTTGAGAAGATCTTATTTCAAAGATAAATTTTCCCGATGTCCAAGAACATCTTTCACATAACCCAAATGGCAAACCTAGATCTGGATCATCTACTTTTCACCCATAGCTTTTATAAAATGCAATTGCTATTTTAGTTGTGATTTGAAAAAAAGCACATAGCTCATCATTTTCAGTAAACTATTAAAGTTATATATAAGAAAATATGTGGTGACTTAAAATGCATGCAGATTAGAAAAATAAAAACAAGTAGCATTTTTTGAAGGTTGAAAACCCTGAAGGAAAAAAGTTTAGAAAAGAATCTGCATGACAGTCAAACATCATCTGTATCTCTAAAATATCCATAGCTTTTTGCCCTTCCTATCTATCTAGATAGCTTCTACAAAAACCTGCAGCGTCATCTTCTTTTCTTTTATTTTCCTGTTTCTAGTCCAAATATGATTTAAGCAACATAATTTAGTCTACACTCTATTCATTTCTTTTTAGCATGGAGGGGAGGGAGGAACAAATGCATGCTTTCACAATCATAATCATATTACACAAAAGGATTTCCAGCTGAAGAGACCATCCAAGTGTGTATGTGTGAAGCATGAGTTTGAATATATTTAATAAAACGATTGCTCATTCCAAGGAGTTGAAACATGTCACTGGAATAATCATGTATTTCAAGAGATATATGAAGTCGATATTTGGGCTTATAATATTTAAGAACTCAATTGTCATGAAAAATAGAAGAAGAGAGCTAATTTGGGGAGGGAGCTGGTCTGTTTTGCTATGCAAATTGATAATCTGATAAAAAAAAAAGGCAATACAGCAAGAGGAATAGGTATTCTACATGAAAAAAAATCAAAAGTAGACTGGAGTAAAACTCATCAGGAGCCACGACCATCAAATTCAGGAAGTAATTTTAAACCTATGTACATTGTTTTTCCAATTGACGTCTATGTTTTCCAATAAATAGCTTTAATTGGATAGAACTCAGTGAGAGATACTAGCTTGCATATTAAAGAAATGATAGATTTGTTCCTGATTAGAACTTGTTGAAAATATTTATTTTTAAATTAAATAAATGAGCATATCAGAGACCTAAAAGCAATGGATTAAAATAAAATTTAGGTTAGACATACACAATGTAAATCCTTTTTTTCCCCCAAAGCAGATGGGTACCATAATATGAATAAGCAGGATTAATCCAATAGTGACAGTGTCATTCAGAGCAATCACCTTTCAATATCACATTAGATGGCAGCCACTGTCCACCCACAGAATGAAACAAACGTGTTTCACTGAGAGAATTTACCACAGGCTTCCTGAAAGCAACAACTGAAGTTTTGTAAATGCTCTGAGTTAGAATGACCAGGTCAAATATAAGAAGCAGGAGCAGCAAAGCAATTCTTCCAGAAACTATAAATCTTTCCAAGGACTAAAAATAAAGTGTTAAACATATTGTCCGATGCATGGCATTTTATTTGCACTTTTATAAGGCCAAGACTTTGTTGATACATGCTTGGAAAAATAATGATGCAAGGTCTTTGCACATAATTTCAGAAAATATTCCATCAGGACACACCAATCAAGGTGAAGCCATGCTATACTCCAAGCCATTATACTTGCCAGTGTCACACCTGCTGAAAATGCAAAAATAAGCATGGCTTGCATATATTTAAACTCATAGAAAATCAAGAGAGGTTTAGTGGCAGAACTGCCTCTCACATACTCTCACATATCAGACTCAAAATCTCTACATTCAATTGCATATTTTGATTGTATTTCTGAAATGTATATATCTGAAACCACCATATTCAGGCTGTATAAATCACCTAACTTGAAGCCTGTAGTCATCACATTTTTATATCTATAAGAATATTTTAAAGATTGGCTTGATGACATGTGTTTGCAAAATAGCTTCCAAGATCATATATAATACAGATTTTGTATTGCCTTTACCTGCCAATGTTTTACCTCTTCATTCTACTTCTGAAAATGCTATACCCTTACTTTCTCGCCTCTCTTCCTTGGTCTAACCTGTTAAAATAAAAGAAGGAACCAAGCAAGCAAACAGCAAGCAATCAATAAAACAATCACCCAGACAGAGAGTCCAATCAGCTGCTGGCCTCAAATATATTTATTGGACACTTATTCACCCATATATCACAAATAACAACCCACGTGGTTTGAAAAGGAAGGTAGAACAAAATAAATTATTTTGAACCCAGTGATTAAATTCTCATATGCTAACTCAGACTTCTCTTAGACTTACCTTCAATACTGAGGTAAGGAACCATAATGATTATGTGGTAAATGGCAAACATATTTACAAAATCACAAAGAAACACATTTTTACCTACTCAAAAAACATATTTGTATTGGCATTGCCACAACCTCAAATAGTGATCTGATATTTGATTACAGGAAAACTTGGCCACATGTCACCCCTACCTATAATCCACATCTGAGCAAGCAAAACAAAAAGGACTTCTGCAGAAGTATAAGACAAGGCAAATCTTTTCAATTCATTTGTGAAAGAAACCAGAGACAATATGTTTTTCTGCTATTACATATTGATTATTCTTAAAACACAGTATGTTATGCACACTTGACTAAACTGTAGGCCATTTGTCTCATAAGTGCTTAATGTACATTACGTATAATAATTAAATTGAAATTCAGTGTCTTGAAATGGCTCACAGAAATTAAGCTATGCTCTAATGCCTATGATTTAACAATTGTATTTACTTCGGTCAAAGACAGAAATTTAAGAACTTTGTTAACTTCTTTGATTCATCCAAGAGAAGTAGGAATTAAATGGTAATTACGAAGGCAATTTATAATTAAAAAATTAAGTCCTGAATGCCAAATGAGCATGATCCCTTACAGTGGCCATGAGAAAGGGAGTCTCCAGTAGAGAAGCAAGTGCCTAATCTGTATGTTTATTTAATACCAGATCTTGGAAAACCAGTGAAAGAAAAAAAGCATGGCCATCCCAAGAAAAGGAGGATCAATGAATTAAAATATCTCTTACTGACTAGCTGTTAAATAAATGTGATTAAGGGAGGATGAAAAGAAGGTTAATAATGTTAAAATAATAAAGCTCACCAAGGAGCTTTTTGTAAGCTGCAAATAGTTAAAATAATGTCTGTCCTCCTTGACTATAATTTCTAAAATAAATTTGAGTTCTTTAATTATTTCCTCCCTATAGACAAATTTCTTTACTTTCTTTTAAAATATAATTTGTTCAGTCAGTCATTCATTTAATTATTGACTACATTGGGAATTCAGCAGTAACAAAAGTTAAAAATATTAGGACTCATGGAGTTTGTATTCTCTTCATAAGCTATATATGAAGATATATAAACACAATAAATAAATAAAATATATAGTATATTATATTGTGATAGATGATAGAGTACAAAATACAGCAAAGAAAGGGTTTAAGGAATGTATGTGAGGTGAGACTTTAACAAACTACCATCTGTGGGTTATATCTGGCCCACTACTGGCCCATTTAAAATTTTTTAAATGGTTGGAAGCACTCAGAAGAAATAAGTACACACAGCACATGAAAATTAGATATAATTCAAATTTCAATGTCTATAAATAAAGTTTTATTGAACATAGCCACACTCTATCACGTATGTGCTGGCTATGGCTGCTTTCATGGTACAATGGCACAGCTTAATAATTGAGATAAGAGACCTTATGGCTGCAAAACCTAAAATATTTACCATCTGGTCTGCTACAACAAGTCTGCTGAACCCTGGTTTACAATATTAAATAGGGAGACCTGGAAAGGTCTTAGAAGAAGATAACATCTGAATAAAGAACTAAAGGAGGTAAGAGGGTAAGCGTACAAGGAGTGCCATGATATGACTTATTCTTTGAATGCTGTGTTGAAAGTAGACTAAGGAAGGAGTTGATTTCATTATTATAGGTCGGAAGTGATGTTGATGTCCTTGACAAGGACAGCAGCAATTGAAGTTGGCTTCCGCAATGAGAAAAATAAAGTGATCCACTACAATGGGAAAGACATGGAAGAAGGTGTGAAAAGGTCAGAAGCCTGGTTTTAGACTAGTAGCTTGAAGGGTCTCCACAAGTGGAGATACTAAATAGACAATGGAATGATTAGTCTGGAGTCCAAAGAAGAAATCTTATCTAAAGATATAAATTTGGGAGCCATCAGTGTATTAACACATTTAAAGCCACAAGAGAAGATGAGATCTGCGAGTGAATATACAGAGAAATCAGGTCAAGGAAAGAGAAAAAATATCAAGGTTGGGAGCTTGGTGGATGAGAAAGAACTGACCAAGGGGATAAAGAATAAGAAGGACCAGAGTTCAGAGGTAGCAGAGGGAAGGCATCTTGGAAACCAAGTGAACAGTATTTCCAGGAGAAATGAGTAACCATCTGTGTCAAATGCTACTGATAGAACAAGTAAAATTAGAAGTGTGAACAAATGGTATTAATGTTTTGAGTGTTGTTCTGGTAACTCTGACAAGAGCAATTCTGGTGACATCATTGGACAAAAAGCCTGTCTGGAGCATGTCCAATAGAAAATGGAAACTTTTGCTCTAAAGGAAAGAAGAAAATGGAGTGGTAGCTAGAAGCAAAAATGGGCTCGAGAGGCCTTTTGTGTTTCAATTTTAAGAGAAATAACATAATGTTTAAATTCTGATGGGAAAAATGTCACAGAGCAAAATTTTGTTAATATAAGAAACAGAGACAAAGAAACAGGAGAGGAAAAGAGAAAGTAATTTAACTGTATGAGTAATGTCCTTAGATAGTCAACAACCGAGGTATCTAGTAAAGAAATGAAGAGGTTGGTTTGAGCTACAAGTATGGATATTTTATACATAATAAAAGAAGGGATAGCATTTGAAGACACAGATGCTAACAGATAGATGTGGTGATGGAAACTTGTAGAAATTCTCTGTGATTGCTATTGATTTTGTGTGCTGTTGGTCAAATTAGCATTCCTTCATAAGTAAGTTTTCTTTCTGGCTGCTATTAGGTTATCATCTTGTGTCTGGTATTTTATAATATTACCATGCCAGGCCTAGGTATAGATTTCTATTTATTCATTTATTCAGTTTGGGATATATTGTACTGTGGATCTTCTAATCATCTTAGAAAATTCTGGATATTCATCACTTTACTCTCTACACCTTGGGCTCTGAATAGATATTAGATCTTATTGTATCCTCCAGTTTTCTTCATTTCTCTTTCATATTCCTCATTTTCCTTTTCTGTATGGCATCCTAGGTAATTTGCTCACATATATCTTCAATTTTACTAATACTCTTATTTGTGGCTAATCTAACCATTGAGCTTTGACTTCGATGATTATTTTCCTTTTAAGATCAGTCTAATAATATATATCTTTTTAAATATTTCATACAGAGCTATTCTATATTCTGTTTCTGACAACTTCAACATCTGTAGTCTTCGGATGTCTATATATTTTGTTTCTGCTGACTCTTATCCATAGTGGCTACTTCCTTGTGGTCTTAGTGATCTTGGAGTTTTCTTTAATTAATTGCTTGCGCTTAATCTGAGGAAGCCAGCAGGCCTGAATAGGGGAGGCTTTTCTCTAGAAAGGATTTGTGCCTGCCTCTGAAAACTGCCAAAGGAGTCTACCAACCTAAAATTACTACATTCTTCCTTGAGGGTCTTGACTCATTTACAGGCTCTGCTTCACCACATTGGTGCAGGCACAAGGTTCATTAGCTTAAACATGTGGCTGTTACTGGACTCCATACTCAGGATAACTTCTATGGGTGACTCCCATTTAGGACCCCAAAATCCAGCTTGAAGTTGTTTTCTTTCTCTTTTTGTTCCTCACTCCACACCCTCTTTGGAAGAATGTTTCCTTTCTCCCTCTTGAAAGCCCAAAAGCATGTTAAGAGGACATTATTCTATCCTCTACATGGGGAGAGAATCTCTGTGTTCTGTTGTACTGACAGAAGTAGAAGTCTTTGTGATTATAAAAGTCATTGAAATTTTGTCAGTTTTAGGAGCTGGCTTCAAAATATGAAGGTGACATATTAATGAAGAATTTGGTCAACAACCATTATGAAGTCTGCATCCTGTGTATAAGACCATTCTAAGGAACAGGGGGAGTTAAAAGGAAAGTGATTTTGCTCTCAAAATGTTTTCAAACTCAAGAGAAGGGAGGAAGTGGCAAATACAGATAAGCAACAGAAATAGACACATACAAACAGCTAATGAAACACTTTGACATCCTCCTGGAATGTTATCCACTTCTGGCAGTACTCCACTTTGTTTAGCTTACAATTGAGAACCACTACAAAACTCACAGTTTATCAGAAGTATGTAGCACTTTTCTATAAAGAACACTTATTACATGCATGCCCATTTTGCATTTGACACAACCCCTTTCTTATATTTCAGGGAATTTCAGTTTGAAATTATGTTGTCAGCAGAGCAATTCTACCTCTTTCCAAGAGAAAGTCCAATTTCATCCTCACAAAATAAGAAGAAAGAAATTTGCTTTTCTTGTTCTAGTTTCTCCCTTTATTAGTAAGCATCAAATTACAGTAGAGTAGCAAATACCACTACAACACAGACCAAATATATTTGTTCCTTTCTACACTTATACAAAGAGTAAAAATTAATTTACTTTCCATGCTGTTAGGACTTATGTTCATAGGATGGATGAGGGATTTGTATGCCTAATTTCCCTGCTTTCTATCCCAAATCAAACTTTTTCTCATGTTGGCACAAATGCACCCATAGGCATACATGCACCTTAAGGGCCTGAAAGTGGCAAAGGTCTACTAAGCTGCAAGGAGCTAATGTCAATATGTAAGCTAGTCATCTATAGATCATCGTCAACTGCAATGTTTTGGAATTACCTTTGTAATAATATTCATTTGTTACCTGCATTTTAACATGAAATTTCCCTAGTGAAAAATGCATTAGCTGGTTGTTAAACATAATATGACAAATTGTTTTTATTCTTGGTGTAATAATTTGTTCAAAATGCATTTTATGTAAAGACCCTAGACCTTCTTTAGTCTTAGTGACTTAACGGGTCAAAAGTCCGTCTTCTTTTAATTATACTATAGATACCTTACATTTCCTCTCTACTTCAAAGCACATATCCTTATATGATGTCATATAATCCCTGTGATGGATGTGGAAGAATTAAGTTGTTCGAGGCAACAAAACCAGTAATCAGTACTGTTGGGTCCAAAACCCAATGCCCTCCACTCTATTTCCTCTCCTCTTTCCTTTCTACTATTCCATATTATTACAATGTTAATATAGTGGTTGTTTTCATTTTGGTAAACATCATCCGTAGTGATTCACAATGTTTGCCACAAGCATTTGGATAGAGTGGATTGACAAATCCTACATCTACAATTTAAGGGCTGAAGGCTAAGTGAAAGATGAAGAAAATGAGAGGCATAGATATTGACAGATAGAGAAAATCTATTTGTGTACCAACATGAATTTTTCATGATTTTCTGAAACACACGAAAAAGTATTTGAGGCCTATGAAATTATTCTTAATTTAACCTTTATTTCATGCTTCTTGTATTCTAAGAATGAAAATAAATCAATATCTACTTGAGGAAACAAAACTTTTATCTTTACAATTGACAATTTATCTTTACAACTTACATTGCTCACAACAGAAGTGTTAAAACTATAATGCTTAGATATTTAAAAAATAAAACACTGCTGTCCAAGATTATTTAATGACACCAAACGGTCTACTAAAGTTTTATCTATGAATGCAAAACAATGTCACAAGCAATCATGTTAAATGCCTGTGTTATTTCATTTATCAAGTCCTATTGAGTGAAGACTGATTAAAAATGTAATCAACTTGTTTTTAGTTAGCCATGGAAGTACAAAAAAAAACTATATTTACAAAACATGAACTGCAATGCTGCTAAAACAATCCAATAATAAAATAATTTTTTAATCAATTAACATTTAGGATGTACAATGCATCCTTTCTGGGGGAAGCTTCCACAGGTTTTGAAATAGCGACTTTAGTATTTATTAGTTGTTCTAGGTAGAAAGATTATCTTAATTGCAGCTCATTCTTCCTAGCATGTTAGGGAAAAAAAAAAAAAGAGTTCCAGATAAGTAAGATACAGAATAGCCCCACATATACTATTTTGTTTAGGGAGAATTACAATAAGATTTTTCTACAAGCTGTTTTATCTACATAATGACATTTTGTTCAGACAGATCATTCTTTCTTGACAATAACAAAAAGACTTCAGATTATAAGGGTACTGATAAACTTATTTCCAAATGAGAAGAAAAGGTTTTCAGATATAACAGAACCATATATATTTCTCTAAAATGGCAAGTGGGGACAGTTTTCAATTAACAGTAGGAAGACTTTGACTTTAATTCTCACTTTAGCATTTACTACCTGCATGATTTTGGGAAAATTATCCAACGTTGATGAGTCAGTTTCCTAAATACAAAAATAAAAACAAAACAAAACAAAAAACTGCAAAAATAGCTGTCATTTTTTGTAATGGTATTGTGAGGAATAAATACTAGAGTAGGTATACAAACACTTTGCAAAACTATAAAACTCTAAAGAAATGTGAGATATTATTTTATAGCATGCTACCAATAAAAAGCTGTAATATTTCAGTGGTGATGTGCAAACTTCCAGGTGGTGCTTTCTCAATAAGAAAAAAAAATTGATCAAGGATGAAAATATATTATTTATAAGAGTAAGATAGCCCAAAACTGGAAGAAAAGCAATAATATTATTTTATTTAATTTGTGAAATATAAGTTCTATTTTGTAAATTTTTTAGTTGAAGAAGAACCATAATAGACCTTGGCAAATCTCTAATCTGGCTTACTCTCAAAAGGCATCTGAGGAGACATAAACATCTCTGCAGAGAGCATCTATACAAATCTATTTTTTTTCTTTCCTAATGCTGGAGGAATTTGGACTCTGAGAAAAACTAAAATATGTTAACAGAAGCAAAAGGAAATTCAAAACAGCATATGCTTAAACTTTGACTCTAAATCACAAGTGAACTTTTAAAATCTAAAGCGAGGAAACTGAGTAGATGTTGTCCAGTAAGAATTTTATTAGAGAAAAAATTGAACTGCACTCATTTGTTTGCCTATGGGGTTATTTCTATTTAGTTTGGAAAATCTTATTGCTGTTATAAATCTTTACCATAAATGCCAAAGAATAACACCTACTGTGTAAGAAAAATAAATTAAATTAAGCTTTTAGTCAAGAAATTAGAAGCACCCTGGAAAACAGATGAAGAAGAATATGTTATATTTCATTCTTTTGCAAAGTAGAAAAATAAAAAAAAATGAATTTTTATAGGCGGATATTGACGCTGAGAATCTGGGAAGGATTAAGAGGAAAAATCATTCTCAGAAATAGAAATAAATTTCTCTCTCAGTGTAGTATATTCATTAAAAGAATTTAGAAAAGAGATATGGCATAATCTATTGAAAATCATTAAAAGGATATAACATACCATAATTTATATAACAAGTCTTCTCAGTGGGTATTTAGGTTGTTTTCTACTTCCTTTGCTATTGGAAACAATACTGTAGTTCAAAGAAATATCTGATATAAATTTTCAAGGATAAATTCATGAGGTCAGGGAGAAGAACAGGATATATAGACAGAAGAGTTTCAAAGGAATAGAAGGGTCAAGTGCCTGGAATTTCAGAGCATGTAGAGTTTGTGACAAGTAGTGCTGAGAGGCTGGGTTATACTAAGAGGAAGTGCCTTACAGTACTGTGGTTGAATGCATGGACAAAGAAGCAAGGGGCAGCCTTGTTAAGAAGAGCTCATGTCTTACACAATTGTTTTCTGTAAAACTTGTGCGAGAAAAATGTTTTGTTTTTTTTTCTAGCAAAAAAAGTGTGGGAAAAGATTGTTATCAGCCATGAGAAGTCAAAATGTATTTATAACAGTAATTTGAAAGGAATGTGTTTTTGAAACACGCAGCTCTTGTGGCAGGAATGGAGAACAGATTTGAAGGACCAGAGATCGGAGGCAGAAAGCAGGAGAGCTTTCTTAAGAATCTCATACAAGGTTATACAAAACCCTAACTGAAAAGAGAGATAAAGAAGAAATATTATAGCATGCCATTTTAGGTCATCATCTGATAGGATTTGGTGATCTGCTGGTTGAAGTTGAGGCAAAAAGAAAAGAAAGGAGAAGGTAACTGAAATTATTGGTGTGGCCACTTGAGAAGAGAGCAAATGTAATAACTAATATGTAGAATCTAGGAGGAAGAGATGTTCTGAAATGGAAGAATGGAGTCAGTTATCCTGAACTTGTCCATTTCTTTCCATTGCTACCTAGGACCAAACTATCACCCTCTACGGTATGGAGTACTGCAATGGCTGATTAACTGTCTCTCTGCTTCCAACTTTATTCTATAATTCATTCTCCATACAGAAGCCCCAGACATCTTTGTAAATTTAAATAAAATTATTTTATTCTCATGCTTAAATCACCCAAGAGGTTTGGTTCTGTACTTAAAATAAAATCTAAAGTCATTCCTGTTTACCCCCACTTACCACCCCAACCTCAGCTCTTGCCCCTCTGTCTCTTACTCATATGCTTCCTTTCCATTGGCCTTCCTTCTGATTCAAGCTTCTTGCCCCCTTGTCTTCTGCCCTTTACACAAATTGCTCCTATACACAGTTTTCCATGGCTTGCTCCTTGCTATTTGAGTCCCAGATTATATCACACTTTTTAGAGAAGTTAAAAAATTATTATCCAATCTAAAGTATAAATCCTCTCATTGTTTTATTTTCTTATGGCTTATGCTTTATTTTTCTCCATAACATATATCATTCAATAATATTTCATATTGTATGTCTTTTCCACTACAAGAATAGAAAGGATTTTTGTAAATAAAATGAACTGTATTTATCTTGTTTGCTGTTTATTCCTAATGCCTAGAGCAGTGTTGACAATGAATAGGTAGTCAATATGCATTTATTAAACAAAGAATACATGCTATACTAGAAATGCCCCATAGTACAACCACATCTAAATAGCTAGAAATAGTTTGGAGGCCAAGGGTAAGATAAAGCCTGGAGAAACAGCTAGAGGGATTAGGTACAGCTGTACTACGCTTGACCTGTATCTCGTGGGCTTGGCTACCACTAGCGTTTGTGTGTACTTAAGAACAATTTTCCTATAATAATTACTTATAAATAACTTCATTACATCCTTTCCAAGACAGAAAAGCAAATTAAAACTTACTATGGACAGACACTGTGCTAGGTGGAATAGAAGCAATGTTGAGCTAAACAAACAGACTCTGCTCTCATGGATCCTGTACTCGTGAGGGAAATGAACAATCAGAACTAAATAAAGATCAACTATGCTAAGAACTATAAATATGAAGCAAAGTTTGAGAGCAAAGGATTTCAGACAAGGTTTTCCTAGATAATGATTGTCAGATTAAAATCAGATGAACAAGTAGGAATTCACAGATGAAGGAGGTAGAGGTAGAAGTTCAAAGTCCTGAGTTAGGACTAAGCATGGAAGATTCATGATCCTGATCGAAAACCAGGCTTATGAGTGCTCAGAGAACAAAGGAAAAAGACATGTGAGATGTGACCACAAGATTGCCAGAGACCAGATCACACAGGTCCTGAGGCCACGTTAAGGGCTTTAGTAATGAAGGACCAGCAGCGTCATATCTCTCACGGTGATAATACCACATGTGCTTTGGTGTGTGACTATGGTAAACATCCTGAATTTGGAACAAAATATATTATTCCAAACTGTGGCTCTAAAAACCATAAAATAAACTGCACACTCCTCCAGAGATGTAGAAGTCATATTTGAATAGTCTAAAGTAAATGGAATAAAAACAACTTGTGTTTGCATTGGCTCAAAGGGGTACATGTTTGAGATATGCAAGGTGTTACTCTCAATTACGTACATTGCTCATGTCAAATTTTTATAATAGTAAGGAATCATCAATTCTGACTTCAAATCTAGAGGCAATCTTCATCTGAGTTTCAATTTTCATTTCTAATATCTAAGAAGAGCTTGTTAAGCAAATTAATATTGTAAAAAGGGTTTCCTGGAGGCATATTTAACCTACTTGCAAGGCCAACTACTTATAATACATGGCTTACATACAAATGAGAAGCTACTAAATGTAAATTAGTTTGTTCATTCTAATGATCTAGTATGGGTTAGAAATACATTATCATTAGTTAAGTAACTGTGATAATGTTATAAAGCTGCATTTTTATTAAAAATCATTCATTCTTTATTGCTTTTACCAACTCACTCACTCAATAAATCTGCTCCTTGGGGAGTCTTCCCCATCTCAGGATATGGCAAGTTCACACTTCTGAAAGTCACTCAAGCCCAAAGATGTGTAGTCCCCTTGATTTCTCTCTCTCACACCCAACATCAAATCCATCAGCTAATACCATGTAGGCACTAGCTTAAATGCACACATACACACCGACAGACACACAAAATCCTTCCATCTCTTGAAGAATTCTCTTAGTTTCTTTTGCAAACATCTCTTCTAACTGGCACTAATACTTCTTTTGGGGATGACAGAACCTCCAGATATCTTTCCATGGGCTCTACATGTTGTTTCTTTGGTTTTATTCCATGACTACAAAACCTGTATCTTCAACCCTGTCTTCTCCCCTAATCTAGAGAGGCTCATATTCAGTTGCCTGATAGGTATCTAGGATATCCAAGTCAACTTCGACACATTTTCTTGTCCATCAGAGAGGGTCCTCCTTCAAGGTTCCACATGTGAATAGCTAGTGCCAGAAACACTCGCTCACTCAAGCTGCACACACCTCTCTTCCTTACTTCCTTTTTCCTATTAAGGACCCATCAAACATTGCCCATTTGATCTCCTGAATTTTTCCCACATACATACCTCTTTTACACTCCTCTGCTTACTAATGCTCTGGTTTTAAACAGTTTATTACTGTTTTTTTCATTTCCCAGACTCTAATTTGCTTCCCCTTTGTTTAGGCAAGATAAGCAGGAGGAAATTTCCTTTGCAGAGATTTAGCAGGTATAAGCTTAGCATAAACTCCTCTTTTGCAATCCCTTGCTACCTTCTCGCTGCTCATAGAAACAAACCTAACAATAATCTGAAAACTTATTTAAAATAGAAAGAAAATTGAAGCAAAATATTTTAGAATCTTTTCTTCTCTCTTTAATATGATACGTTTGGAAATTCACTGGAGGTGCTGTTTCATTCACTGAACCTGGCAGCTTCAACCCTCAGGCACAAAGGAAATGGTAAAGTCTGGAGATGTCTAGAGGGTTATGTTTTGCTTTTTCTTTTCCATTTCCTCATTCTTTGTCAAGTTCAGCCAGGGGAGAAAATATAAAAATCTAATATTTAAAATATCACTTATGGACTTGATGACAAAATATTTAGCTGTACATCTTATATTCCAAGGATTTTCTTCTCTAATATGTACTTATTCATTGCCTTGTAGAATCATTCCACATGCTTCTAAGGTAAAATGGACTCTGACAGAGGAATGTGTGCATTTGCACCTGTGCATGTGTGCATGTGAGTGCGGTGGGTACACATGCATACCCAGTGACAGAGTAACATCCTGAATTGGCAACACAGTACCTTGCACATTTTCTAAGAGGTAATGTGGGGATATCTGAAGCACAGCAATACTTTAATACTGAGTGCAACATATCTTGGAAAAGTTGCTACATAACCACCATTAAATTGCAAACCAGTTAGAAACCAATCATTTGCATAACCATAGAGAAAAGAATAATTTATACTTTAACATTGTCACTTGTTTATCTCTCAAGGTAAGGTACACGTAAATATATCAAGTCATATTTACGGTTATAGTAAATATGACTTGATATGCTTTGCTAGAGGGATGCTTAATAAGGGGCCCATGGCAAAAAGTTTATTTTTAATCATGGGGTAGCAAGAACGTAGATGCTATTTTTATTTAATTGAAGTATGTGAAACAACTTACTATAAATCTGAAGTATATTTAGGAAGGTCAGAGTAAACAATGAAAACAATATAAATAATATGGCAGAGAGTGTTGATTGTTCCCCCAGTACAATTTGGTTTTCCCCTTCTTCCTGGGCACATGGCTACCTGTTAGATATAACATTTCCCAGTTTCTCTTGTGGCTGGTTTTGGCCATGTAATTAAGTTATCACCAATGAAATGTGAGCAGAATGGATGTGTGTAACTTCAATAAAAGAAAACCCTACCCCAAACTTCTTTTCTTTTGCTCTCTAACACATCAGGACAAAGCCATACCTGCAATCAGTTGTGACCATGTAGAAGAGGATACTACTATAAGGGATGGAAGAGCAACAAAATGGAATAATGAGACTTAGACTCTATTTGAGGCTGGGAGTAGCTGAGCCAGTGTAAGAGACAATACTGCAAAAGCACACACTTTGGGAGGAGATAGGATTATCTCTACAATATATTGGCAGCCATGAAGAGAGCAGGCTAGTCAGAGATACCCCATGGGAAGAAGCATGGCTCTTGGAAGAACACAAATGCATTTTTCAATTAAAAAAAAAAAAAAAAAACTCTTAATTTTCCTTTCTTTGTTCTTATTCAAACCAACATGCACATGTTGGTATTTATTTTCTCACATATATCCTTCATTCCCTTCCTTTATGCATATCAGCTAGCAGTATAAAACTATAGTGATCTACAACTTGCATATTCACTAATCATATCTATTTCCAGATGAAATCTTAAAACACAGTGTGTTCTTCCTAATAGCTATACAATATCTCTATATGGACTCTATCTTGAAACCATACACAAAAATAAATTCCATATAAATTCAAAATCTAAATTGAAAATTAAACCAAAGCAAAACCAAAACAAAACTTCAGTGTGAGAGAGGCCTTCTTAAGTAAAACAGGAAACTCACATGCCACAGTGGAAAAGAGACATCTTGATGAGAAGAAGAAAACCCAGCAGAAAAATGGGCAAATAATCTATGACAAGCAAGTCTCAGGAAAGATGATAAATAAATGATTAATATGAAAAGATGTGCTATCACAGTAGTAGACAGAAAGACGCAACTTGAAACAAGATATCAATTTTTATTGTTCAGATTGATAACAGAAAAGACGAACATTATTTATATCTACTAGTGGGACTGTGAATTGCTATAACTTTTTTGGAAAATAATCTGTCAGTACAGAAATTATTAAAATTTACAATGTTCATCTTTAACTCAACAATCATACTTTTAGAAAATTATCTTAGAGAAGTAAAAACAAAATGTTTTTTTTAAAATATATGAAAAAGAAGTCTTTCTGAAGTACTTTTTATAAAGCAGTAAGAGAGAAAAAAAGTGAAATGTTTATCAACAGGGAAGAACTGACAAAGTGCTGGGAAGACCTTGATTAAGATTTTCTCCTCCTTAAAATGACCTTTAGTTATATTCTAGCATCTTAAAACATTTAGTTAAAAGCCAAAGATGAATGCCATGAGTAGAAAAGGTAGTAAAGGAATTTGTGCAAAGCATGCTGGGAGAAGAGCAGTGAAGGGAGGGCAAATATGATGTGCTAGGCTTTACAACAAAGTGGGTTTGACAGAGAAAGGCTCATTGTGGTGACCAGAAAACCATTGAGAAAATTCTGTAGAACAACATGCAGATATTCTCTGGGAGAAACCCTGAAATTATGTAAATGGTAAAGTTAAGTCACTGAAATTTATGTATTAAAAAATGTGACTTTATTTGCAAGTCACAATACACTGATCATCTTGGAGTATCTGGGTTATATCTGATATGACTGAATGTCTTTGCTGATCTCCCAACATTTCAATGCAGTAGACGGCCAGAAGGATTCTTGGAAAATTCTTGGAATGCAAGAGGAATTTAACAAGTGGGAACTTCAGAAGAGTAATATGACCAGATTAAGATTTTAGAAATATCACTCTGCAGCAACCCAGAAAATGGATCTATGAAAGAAGACAATTTTAGAAATGGTAGGATCATAATGAAAGTCAGTGCAAAAGTAGTGTCAGCGTAGGTGGAAAGAAAGAGGACGGATCTGAGAAATGAGAGATGGAATGCCCAGCAAAATGGTAGACTTAGGACCGCTTTCAATGCTCTTGCTTCAGTGTCTGTGATCACAATAAATTCTGGGAATTCAAGAGAAAGAATGGATCCTAGAGAATCATCTTATCCATAGAGGCTAGCTTTTTAGAAACACTGTGATATGCCAGCTGCCTGACTCTTAAAGCATAACAATGGAAACCGAACCTTCAATATTAAATTATAGCAAATGAGTTTTCTCTATAAAGGGCATGAAATTGACACTCTTAGCAGGATATAATGTTAGAATAAAGCACCCTAGTGATTATATTTCATTTGATTTCTCCAATTGTAATTGGTTTCTTTCCCCTCATTCAGCACATAGATTTAAGTAATTTTTCAAAGATGTAGACTAAATCTAGGAAAGTATGTCTACATCCCTTTCTAATGCTTCTGAAAAGTAGATATCTTAACACCACTCTGAAAACACCTAAACCATGGTAATAGTCTTACGGTATATTATGCCTGTGCATAGACTTTCCAAGCAAATTATTAAAAATTTAATGTGCAAATGAAGGCATAAAAATGCTAAATATGGGAACAGGTGATGCCTTTTCTTTCCATGTCATCTATCACAACTCAGCTTTTAACCGAAGAGCCCCTGATGACTGTAATCCTAGTGTATGTGTGTTGAATTCTGCAAACCATGTAAGGAATAGAAATAACATGTACGGAGCACAAAAAAATCATATAAAAATCTGCCCTTTTCTTACACTATCAAGCCAACACCTTGTTTTGCCTTTTAAAATCAAAATACGTGATTAAAAACCCTAAGAGTCAGCACTGCCTCTGGAAAGGTCATGACTTATGAGGGCTTAGCATTTTGAGTTTCAAGGAGTTGTTTTTGCTCTCGGCCATCCAATACTTCAAAATGAAATTCTCATAATAAGATTGTGAAAATGTTAAGAATTTAAAATTTAAGGATTTTATGATTTATGTTTTTGTTCTTACATTTCTCACGCAGCCATCATGCTGGGTAGAGAGCATGCTATTACTTTTTGTTTGATTTCACTTCAGAGTATTTATTACTTAGTTTGGCTAAAAGCATATAAAAATACAAAACTGGGTCTGCTATTTTGTGAATTAGTTATCTTCTGCAACATCATAGCTAATAATTTAAAGAGTAGTATTATAAAGCTAATAAAAGCAATAATAATTATAGTGACATTCATCCAATGTCTACTATGTGTTGTTCAATCTTTTCAATTAATTCTCACACCAACTCCATGCAATAGAAATGAAGAAATAGAGTTAAGTTAATTTGTACAAGGTAATACAACATTTAAATGGCTGAACCAGAATAAAAGCAAACGTTTCACTGAGTTTTGTAAAATAGTGAGAGTGCAAGTGGCCAGAATTATACAAGTTAGGAAGTATTCATAAAGAAATCCAAAGGCTTATCATTATCAGTTCCATGCTGATGGTGGCTAACCTTTACTGTACACTTATTATGTTTCAGGCACTATTTTAAATGCTTAAAATCCATTATCTCCTTGTATTCTCAAACAATTTTATGATTTAACTACTATCAATGCCCCACTTGACAGATAAAGAAATTGAAAGATTAAGTAACATAGTAAGTGGTTTAGCTGCAACTGACCAACTAATGGAAGCAAAGTCAATCGAGAACAGAAAGCTAACCTTTTTACTAGTGGTCCACAATCTTAGTGCACATCAGAATCACCTAGGGAACTCTAAAGCCTAGGATGATAGGCTCCATCTTTGACCAACTGAAATCATAGAGTCTCGTGAGACCCAGGGCTTGGTATGTTTAAAAACTGGTGATTCTAATGCAGCGAGGGCTGTGAACGTCTGTATTATACAAAGGCAAGACTGCTATTTTCATTCTCAACAAATAACATTTGGACTCAAGTTCAATGACAGGAGGTAGATTAAAAAATCAGTAGTAAATAATAGAATGATACCATTATTGCATTGCTGTGAAAGAAAATTTATTAGCATTGACTGTGAGCAAGAAAATTATAGATAACTCAAGACAGAGAGTCCCAGAGTGAATGTAGAATCTTGGGTTTATTTAATGAATGCCAAAACCAACTTTCTTATCAGATTTAATTGGATAGTAAATTTATCCTACTGTTTCTAGAAACAGTTCAGGAATACCATGTTTGGGGAGGGCTGCAGGACCTTGTTTTAACTGAGTTCAAACAGATGGTTAATTTCTAAAATGTTATATTTTCTCTGTGGGTTCTATTTTTCATGGCACTCACATAGACACAGGGCAATATTTTCAAAGCATAAGAAACATTCCTCTCAATTCAAGTGAATACACATCACTATTTTTCCTACTGTTTTATGAGTACGGTTTCAAACAACAAATGAAGCCCTAAAGAGAAGTCTAAGATGCAGAATGGTTTGTACTGCAATGGAAACTGTCTGTGATCACAATGAAAAAAACTGTGTCCTCTCTCTGGGGCAAATAAAGAGGCTATGTGAAGAAGGTAAGGTAGGTAAAGGATAATGCTTGAGAAAACCTTGTCTGTCGAGGGAAGTGAGGACAACTGCTGATTCCAATAAGAAATGTGCTCAAAGGCACAGTACATATAACCATATTCCCTGATTCCTCCCCTCCCCTATCCTTGTTTTAGGATACTTCAATCGAGGGAACTTATGGAAGGACTAATAGCAAACGTAAATTGTGAAGTGGGGTAAAATTGAGTGCTCTTCTTCAATAATGGAATATAGATGCAATGACCCCATTCTAAATAAAATATCACAACCAAATCCCCATGCAATCTACACTCTGGCCCTTGCTTCCTTACCCAACAGACTCAACTCACTATCAGGCTCGTCATACTGAAGGCAAAACGTCTGGGAAAAGATACTCTCCCTGGAAAGCATGAATACTAGTTTAGCCAATTTGCTTTTTTCATCTTTAAAATTATTCCTTAACCACAGGCAATACAGGCTATTTCTCTTTTAGAGACTATGGATTTTCTCTCATTCTTATGGTCGACAAAAAACCACTGACTCACAGGGCTGCGGCTTGTCATATTAGGTCTTTGGCACACTTTCCCTCTCACTACAGGTGCCTCGCCAATTGTTTCTGTCATTTCCTCCTTCACCGATGTTTTCCGCCTATTGTGATTCCAAATATCAAAATAGGTCATCCACAGACAATAATAGCACAGGGAAATGAATGATAAGATCTAGTCTTTTTTTCTCTCTAATGAAATTGACTAATAGAGAAGAAACATTTTGGCTCATTATTCGTCTCCTAAATTTTCTTCACATACTCTTATTGTTTTCAGTATTGCAATATTTTTGTAAAGAAATCTTATATGGAGTACATTACCTGTTGACAGGAGAGTTTGCCCTTCAGGGGTTAATTTTTTTGAAATTCATTGGCAAAACTAGTGTCTGCCTTTTTAGTTTATGATTTCCAGAGGTATATGTACTGTAAAGTATTCATACTGTCAGGACAAGTAAAAAAGTTTAAGGGCTATATTGCTTTCCTAGATACTAATAAATAGTGTTTGGAATATACAGCTCTACAGCAGCTGTCCCAAAGGTTTTTATCTGTTTATTCTATAGATTTGTTGCCCCTTCTACCTTGTGCTAAGTTGCAGAATCTGAATGTATGAACACTGAACGAGAGACTCAACTTATCTGAATGACTCTGAATTTCATCAGAGTATGAATTAATTAAAAATTTGATAGAGCTCCAAGTTCACTGTGATCACTATCTCTTGATACCCAAGTAAAGAGAGACCGAAGAATCAAAAGACCCAAATGCCTGTCAGAAGTAGGGAGAGACAATTTCAATGTCTACATTCAGTGAGAGTTAAAAATCAACATTATTCGTGAGAATCTCTTAAAAATCACTCGAATTGCTCTTGAAGTAAACTACAGAAGAGCCACTTAATGTGTTCTTGGCAGTTAGTTTTGGTGCATTTTAGTTTTATTTCCAGCATTATAAAAGATCACTGTGTTGTGTGCTAGGCAGCCTATGTTGTGGTTGGCTGGCATTTCAGGCCAAGTTTTATTGGGATAAGGGAGGATGTACACAACATGATTAAAACACTAGAACCACACTCAGGGCTGCATGACGTCTACACTCTGAAAGGACAAAAAGCCAGCAGAAACTGTGAGGACAGAATCCTCACATGAATTCTTTCACTTTATCAACTATGCATCTACTATCTTCCAGGCACACTCCATGTGCTAGGGAAAGTACAGAGAACCAAGTCCCTGCCAAAACAGACTCATGTTTTAGAGAGTAAAGACAGATAATACAAATATATAAGGAAACATATAGACTATAGATGGTGATAGGCACCAGGGAGAAAAAGTATAGCAGGATAAAGAGTTAGGGCACTTTGCAGGTGCAGGGGTGTTTCATATAGGGCAGTAAGGGAAGTCTTACTCATCATACAAGGGACTATTTAGCAGGTACTCAAGACAGTGCCTGAACAAGCCATGCTGCTATTTGGAGGAAAAACACGGCAGCTAAAGGAAAGAATGAGTAGCAGTGCCCTGAGGAAGAAGCGTACTTGAGCCTGAAATGGGTAACACTGACCAGTTCACTGCCTGGCACATGGAATTGACTACTTCATTTTCTCTGTGTTAAGAACATACAGACAGATTCCTATAAGGTAAACAATTTAGCAGTTCCTATGCACCAGACAGCCTTCTAAGTACTTTACATGCTTATTTCCCATAACAAGCCTTCTGAGGTAGTTATTATTACCTCCATTTACAGAGCGAGTGAATGAAGTTTTGCAATATTAAGCAACCTACCCTTAGACCCCAGAGGCAGAGGTAAGTGGAGCCTGGTTTAGTCCCCAAGCCAGTGGATTCCAGAACCTAAAATGCTAAGCTCTATTGCTTACCAGGGAATGTGAACATGACATGATTCCACTGCACAGACTGCTCTTCACAAACTGATGAGGTCATTGAGAAGTGCTATTTATAGCAACAGCCAGTAAACAGACAAATCCAATGTGCCATGCATGCCTCTGTACATTCAGGAAGACAAATCTCAAAGTTTTTTGGTAAAATACCACGCTGAAAGTAGATACCTTTTTTTTTTTTTTTTTTTTTTTTTACTGCTGCCATATTATGAGCAGAACACAGCTTATGCCTAAACATTTAATAAATTTTCATACTATTTATGTATGCAAAATGTAGATTCATGATTAAGATTCACACTTTTGAGATATAGCAGTAAAGGCCCAATGATAGCTATTCCTAAAAATGTATTAAAATGAAAACTTGCTATATATTTAAGGTGCGGCCTACATATCAAGGATGATTTAGTATTACGCACTGTTATTTTAGTTCAAAACAGGCTTTCAGAACTTGCAATGATGAATTGTCCTTTGATTGTCAAACTTCAGTGCCAGTGTATATCATGTTTGTCACTATCCCTGCCTTCACTAGGGATCCTAACTGGTTCTGCCAAAACCCATCTGGCACAACTGTGGTTATTCCAGAGGCCAGCCTGTTCTAGTACATTTTAAGTGCTCACATGTTTGAGGATGTAATGAATTTCTATTAAAACAGTGTTGAACATTCAAACGAAGTTTAAAAAAAAATTGAGTTGTATAATATCTTCATGCTATATTTCCTACTATAGAAACACCTTTATCATATCCAGCAACTTCACTTTAGATACATGGGAGAATTATTAGGATCAGATAAATTAAGGACTAAATGATCAATTATGAATTACTCAATAAAAGCATTTTGTTGTAATACCCTATTAATAAAACTTAATTAAACAGTTTAGAAAAACTACAAGCAATTTATCATATTTCTAAGTTGATTATTTTTTTTCCTTTTCAAGGAATTTTTTTTAAAGGAGAATATATATTATTTTATTTACATGTAGGGGAATTTTAGATTCTTGTGTATTCAAACATTTCTACAGGACGCAAAATCACAATAACTTTGATATATGTGAACTTCTTCCGAATATACCTCTAGTTCATATTAATCTTATATAGTAGAAATAAGATAAAATCTGATATGATGCACCCAGATCATTTTGTCGTAACTTTTAAATAAAGAACATAATTTCAGTATTAGTAAAACTTCCCAAAGAAAATGCCCTATAAGTAAAAACCTACTGTCCAAAGTACCTGGCCTCCCAAATCCTAAACCAACATTTCATTAAATTTTGCTTGCTTCAGTTTTTCTAAGGGCTTAAAGAAAAGGAAATAAATTATCTTTATGAGAAAATGAGAAGCATATTTACTGTGACTGTATGAGTCAGTCCAAGGCAAAGTAATCAATACATTTCAAGCAAGACAAAATAATAACTTTTTTCGCTATGTTTCTTAAAGTCCCTAAATAATCTCTGAAGATATAATATGGCAAGGTAATTGAGTTCATACATTTTTAGGCATTGTTGTTGTTGTATGAACTGTGGAAGACTCAAACTTTCAAGACACATAACCTAGATAAACACTCATTAAACAAGTGAAGGAACAGTTTAATGCTAAGGCTGGGTCTGCTACATCTCTGACAGGGCAAGGATCACAGCAGCCTTGTTCCTCGTTATATCCCCTATGTCTAATTTAGAAACTAACATATATTAGGCACTCTGCTTCTCTGGCTTTAAAGTCTGTGACATATCACTTTTTCAGTGTTTCTCCAACTGGTAGCTACAGATCATGTCAGATGGGGTGGGGTGGACATAGCATATGTTCAAGAGTCTGTGAATTAATCTCAAGAATTAGTCGATTTTGAAAAATAGCACTTCACAAAATTATTAATATACAAATATTTTAAGCAATTTGAGTCACCACATTTTAAACAAGAATTGTCCCTTGATTTCAGTGCCTCAGGTTTTATTCATGATCATTATTGAATTTTGGGTATGTAATCTTATATAAGAAACAGGGAGTAAAGAGCACAGGTTCTAAAACCAGAATGCCTAGATTTGTATTCTGACTCTACCCCTAGCTGTCAAATACGGAACAAGTATATATTCTTGCCTCAGTTTCCCCATATGTAAATATGGTGTAGAATTTAACTTTTAATGTTTAACTAATGTGGATGTTGTTAGGTTGACATTTTCTAATATAAAAAGATAATTTTCTGGTATCCAACATTATCATGTTTAATTCTTCAAAGTTATAAAGATAAAAATGTTTTAGGTAATAATTCATAATAGACATGCACATGGAAATGTGGACTTATAATAGCTAGCAACTTGTAACCTTCTTAACATTATCATTCCCATTTAGGTGAAAGCTCTCATTTTTTTTATATTATTGAGTGTTTGTGAAAAAGGTTCCTAACTTCCAAACACAGAGACACAGTTTATATAAATTCAAACACAAATAATGCATTTAAAGCGATAATATATACTTTAGCGCTTAGGGTATAATCCATCATCTGTTCATCCTAAAAGTTCCCTACAAGTAGGAAATGCTTGTGAACAAGTTACTTTTCAAATGAAACCTATATAGTGATTGAAGTCACCATTTCAAAGTTTCTCTTTTCACAAGATCTCTAATGGCATCATATTTGCCCTCTCTAACTTGCTATTTACTCTTTAAAAGGGCAATGTGTATATCTTGTAAAGCTGCATTTCTGGGAGCTATTTCAGTAGAGATTATTTTAAAAAGTGACACATTGAGAAATGAAGATGAAAACAACATAGGGATAAGAAAGCTGGTCAAATATAAATGTCTTATCTTAAGAAATGAAGTTCTCTTTAATTTTAAATGTAACCACAATGCAGATTCAGGATGACACAAAACTCTAAATACTGTACCACAGTATTCATTTGTTGGCACTTGATATCTAAGGAAATACAGTTGGTTATAAGAAAATGACTGAAAAACTTTGTAGCATACACATTTCCCCCACTCCTTAAAGGTGTCACTGTTTTCATTTCTCTTCTAGGGCTTCTTAGCAAAGTTAATGTTACAGCAATATATTTAATCAAATTCTTCTGAAGTGGTAAAGAGAAGCTCTTGATTCTGACATTATCAGGGATACAAAGTTTAACATCATAATAATTCAGTCTGGAAGAATAATGTCATTAAGGATGAAAAACACTCTCCTTGACCAAGGGAGACAGACTGCTCTAGACTGTCTTTTTGATTAGGCCTTATCTTTGGGCCTTGTCTGAGGCCTACCTAATTCAGCAGCAGCAGGAATTCTGCTAAACCAGTGCAGTGAGTGATATCTGAGCATCCTTGATATCTAATCAAATTCCTCATCTCCTATGTTCAATGGCTATAAATCCCCAGCTGTTTTCACTATATTATAGGCGGAACTAATCTTACCTATTGTGGTATTCTTGACATCTATTGCGACAGTCCTGAATAAAATCTTCTCTACCATTTAAAAAAAGTATCAGAATATTTTTTTTCCTTAACAAGGATATAGAACTTTCAAAAGAAATCAATCTACCAATTTATTAATTTTTTCAGGTTCTGCTCAACTTTTATTTGTCTTGAGGGAAAAGCAGTAATATAACTTTATCTGTAGATATAACCGTGGGTTTGGATAGATAATGAGAAGTGAGGAGTAAAGGAAAGAAAACAAAAAGAGGGAGTGGATGGAATGTTACAGGAAAATTAAAATAGGAAAGAAAAATTTATATATAAACAAAACTTTTTATTAATGTTTCAATGTGTATTTAGAAAAATACATGGCCTCATAAGGCCTACTGAGAATCAGAAAGATAAATGCCTAAAAGTGAAATAGAAATAGAAGAGGTCAGCAGTGGAAATAACTAATGAGGATTATGAAGAATGTGGTGACTAGAGATGGGGGATGATCCATTCTTTTGATGGTGGCAACTACTAGTATACCCTAACTCAGGCATCCCCAACCCCCATGCCAAGAACAGAACTGATACGAAGCCTGTTAGGAACCGGGCCACATAGCAGGTGGTGAGCAGTGGGCCAGTGAGCAAAGCTTCATCTGTATTTGCAGTGTTCCCCAGTGCTAACATCACCACCACAGCTCCACCTCAGATCATCAGGCATTAGATTCTCATAGGAGCACCGATCCCTGGTGCCAGAAAGGTTGAGGACTGCTTCCCTAGCTGATACTTCCAGTATGCTTAGATTAGCTGAGTTTTCAAAGAAATCAGGAATCCAGTTTCTCTGGAGGAGAAGGGACTAAATGTAATTTTAGTGTGTGGTCCCATAATTCAAACAATTATAGCAATAAATCCATGCAAAAGATACCCCACAAAGAAATCTGAGTAAAAATAAACATGCTTGGAAACAGAGTACATAATTAAGTGGAATTTCCCAGAGGATTCAGTGTTTCTCAACCTAAAGTACTCAAGCTGATTTTCTTTATACTCAGAGCCACTTGAGTTCCTGCCCATGCCCCACACCACCCCCCATTCTTTTCTGGTTATGAATCTAAAACACACACAGTGCATACACACATTTTCAAAAAACACTGTTTAAAAATGATTGCATGTGGATGGTGGTGAATATCAACAGCCCACGGATGAAAAATACTATAAATTCAGCTGACTTCACCTCAGTTCTCTGATCCTAGTGTAGGGGACACCGGCCCACATCAACAGTTAGTAAATAAGTAGACCGTATTGACCATTTTTGTCTTCTAAGCATGACAGAACAAGATGATAAACAGAAGAAAAACAGTAACCACTTCAGAAATACATTTTTTTTTCTGATTTACTCAACATTTTCAAAATAGAAGTGCAATACAAAGCAACTACAACTAAGCAGAGAAAAGTGAATGCATCAAAAAACTAGACTTTGTAACATGTTAGGAGAAAAGAGCAGCAACTTCTAAGTAATTCAGATGAAAGAAAGAAAGAAGAAAGGAAGAAAAGAAGGAAGGAAGGAAGGAAGGAAGGAAGGAAGGAAGGAAGGAAGGGAGGGAGGGAAGGAGGGAGGGAGGGAGGGAGGGAGGAAGGGAAAGAAAGAAAAAGAAAGAAAGAAAGAAAGAAAGAAAGAAAGAAAGAAAGAAAGAAAGAAAGAAAGAAAGAAAGAAAGAAAGAAAGAAAGAAAGAAAGAAAGAAAGAAAGAAAGAAAGAAAGAAAAAGAAAGAAAGAAAGAAAGAAAGAAAGAAAGAAAGAAAGAAAGAAAGAAAGAAAGAAAGAAAGAAAGAAAGAAAGAAAGAAAGAAAGAAACTACAGTGGAAAGTTGTTTAAAGACAGATATAAGTGTGGTAATACTAGAATTAATCCTGGCATAACTGAAACTCTTGGGGGGAGCATCTATCTTGCTGATATTAGACAAGAATAAGATATTTGATTTCTACTGATGTGTACATAAATATACATGATATCAATGTAATGAAGCCTGTTTATAAACTAAAAAGAATAGTGTTTGTTAACTTAGTTTGGGTATGTGTGAATAAATAGAAGTCTTGTTTCAATGTTATCTTTGGGCAAATTTAATAAAACTAGGTAAAATGTTGAGGGAAACTAATAGCAATTTCAATTGATTATAGCTATTCTGTGTTATTCAACTTACCTCATTCCATTTTCTAACTGTAAAATATAGAGATGTATTTGAAACTGAGACAAGAAGTGATAGTGGGAAATATATGTGCAACATAAAAACATGTTTTACTTATAAAATCAATCTGGTGACTCTGGGATCCATATATTTTAATGTCTAAAAGTCAAGAGACACATGGCATGTAATTTTCCCACATCACAGAAGCTTGTGGAAAGTTTGGAAGAGGCCATATGGTTCTTCCTCCATTTACAAGCAGAAATGTGGTTTAACTGCTTTCCTGACAAATTATTATTAACCCTGTCCTTTTTTTTTTCCCAACTAAATGACAATCTCGGTAATTTCTCTCTGCAAATATCCTCTGTATGGTCAAATCTGAATCTGCCCTGTTTTAAGTTATTTTTATGGTGTCTTGTTCAAATTAGAGTGGAGGAATGTATTTCCCATCAGAAAACAACTAAAACTCAGAATATTTTCTATCCCTTCCATTAGATGAACCCAAACAATTATTTACGTTTCCTTAGGTCCCAGTCTTAGTGGTTATTTTTATTTCATAGCCATATCTCCTGCCACATTTACCATAAAAATATTGGTCTAAATTGCAAGTAATATATTATAGAATAGATGGACTATCTCATAACACAGCTACACTCTCTTATAGTAAGCTCATTTTTAGAATCCCTTATTTCTCATTCTGATCTTTTGACATATAGTCATTGTTAAAAAGCCCAAATTGATAACATTGGCTTTGATTTTATAATAATGCTCTGAAATAATTTATGTTCTATGTGCATGGGAAAGATGTAATAGTCAGATGTAATTTTCTATTGGATAATCTAATCCTTGGAACACATTCTCCTTTAATTCATATATAATAAATGCACATGAAAGAACATTTATATTGGAAATATAAAGGGTGACTACACATCTAACAAAGAAGTCAGAGAGATAAATTAAAACCAGAAGTCATCTACCAGTGACTTTAGAAATTCATTTAGAACTATCACAAAATGGCTAATGGCTTAATGCCATTTCTCACACAAAAAAATGTACCTCTATGGAATTTATCACATAGCTACTGTAGACCAATGTCAAATTCTACCTACTGTGTGCCTCAGCACATCTAGCTGTCCATGGGTCTTTGACATTGTCAAATTCTGCCCTCTTGCCATAGAATCAGTGGATAACTAAATCGTTATGATAGAATTTCCCATCTAAGCTTATGTCCCCTGCATTTCTAAATTTTGTTTTTCCTCCTATATCTTATAGTCTATTTTTTTTCTTCTTTAGTCCATGGAGAAGAGATGATCTTTTAAGATCTTCAATATTTCCTTTGCTGTCCCCTCTATTTGGACACTTTTTTAGCTTCATATTTAAATATGCACACCTATCCTAACACCTATCTTTAATATTTAATAAATATTTCTTTGGTATTGCCCTGTCCCTTTCATTTCCCTGTAAACTTATTTACAGAATAAGTTTACACTCCCTGCTACCAATATGCCATTTCCTTAGTACCTTAAAAAATTCTGCCTGTATCAATTGCACAAAACTGAACTCATAAGGGTAGACAATGTCATTATATTCTCTGAAGTCAGTGAACTTTCTCAGTAACCCTTTTAGGAGCAGTGGAAACTGCTCACCAACACTGATTTCTATGTCCTGCCATTGGCTTGTGTCTCCCTTGTCCTACATTCAAAATATAGAGATTCACCAAGGGTTTGAAATTACACCATTCTCTCCTTCTGTACATTATCTCAGAGCCTTAGTGATTTTATACTAAATCACTAAGTACTATTTCTTTTCTCTAAATGACTCCCACAGCCTAATCCCTAACTGCAGCCTTTTCCCCAACTGCCCACTGAACAGGAATGCCCCACGGGAAATTAGAACATCCTACCTCTCACTCAGAATCTGCTTGGTCCAAAACTTAACATTTTCTTCTCAAAATAAACATCCCTCTGACTATCCTATTTCCATTTAGAATGTTTCTTTTCATTTCTTTTTTACATTACCTGACTTCAATATTTTGGAACACTCATTGGCCCAACTAATGTTCTTACTTGCATCCCATCAAATAGTCTGCTTATTCCCCTTGCATGATTTTTCCATTCTCCTGTGTTTCTACACTTTAGGATCTATATACCTTCTGCCTATACTTTTACAATGGCCTTTCAGTTGGTTTTCCCACACTTCATTTCTCAACAATACTTACCCAAATGTGACACACATTCCTCATTATATCATATAAATGGCCATCCTAAATTACCACTCTCATTATGTCATCCTACTTAACACAACTCTGGAATATAAACTTTTCATTCTTAGTATAGTATTATATGCTTTTCATTTGATTTTACCTTACTTTCCAATTCTGTGTTTCCTTCTTCTTCCCCTCTGTTTCTTAGGCATAGTTAAATCTTTCTAAACTCAATGTTCTAGTTCATGCCTATGCCTCAACTTGCCAGAATTCTCTCTTTTCTCCTTCTCCTGCTAAAATCTTCACTTGTAAAGACCCTACCATTTCTAGATTTTCTGAGCTTCTTAATCTCTAACTCAATGCCTTCTAGAATCAATCCAGCTGAAAGTAATTTCTCCCTCCTGTACATTTTTCTAGTACCAGCTGATAGCCCTCACAAAGTACTTATTAAATAATATTACTTACTGCCCTGAAGTGTAAGGATTTCAATCCATGTTTTTTTTTTCTTCACTTACTCCCCACATTAGATAGTACATTTCTCAAGGTCAGGTTTAATTTTTCATAACTTTGAAATCCTACTGCATTTGGCATAGTCTTACACAAAGTTAGAACTTGATACCAAAGATAAGTTGAATGAGTTCAGACTAAAAACAATTACATCTAGAAAAATACTAGATATATGAACCTGATCATTGGCAATTATTCCCTGCTAACTCTAGAGTTTGCTAAAAGTCAAATAAAAGTGGATGACTTCATACTATGCAAATTATCCATCCATCATATTTAAAAATCTATAAGTTGATGAGGATTTTGGCTTAATTCCCACAGAAAGAATAAAACTATTTCATTTACATGTTCTCTCTAATTCTCAAGAGTCAGCATTTCTTGATATGCATAGTGGAAGAGAAGATAGAAGAAAATGTTATATTTTTAAAATAACCTCCACAGAAAAATCAATTTTATTTATAAAAATAAAAAACTAAAAGGGGAAAAACATAAAATGGCAATTTTGGCAAACAGTTTCCCCTTTATATAAATATGTTTAAATATAATATGTTTTAATTTTAAAGCAATGCCCTCAAATGAAATAAATAGAATTAAAATTTTTATCAGTGTAATTTTTATAATAAATATATTCCTTTAACTGTGCACTTTGATAAATTATGATGTATTGAATATCCCTAATGAAGGGAAAATATCAGACTCTAAAACTGAAAATCATATGTGACTGCTAATTTAGACTTATTATTTAAGCATTTGATCACCGGAATTCTTTATATATAAAACAATCCCAAAAGTCAACAACTTTAAATTGTATATGAAAATATGGCTTTTGTAGAATAGATAAAATAAATTCATTATGGGACATATTGAAGAAATGGAATAGGTATTTTATTAAGAGAAAAATATATCCCACAGGTAATGAACAATCTTTTTAACACAACAATAAGTGTTGTATACAGGGGTAGCAGCCACATATTTTATTCTGCCATCAAGATCTGACATAAACAATGCTAAAATATCCAGAGTCACCCACATATAGCTACTGATTATTGTAGTTGGGCATTTAAACAGTAGAAAGAAAAAAATGTTTTAAGAAAAATAAGAGTAAGATTAGATTACCAGGCATACAACAAAAACAGAAAAGATAATAAAACTATTTAAATAGGGAATGAGAATTGGAGTCTATTTACTACGTTTTCATATAAGCAGGTAACTGAAATGTATTAAGTTAAAGCACAGAAATAACAATGTTTTTATGACAGAAAATAAATAGCTTTGAGCAAGAAAATGTGAGATGGATGCTTTAATTTAGATCAGATGCTGACTGCTAATATATCATTACTTGGGCTACTAGTTAAATAGGTCTCTTCATTTCAGAATAAAAACTTATATTATTGCATTTTATCAGTCTTGCCTTCGTGGCATCTTACTTACCTAGTTTACATACAGAAAATCAAAATGCAATTCATAAAACAGACAGAAAAAGACCATATCTGTTGATCCATCGACTGTAATATCATATACGTACTTTACTGTTAAGTATGAACAGAATATTCTATCTATGTCCATAAAATACTTAATTTATTATTACCTGATAAGGGAAATATCATTTGAATAAATGCATTTTTCAAAAGCACTCTATAATGGTTTATAAAGAAACTATTAGGGGTTTCAAAATATGGCTTTGAGTTGGAGATTAAATTCTGATTTTATAATATGGCTAGTGATTTAAAATAAACAATCTCATAAGTCAGGCTTCAACCTTGCTGTACTTCAGTGTCTTTTTCATTCTTCAGGGCAAGTAAAAAAGCTTAGATAGCTTTTTTCACCAATCCATTATAATGTGCTGAAGAAGATGTTTTGATTGACCACTTAACAAAAAATAAAAGTGACACTCATGTAACTGATACTCTCTCAATGAATTAAAGTAGAACTTAACGTCATTGTTTATTATGTACATTAAGAGCACTGCATGAGTCAGTCAACATAAAGGGAATAAATAAAAAAAAAGCAGAAAAAATTAATTCCTGTCTTCAGTGAAGTTATAAAAAGTTTAAAGCCACAAGTTCAAACCTTTTCTTAGAAATGCTACACAGAGGTGCCCAACTTGGACATTTATATAAAGCTGTAACTCTGCATACCTCCCCCTGCACAGCCTAACTCCCCTAACTGCTCCACTTTTCTCCAAAGCACTGTCTGACATACCACGTACTTATTTAATTCTGCTCCACCTCTTCAAATTAGATCGTAAGCTCCTAATGAGCAGGGACTCTTTGCAGTTTTGTTTACTGCTGTGTATCCAGTGCCTGAATTAGTGCCTGGCCCTTAATAGTACTCATTTCTTATTTACTGAATAGATAAATGAGAGGACCATTATTATTTTGTTTTCTTAGACTTCTGGCTTGCATTTCTTCTCTTAAATATAACAAACCGCATTTTTTTCACTAAGCTTACTCTTAGGCGCACAGCAGCCTGGGTTACAATGTGATTCCAGTTATTAGGTGTGATACCGGGTGAATTATTAATTTCTCTGAGCTTCAAAAGAATGGGGATCACAGAAGTACCTGCGGATTGCCATGAGAAATGAACGATGGAAATTTTATGAAGTACTTAGCACAATGCTTGACACATAATAAATGCTTAATGAATTTTAGCAGTTATTTTTCTTACCATTATAACTATTGAAATATTTCCTTCTTTTCTAAACAGCTCACCAATTCTTAAAGTATCTCATAATTAATGAAACTGAGGACATTTAGATTCAGGGCTAAGGTTACATGTGGTTGAATCACCAGGAAAAAAGCTACTTCCTGTGTGGGTTACTTTCAGGAAGCATTAATCCTCCTCTTGTGCTCCCATAGGATTAAATATACCTCTCTATAGGAATCAACATACTATATTTCAATTAGTTGGTTACATTCAGTCTTCTCTGCTACACTGCGTGGTCCTTTAGGGTATGAAATCTCTATATCCTATCATAAAACAAGCACTCTATAGATGTTTGTTTGTCTAATGGATGAGTTACTATAAAGATATGAGACTGATTCCATTATTTGTAGTCACAGCACACATGCACTTTCATTACAAAAATTTCATTTCTCAATAGATGGTGCAGATCTAGAGAAGAAGAGTAGAAGTTTTAGTGCTGGAGAGTGATGTAGAGCGGAGTGTATATGAGAATAGAAGCAATATACTGGAATTCAGTGACGTGCTGTGAATAAAAAGTACTTAGAAGACCTATAACAAAACCTGTTATTATTTTCTCATACATGGTTCCTCTATTTCAATAGTAATGATCTAATTTATATCTATCTTACTTTATGGAACTATGACTACCCAGGGAAAAATTCTAATAAAAACATACTTGATAAAGTCAAAAAGAACAGTTATTAGAAATGAAGACTGTATAATAGGGAAAGGCACACAGCTCAAGGTTTGACTATAAATAAGAATCAAAAAATTTTTATGATGTTAGAAAGTCCTTAGATATTTAACAGCACAGCAAACAAATTTTCAAGGAACTAATTTTAAAAGTTTTCCCAATATAAACTATTTAGGAATGCTAAAACCTGTATTCAAATGATAAAAACTTATGATGCTGTACACAGGATAGAAAACAGAAATTTGTACACCTAAGAAAACATTGGCAAATTTTATATCTGAATTAGCCATTTAGTGAATATTCAGAATAAGAGATTAGAGAAGAAAAAACAATATCAAGACGCTTCTAATCTAAAACTATCACATGCTTGGAGTCTGTCTCCTTGAGTAATGTTTCTCATCAGGAAGGTACTTACGTTAGGCCTCAGCCTGGCTGCCAGATCATAATACTTCTCTGCTGCTTCATTGAGGCTAGCTTGTCTGTTAAAGGAAAAAAAAATCAAACTAAAACCAAACTATATCATTATGACTTTTATAAAAAAATTACAATCATACGAATAAAATAATGTTCCCCAAGCAGAAAAAGACCATTCAAAATTGAATGCATGCAATGTACTTGTCACCGTCTTTAAGACATTATAAATAGTGTTTCAATGCCATCCTATTAGGTCAATTTTAAATTTACATATTAGAAACTGCAAATATTATTTTCCTTTTCCAAGCAAACCCAGATAATACCGTACAGACCTGGGGTTCTCTAGCTTCAACATGATGTCCCAGAAAAATATTAATTTTTAAAAATAAATTCTCAAAATTAATAATGAGTTGCTTGTTTTATAAAAATAGTGAATATCTACAGGCTTAAAAAAATTCTGTGTTTATTTAAAATGCCACTTTCTTTCCAATCATAAGGACGACCTTCATGGTGTGTAGCCTATAGGAAAAAAGAATGGCCAACTTCTCCTGCTCCTTGCTCCTTGCTCCTTGGCCTCCAGAGTGGGCACAAGACATAGCCTCAGCTAACTGGATGTTCTTGCTTGGGACTTCATTTCTGAGTGAATACAGAAAGACGAAGGGTTGGCTAGAATTCAATGACAATGGTGGAAGGAATGGGGCTGTGTCCTGGCTGTACTTTCCATATAAAGAGTTGTTACTGGATGCCCTGCTTCTTAACCGCTGGGATACTTTGTTTTCTGTTAATTCAAGCTACGCCTTCCAGCCTATAGTAAATTCCACAGTCTTCAAGTTGTTAGAGTCAGTTTCTCTCGATGACCACCAAATAACTGCTGCATTGAGGCTAGCTTCTACAAATAAGATGCCTATTGAATTTTATAGATAAGTTTGTGCATTGTCTATTCTAGATTCATAGCAAACTCCTAAGTTCAGCCAACAAGTTAGCAAAATAAAGAAAACATCAAGGTCTCGAGGAAGCCCGGCTAATTAGCCTTCAACACACAGAATGTTTTTCGATCATGCCATGCTACTTCAGAAAACCTTCAAAGATGGTAGCTAGTAAGAACTAGAAGCTCTTACAGGTTGTGCTCTAATCTGCTGACCGTATTTGAATGGCACAGAAGAAATGCTACAGAAAAATATCACTTTAACTTCAGATGATTCAACTCCAACTATAAAGTGAACAACAGCAGACAATGGGTTGAGATCCTGCAGTTAAAAAAAAGTAGTCTTGACATTGTGATGTTAAGAAGCTTTTGAGACAAGAAAGTAGCAGAGAGATCAGGAATAAAGAGGAAAAACAAAATTAACTTTCTCAATTACAAAACCACACTCTTTTTAGAAGAGAAGGCTAACTAGTCATATCTATAAAATTGAATTTGCTCTTTGGTCAAGCCACATAAAAACTATAAAGACATACCCCATGCAACCATATAAATTATAGGAATAACTGAAGATAACATCTCTCTGGAGAGCAGGACATATTTTTCTAATTTTTAAAGGAAAAATAATTAGAAACACTGATATTTTTAATGGGGTTATAGAGAAAGTAAAAACCCTTGACCCAAGGTTCTACTGGACCTCTGACATGTTACAACGTGCTGTTGCAATTTATAGTCTCATAAATGTTGAAGTTCAATTTCAGTATGTCAAGAAAAGTACTTTAGTCTGGTATGAAAGACTGAAAATTCCCTCACTAGGCTATTTAATGAAGGTTCTCTCTACCAAATTATAGAATCACTTTGGTTCAGATTCATTTGGAAATTTGAACCAGAATTCATTAGGTCATGCCCTGGAAGGATTTTCTCCAGAGTAAAATAAAAGGCACGGAGGTAGGAAATTAGAGTAACTTAATACTACAAAGAAGTAATTTACTTTGAAAAAAAAAATCAGCCAATAGATGTCTAAAATAGAATGTACAGCTTCTATTAATATTCATCTTTATGAACATTCAAATTCACAAGGTAGATAAAGATCAAAAGAGAAAATGAGAAACTCAACCAGATGAAATGCCTTAAAAATAATAACGAAACTGAAAATAATCAACACAACATTTCCCCCAGAAAATATTATTAGTTTTTAAAGTCTTGATTGTCTTTAGTGGCTTTATTCCTGAAGGACATATCTTGTTTAGAAGACTTCCTTTCTTCAACTAAAAGTAAAACTGATGATACTCAAAACTGAAAAAAAGGTAGAATTTATTATATTTGTCATATGGCTGTGAAAATTAATTTTCACTCTAAGACTTTGCTTCTAATATTAAATGGTCTTTCTTGACTACTAATCAGCAGGCATTTATGATAACACATAGCAAACTTAAGGGAAAAGAGTCCATTCTATAAATGTACATTTATATCCTTGCTTTATTCTCTAGACAACAGAGAAAATTCATATAAACTGTCCAATGTCCATTTTATGATGTATGTTGTATTTCATAATACCTTTTGCCAAAAGTATTCTAGAAGTGCTTAAATCTTAACTGCAAAGATGACTGAATCATTAATCAACATTTGAAAACTGAGGAAATTAGCAATATTCTGTCAGTTGCTTAGGGAATTCTAAAAATGATTATTAGAGAATGATTGGAGGATTCAGGTTCCCAGGACTATTGAAATCAAACCATATAAAGAAACTGATAAAATATACTTTTCCTGAATACCAATAATCTTTCTTTCTTTAATATTAGGTTTCTAGAATATAAAATATCTAAATCCTCTATCTATGTAGAAGCTATGAGGCTTAGTGAAGTTGACAACTTCCCTAAGGTTATATAGCAGGTGAGTGGCTGAGCTGGGTGGGAATCAAGGCTTCTAAACTAAATACCTGAACCACAGGATTATGCTGGTATCTTCGTATGCGTCAAGATGCGGCAAAATGACAAGTGATACATTGCTCTGTGGCAGATGACCATGATAATTCCTACTGAAATACTAAAAAAGGTAAAAGACACTCTTTTTGATTATTATGTTTAAAAGCCATGATTTGAGTGTAAGATATACGATTTGAAAGTGGGAGAATATGAAGAACATTTGCAATCCCAGGTTTTACTTTCTGCCCAAGTCCACTTCCTAAATTGAAAGAACTGAAATTAAGCAAACCAAATTGAGCACAGTAGAAAGTTTTAAGGACAGACTGAAGCACACTACTGTGTTTTGCCCCATGAACCTCACCCTCTCTCCAAAAGATGGAGAAGGAAGACTTCAGGGGAAAGGCAAAGAAAAAGGGAGGGAGGACAAGCAGGAACTTTTTACCATCACAATATCACATTTTTAGGGGAGTTGTTGCACAATTAGATAGAAGAGAAGTATAAGTTTCCCAAGTACCCAAATGGAAAACTCAGAAGGTAGGTAAAGGGTAAGTAGTTAGTTCTGCCAAGAGATCTCCCAAATCAGACGTATGTAGACAAAACACTTAAAAAGCCAGAAATGAGATTGTGGGTAAGTAAAAAAATCACTCGTACCAGGAAGCTACACTGGGTCCTGATGGGTGACTACCTTCAACTAACATGCCACCCTAAGAGTCAACATTAAGTTATGTCTCATACCTAAAGAATAAAGATTTAATCATTATGTGAGCAACAGACTTGTCAATTGAAGACTCAAATGGTGGCTTCTTTCTCATTACCAACTCCTGCCCACCATATATGTATGGCCCCTCTCCTTTTTACACTATCTGTGGCCTCTCAGGGCCAAGAAAGCAGAAAATGCTTTGGCTGTATTTGTAAACTGGACTATAAAGTAAACCTTGAATTGTCTAACCCCCAAAAGAAATAATTAAGGTTGGCTGAATATATTTTAAAATCTTTAGAGTCAATTTTTCTGCTATTGGTTAAAAGGTAGGCTCTGAGTGAAAACATATAGCGACAAAAGTCACAAATAAATGTCATTATTACAACAGAATTCCATTTTGCACATGAGACAATAAGATTTACATTCATTAAAAATATAAGTATATTTCACGTATGTAATTACCCTCTCTGGTGTTATTTTATAATGGAAAAGTATCTGGGTACATAGGCTTATGGCTCAACATTCTTACTAGAAAAAAATGTATAGAAGAAATTTGACAATTATATTATGAAATAACAATATAAAATATCCTGTGAAATGTTTTAGAGAAACCACATTAAAAGAATCATTTATAAGTACCTGCATTTTTATGTATTCTGTGAGAATTATAAAATTAAAGCTTGCTAAATTTGAAACTACTTCCTTGCAAATATAAAAAATAAAAAGCCCAGTTGCATTTAGAAGACTCTCATTAATGACTGTTAATAGTTGTGAATTGTCCATTTTGAACTAAAATTTATTTAATATAGATGACTACTGTATTACCTACACAAAAGATAATATTTTATTAAAGTCTTCAATGATTATTTTCAAGAATAACTTATGAGCTTTTTTATTTTCATTTTTCTAGAGAGCTATTTGTTTATACATCATGAAAGTAGAATGAAACAGTAGCTGAGTTTTCCTGGGTTCCTGCCAACTGCGAAACTGAAATTTAGCTTTTAGTTACTCAAAGCAGCACTAAATTTTAATTCTAGTTGAATTAAAACAAATGTGGACAAAAAAATGTGGACCTGAAACAAATGTGGACAAAAAAACGTATAAAAATTTTAAATCAGCAAAACCAGAGTTACACATGTGTATGAACAGAGGAGCAGAAAAGATCCTTGCAATAAAACTCCTACAATAAATTGTTTATGACCATCAACCCTTCTTAAATAAAAATTTCTTCTTTGTCAAGACACCAAAAATAGCTTCATAACCTGTAGATATCCATTCAGTTCTAAACATAAATGATGGAGAGGTAAAGCAGAAATGCAGCAACAACAGAGGAAGAGTATGCTGATAGTATAGTTTTACAAAAAGAGTCCTCTGAGTTTCTGAGTTAGAAACTTCTTGATGACTCATGAGAGTATGAGCACTTGCTTTCATGGCCTCAAATCTTTCAATGCTGCTAAAAACAGGTTAAGCCTATATCTAGAAAGACTGTATAATGAAACACACTAGGAAAATTAAAAGGGAAGAAATGTGTATTGGCAATGTCAACTATAATATTCATATATAGTAAATTACTACTTATGTTCAAGGTGTAATGGGAGGAGTGAAAAGAGGAAAGGCAAGATAGAATTTACTTGCAGGAGTAGTCCAAGGACCAATATCATAAGCCTCACCTGGAACTTGTTAGAAGTGTAAAGCCTCAGGTACCACCCAAACATACTTTATCAGAAGTGCACTCTAACAAGATCCCCAGATGATTCACATGAATGTTAGTGTTGAAGAGGTACTGGGCTGGAAGATGCCCGCCTTCAGCCTCATCTGCCATTCCCCTTTGCTTTAAAGACCTTAAAACAATCCTTTACAACCTCGTTGAAATAAACCACTTGACTAAAAGTTGGAAGTGAAGTACAATTGACTGGAAAACCCACTTTTCAAGTGGCCTTTGTAATTTTGGAAGTGTTAAAGAAGAAAGAATATGGCCTAGAGGGTCTTGGAGATGTACATATATCCAGCATCACACACACACACACACACACACACACACACACACACACACACACACACACACTCAATCTGCTTCGAGAATAAAATCTGATCTTGTTCCTTTCTCACTTAAGAATTTCAATTTTATGTCACTTCCAGTGGAATTTATTTTTAAAAAATTAGTATATCTAAATTCTAGGTTTTCAACATATTTAATTATATGAGAGTGTTGAGTACAGAAATCGAAAGATAATTTTTTTTCATATATTCATTCTTTTCTAGAAAGTATGACAGTAAGGAGAACCAGTTGGTGTCATGCAGCTTTGCTTTCTATACCACCTTAGGGAGAAGTGACAACCTGGGCCCTTAGGCCTGGACAAAAGGCAAGTGCACACTATCTCAATTGTGTGTCTCTGTCAGACTCTATACCATGATGGTATTTATAAAAACTTAGTATCCCTTTGAGAGTACAAAGTTGGAGTCCTCTTATAAATCTACTTTCTGAAATTTACTATAAAGGGATAATTTCATATTAGAAGGGTCTTACTAATTTGAATTTATACCTTTGATAACCTGTTACTCTCTATAAATCCTTTCTCTGTAAGTAAATTCAAGAAGTACAGCTTCTAGTTAGTCAACCAGTTAAAAAGACATGAGGGAATCAGTGTGACACAGTGAAATCAGTATTCTGCTTGGCCAGAATACAAGTTTAAATCTCAATCGTGGAAAATACTGACTCTCTTCGAGCCCTAGTAATTTCATCTGTAAAATGTGAATATTAGTGTCTATCCCAGGAATGCACAATTAGAAATGAGGGTAGCAGGTATAAAATGCAAAATACAGTGTGAGGTAGACAGGAAGTATTTGAATAAATGATACTTCTGTTCTTCCCCTACTCTGTAAGTGGATTAAAAATAAACAAACAAACAAAAAAAAAAATAACTTTCCACCAGGGCCCATTGATGCTGTCAATCAGAGGAAGTCTCCAGACTTCTTCTCAGTTATCAACTATCTTTCTGCTTTTTCCAGCTTCCAGTTCTGGGAGGACACTGAATAAATTCATTCATACAAAATGCTTTTAATGGAATAATTGATTCAATACAATCCTTTCACAACTCAATAGACATAAAATTCTTCTGGTTCCAGCACTTTAAATTCCTTTGATATTTTCCTTTGATGATAACCAATCTGCTTTCTATAATGCTCTCATCTGGGAGCATCCAGCACTTTTTCCATTTTATTTGAAGTACTAAAAATGTCAACACATACAATCAACGCTCATTATGTGAGGCCACTCAACATCTGTGATTACCCTTCCTATAAATATTTTTATAATTAGTCACAATGTGGATCCCACCTTCCCAAGCAAGGCAGAAGCCAGAAATTCCCTCTTCTTCCCACTTGCTTCCAGCTGAGGTTCCATCACATGACTCAGGCTCCACTAATCAAATACAACCTCAGGAGAATGGAATTCAGAAGTAAGCAGAATCGAGAGGGAGCTGCACTCAGGAGAATAGACTTCTAATGAACATGGCTCTCTCTCTCTGCTTGATTCCTTGTGAGTGATGGTGGCAGAACCCTGGACTATTAAGGCTGCCCCAGAGAAAGGAAAGTGGTTGGGTACTATTTCTGGCTGTGTAGAGCACTCTCAAGCCTGTGAGAGACCCTGTGGCTACAGAATCCTCTCTAATAAACCTTATGTTTGCCTAAATTCACTGTTAAGAATGAATTCTTTAGTTTGCAACAAAAACTGTGACCCATATGTGAAGAGAAATTTAGCAGTAGATTTATTTTCATTAATTTTGCTTTCATTATGATTGAAGGCCTTTATCTTATCTTGGAAATTTCTCTATTTGTTGATAATTGCTTATCTACTCTATTTTTGCCTTCAGAAATTTTCTCTGTGTGTGTGTGTATGTGTAAATATAAAATTATATGCTATATGAAACTTCATACACATATATAGAGTATAATTATATATAAATATTTACATATATAAATAAAACTATCATATACTACATACATACTACATGTATACTATATATTTATATATAACTATATATACATATATGTATACTATATATAATTATACACACATATGTATGAGTATGGGTAATGTCCTCCAATCTTATCCTTTTAGTCATCATTTTCATGTATTTAGCATTTTCTATTCAGTTCTGGGAAAATACCTATAACTATTGTTTACCAATAGCATATTGCCTCCATTACAGTTAAAAATTCAGAGATTAGTCTCAGTAATCTTTGAATTTCTTAGTAATCTTTTCTGATGTTATACTATTCTTTCTAACTACCTTACTTTTATGGATCATTCTGTATCAGTTAGTATAGGTTAGGTTTCATTGTAGTAATAAAACAGTCTAAATCTCAGTGAATAAGACAATAAAATTTAATTTTCACTCACTCAGCTTCTCCAATATGGGTGACAAAGGGATGTTTATCGGCCTTCAGTCATTTCAGGATCTATTTCCAAAGTTTTTAAATCAGAAAAAAGGAAAAGCTCTGACTCTTACAGCTTTAGCTCAGAAATGATATATGTCACATTCACATACATTCAACAACCCAAATAGATCCATTAAGGTCTTCAGTTTGAAGACGAGTAGAAAAAGCAATCCTATTGTGTCTCTTGAAGGTGGAAGGCCAAGCATATTTGGTGGACAGCATTAATACTTCCAAACTACACAGTGTTCTTGAGAATTACCAAAGTAACAAGACTGAAAGATGTTCTAAGTGGCTCTTAGGTTGTTAATGTAAATCTCACTGCTTTGGTGAAGGTCTTTTACTTGGATACATCTGACTTATTCATTCTTATCTGAACTGCCAAGCTGGAATTAGATACTTGAAATCTTTCTATGTACTTATGCTACAGAGAAATATTTGTATCCATTATTGAGAGTTGGAATCAATCTGTTAGAAATTTTCAAATTTCAAGCTGCCTGAAGGTTCCAATAATATAAAGACTTCCCCTGATGGCTGGACCCAGGCCTTTACTTCTTCTAATCTAGTCTTATCTAGACAAAATTATAAAATAATTATATATATATATATATATATATATATATATATATATATATATATATAATTATTCTGCATTTTTCAGTTTTTTTCCTCATAAATAGATTCTTTGGGTCATTTCATTGGAAATAATCCATGGAAAGGGAAGTTAAGTGTGTGTGCTTTAACCATATCTTGAACGATAACATTTCCTAGCTTGTTGATTCTGGATATTAGGTCTAACATTAATCCAATTAACTAAGACACAATCAGGGAGAGACACGCCTTTCCCAATTGGTCACTCAAACTTGCTAATTTTGTGTTCTACATAACAGAGCTCTTAAAGGGAGAATTACCATAAAACTCAATTTACAGCAATTTGGCATCCCCTGGGGAAATGTTACATGTAACATTAAATAAGCAAATTCCTGATAGCCAATTATTTTGACATTTAAGTGAAAACCAATAAGCTTTGTAAGTCCTTTTAGCAAAGTCCTAAATGTTCCTGATTAATAGGGAAATAGAGAAATGTTCAGCTTGTACAAGAAGCACTCAAGAACTATTTGAATTTGACAAAGCCAAAAAAAACAGAACTCAGTAAAAACATTCATAGGGACTGTCACCAAGTTGAGGAGAATATGGCCAGGATGATGTGGTAATATTTGCCATCCATATACATAGAAAGGTACTGACTGATTGCAACTTGATGAGGAATGTAGACTGAAAAAAGCTAGTGAGAAGGTTCTGAAAAATAAATCATAAATATTGCCATATCACCAATGTCTAACAAAAACTTTCCACTGGTTTCTAGCACCATGGAAACTAAGGAAAAGTTATAATTAAAAAAAAAAAGTTAAATACATTATGTTTAACAAGGACTTTTTTTTGTAATGTTCTCATAATGTGTTTCCATTGGTAGACATTGAATTTCAGATACTGATGTTATATATATAACAAAAAGCCTTGTTGATGAAAGTATCTATTATGATTAAGATGAATTACTTGTAGAAACTTTTGCATTCCCATCCTTACAAATGGTTTACTGTGACTAAAAGCATACTATTTTATTCCCGAAGAACAAAAAGTCCTTTCCCCTGAATACAGCAAGCACCTCACCTTGTCATGTAAATTAAGATGTCTTTTTAAAAACTGCCCTCCCACTGAAGGTTCTTTCTGATTGGCTATAGTTTATTTTATAAATATACCAATAATCTACTGAATCCTGATTTCTCTTTTAAGTATCAGTTTTAGGAATGTTAAACATTAATATGGAATGAGGGCAACAACTGAAACCTCACAGTACACTCTTTCCTCTCAAACAGGATTTGCATTTTTTATTTCAAACATGAAAAGTCAAGTAAGAAGCCGCTAAGATACAGTTATAATAATAGCCTTTTGTTATAAATCCAAAGTAATCTATAAAACTTGCTTTAAATATTGATTCCTCTGGGACAGGTATAGGTGGAAGTATGTGGTTATAAAAGAACAACACAGGAATGCTTGCTGTGATGAAGGATACACAAACCTATGCATGTGATAAAATTGCATAGAACTAAATAATGATAAAAGTGCATAGAACTAAACACACACACACACACACACACACACAGAGGCATGAATAAAACTGGGGAAACCCAACCATACAGATGGATTGAATCAATGTTGATATCATGGTTTTGAAAGTGAATAGTAGTTACATAAGGTATTATGATTGAGGAAATGAAATAATTGCTACATTGAATGTCTCTGTATTATTTCTTATAACTGCATGCAAATTTACAATGATCTCAAAATAAAAGCGAAAAAAAGTTCTCAAGTTCCTCTGCTTTTCTTGAAAGTCCATGTTTTAAAACCATCTAAATGTGAACCAAGTCTTCTATTATATTTTTCCCTTGTAAGAATAATCTACAAAATTACAGACTTATCCCTAAAAGTCATGAATGGAGTCCACATGTTGATGTCACCCAATGAGGTATTTAGGTGGAGATTTATAGAGTGAAATTCAGGTAAGCGTATGGGAAATAGGACATACATATTGTTAACAGAACAAATAATGCTTTCTAAATGACTAAATCATATGAGTTTCTTATCCTCCTTTAACCTAAAACACTACTTAAGGATGAACTAACTTTATATTCACAACAAAAATTGATCTGCCTTTTAATTATTTTGCTATTATTCTAAACAGCCTTCATAATACTCTTTCTGAAAATAGAAGCACTAAAGGTCTAAAAAATATATTGTTCTAATACATAGTGACAGTGGCAATTATAAGGCCATTCTGAGAATTTGATAGGCCTTAAGTATAGTTGTATTTGATAATCCTCTCTACTAACATAATAAAATGTAACTACATGGCACATTCAATAGAATTAATATTAAAACACAAATATTGAGATGCAGTTGACTGACACATAATGTTTTATTTTGGAGAAATTTAATTACACAGTTACTAATTTCAATTGTGCAATTTATTTTCTGTGTTTTATGGCCAATAATTTTTGAATGGAAGAGAAAAATAGTCTTAATAATTTTCAGTGTCCTGAAAGCTCATATTCCCTACATACTGTGTACATAAACTATAATGAGAAAGAGTTCTGACCGATTTTGACATGATTAAGCAGCACAGTTAAGAATGTAGAATAATTTCATACACTATATAAAAATCTAACCAATGTACTGTATACTCGAACTAATAATAAAATTAAATTTAAAAAAGATTGTGGAATAAGGTAGCATGATAGAAGAATTGGTATACTTAATTGCTTTCCCAAAGCCAGTGTTGGTCTTTTAATGTACAATAGCAAAAACATACCTGAGCATGTGTGCAGCATTGAAGACCACGTCAAACTCTGTGCTATCTAGTTCAGCTGCTTTTTTTGCCATCTCGGCTGCTTCTATGAGACGAGCTTCTTCCAGAAGAAACTGACCTGCAAAGTATGAAAGCTGGTGAGCTTCAATAATAATTCTGTGAAACAGTTAAAAGCTGCTATGGAGAAAAATATAAGAACAGTGATTAAAGTGCTGTGAAGTTAAGATTTATATGTGTTGTACATCTACATGCTCATTATGCAGTCATTTTATATGCCTTTCCCGTAATTGCAGGATACTGCAATACATCTATCTGGTACATTAAAATAGCTTTTTCTTAAAATAAAATCCTCTATAGATGATTAAAGCAAGAAATAAATGAATGAAAGATATGTTAAATTAATAAAATGAACAAAAGATATATACAATTATGTAAAAATGTAAAAAAAACTTAAAAATTTTAAAAGGCTAATGAGATTAATGTTTTCTTTTTTTTTTTTTTTCCAGTTTTACTAAGAAGCAACTCATATATATCCCTATATAAGTTTAAGGCAAACAGCATGATGACTTGATTTATATATTTTGTGACATGATTATTAATGTTTTCTATTGGTCAAAATGAGATTTAAGGCAGTATATTAATTCAAATGCTGAATATATAGCTTAAGTGCAATATATTTCAATAAGCTACCAATCAACTGCTTTAAACATTCACCTATAAAGTCATTATATCATATGTTGCATCACTAGTATAAAATTTAGTTATTAGCTATTAATGTCTGAGCTAAGATGGTAGTTGCTTTGTAGGAAAAAAACACATATATTACAAATAGAAATTGAGTTGATATTAATTATTGGTTCTTTAAAACAGCTCCTGTATCCAATGAGCATGTACAAACAGGACTATCCATGTAGGTATATTTATTTCTTATACTTAAGTAACACTAAAAGTATTAAAAGAACCTAGAAAGTTTGGTTTACCATTAATTCACTCTTAATTAGATGGACTAATAAACGTAGAAAAAATATTAACCCATTCAGATTTTTGAGATTATTTTCAAATCAGTTTTGCAATGTTAGAACTATTGCAGATATAGCCACACAAGTCTTTAAAACTATACCTCAAGAATTGTTATGTAATGCTATCCCAGAATCATATTGTAAAGGCAAAGAAAACAACATGAAAGTGGAGCCCAATTTTAAGGCTGTAAATATGCAAACAGTGAGAACAGGCTGCTTTTTTAGATCTACCAATTTAACAGTATAAATAATAATGTTAAGCCTTATCTGATACAAGTATTCAAAAAAAAAAAAAAAAAGAAAGAAAGAAACCAAATCAAGGATGACAGAGATATGTAGAAACCATCCATGTGATTGACAGCCTTACGGAGTTGTGATCTAATAATTATTTATTTTTGCTTTGGGTTTTCCATTTATTTCAAGTTCTAGCCTTCAATAACATTAAAAATAGTTATAAAATGATTTGCAAGTCCTGGGTTGCATAAAGAAACAGAAAAACTTTAAAAATGGTAAATCCTACCAGGTGGCTGTTGGAAAAGCCCATTTGTTCATCTAATAAATATTACAAATTATCTTCTAACTCAAAAAGACCAGTTCTTAATATAAAGGGGATATTTTTCTGTTTTAAGGATTGTAATAAATCACAGTGGCTGCCTGCACTTAAACATTTTTAAACTTCGATTGGTAAAGAATGGCCTAGGGTTTCAAGCCTACATTTTTAAATGAAGTGACAGTTTTAAGACCAGAACTTGGACACCTATCAGCTATTTCTGCAAAAAGTTTATATCACTTTCTTAGTTTGCCACCTATCATCCTGTGTCTTTCTCATGGCCCAAAACAGACGTAATTGTTGGGCTAGAAATTTTATAAATAGAAAAACACATCACTCATGAAATTCATGTATGTGCTAACTCTACAAATACATTGATATGAGATCCAATATAAAGCACACATGCTTTAAAACAAGTAAAAAAAGAATTAGACAATGCATAGCATAGTGAATAACTACTAGTTCTTCAGATATGTCTTACTAAAGGATAGTAAACTAATCCCATTCTTGTTAGTTATGCTATTATATATGGGTTTTTAAAACTAAAACATAAGATTAATTGCTGTCTTCAAAGCATAATATTTACCTAAATAAATGCATAATAAATATATTATTTATGTGATGTTTCAACAAAGGATAATGTAAAAATGTATGAACTGTTACTTTTCCTTTCCAGACAGCTATTAATTCTGAAATTCATCCTGTTATTAATAGTTAGAAAAATGTAACAATTAATTAAATAATGAAGGTTATTTTTTAAAAAATTCATTACTCCAGTCTGTATAGAAAAAAGGAGATATGGTAGCTCTGGTAAAAAAGGAGAAATAAAGAACATGATGTCTATACTGGCCACATAGAGATAGTGATAGGAAGTCTGTATGATAAAGAAAATGATGCTCAAACATGCACATAAAAGGTCAGTTTATATTCAGTGCCTCACGGCAAAGATTTTCGAGGTTTCTTAATGTTAAACATCTTTAATATTCAACAATAACAGAAAAGAATAACAGTAACTGATTGTGTAAAATCAAATATACAATTTTTATCATAATTGAAAAATATTTCCTTATACTTTAGGAAGCTTTGCCATGTTACATGCACTTTATAAACAGTTTTCAAGGTTCCAAAATTACATAAAACATACTTCTTTGTATGATCAATGGCAACAGAAATAATTCCAATATGATAATTTTATTACAGTAGGATTCATTTATCATACTAACATTCAGAAAAACAATATCACAACATATTAGTTAGATATTTGCACAATTCCCCTATTCTGTTCCCCACAGGCTATATACATCAATAGTCCAGCATTAATATCATATTATGATAAAGGCATAAAATATTAGAGTGTGAATTTTTTGGTATCTCTTTTTAACTAAATTTGAAAATTTGAACTAAAGTTGAAAGTAAATTATTCTTTTATGTTTACAATGATTATTCATTTGAAATATAGCTCAGAACTGATGAAAAATAGAACAATGAGCATTTCAAACCCACCGATCTCAATAACTACTCAAATAACCTAAATTGATAGGGGAATAATAAGTAACAAAATTTACTCTTACTCTTTCTGTAAGACTTGACCTCAAATCACTCTTCTTCTTCTAGCTTTATCTATTATTGCTTGCACCAGACACAGGCTCCAGAACCTCTGAACTATTTAAGCTTCCCTTAGTGGAACCTACTGTTTCGTATCCTTATTTATCCCAAACCCTCAGCCTCTAGGTTTTCTCTCTACTTGAATCTCCTCTCTTGTCTTGTCTACCTATTATAACTGGACATCTTTCATTTTTATACTCAAAAAATTTCCTTCTTAGTGAATCCCTCTTTGACCAATTCCTAATAGTGTTAGAATTACGCATGATTTAAATTCGCTGCAATAAAATTTACCATCTAAACAATTTAATTAATTATGCTGGAAGAAGAGGTATAAGCCAGAATTATCCCAATATGGCCACGCCACTTACAGCACATGTGGCAAGATTTGGATCTCAGTCCTCTCATCTTTACTGCTCTGGGGAAGTGAAACTGTTTACACAATAAGTCATTAAACTATTGCTACGAAAAGTGGTCAAAATTAGCAAGACAGATATAGGTGTTCTTCACTGAAGAACATAAAGGTCTGCAGTTATACCCACTAAGACTGAGCCAGATCCTGAGGCTCATGTTATAGAAGCAGTTTCTGGGGCTCTGAGAGTGAGAGTAGACAATAAAATGGAGTGAGGAAACAATAGGGAGTAAGATGGTTAAAAAAGAAAGCCAAAAGACTTGAGGAAGGCAGGCATTTAGGGGAGTTCATCTACATTTGGTGAATTCTGCAAGGCCTGAATTCAAGGTTACTTTTCCCAGTAGTTCCCAAGCTTTAGTGCAGATCAGAATCACCTAGAGGACTGGATGTAACAGAAAGTTGGGCCCTGTCTTCAGAGTTTCAGATTCAGTGAGTCTGGGGGAGAGACTATTATTTGCATTTTAACAAGTTCCCAGCTGCCATTGCTGTGGCGAATCCAGTGCTCACAGTTTGAAACCAGTGTCTTACAGAAACATCAAAATAATCTTTTGTACCATATTCTAGACTCCATGTCTGGGATTACCTACCAGTTAGTTTGAGCCCTTTGTTGAAAAACTGCATGGGCCATGCCCCTCCCTTCTATTATGGGTGTAATGACAAGGCCTCACACTGTGTATGTGTAGAAAAGAAATGGATGTGTATAAACAAGACATACTCATTTAATGTAAATTTCCTCTTTCAAACTTTTAAAATAAGGAGATTTAAGTCTTACCCCTCACATGCAGAAGAGATTTCTGAGAAATCACTTCTCTTTCACATATAGACGACAAACACATTTTTGTGTGCTTGGTAACAGAGTAGAATTTCAAATAAAGAAACCACAAAAATCTTAAGAAAAATATATTTTGCTCTCATGGGTACCACACTTTATCATTATTTCTTTGGTTTGTAATTTGTTTAACCCAAGTTAATTATTATCATCTTATTTAATTGTCTGAAATTAAAGGGGAAAAAAGAAAAAAAATGAGATGAGAAATTATAAAGGGAAGAAAAAAAATCTTTTGAGTACGGAAAAAAAGAAGAGAGTATAAAAAGAGGAAGCATTCTCTAGAGGTATAGATACAAAGAGTTTTAAGTCTCCCCACAGGCTAACAGAAAAAAGGGAAAAAACAGTTAACAGTTCTGGATTCAAGTGTTTCAGCATTAGAATCATACCTTTTCTTCTCTAGAAAATTCTCCAACTGAACCATTTAAACTACTTAGATTTTTACCAACATTTCAATATGACAATCCCGTGAAGACAGACTTCTCAGTAATTCCTGGATTTAAAATGCTGTCTGAAAGGCAGAAATGCATAAAAATGTAGCTGAACTTAAGCTATAGGCTTGAACACTGCTTTGTACAAGTTCTACATATAAACTCCCAAGATTAGTTGAGACTGGCATTTCTTATTAAAATACTATAAAAAATTCACTCATATTTGTAACTAAATTAAGGAGCTAAAACATTTATAATAGGCGTCATGATGATACAATTATTTTTAGAAAAAATCATTTATATGTAGCTTTAAAAAATGTGCAAAGGCAAAGGAAAATCTCATAAATAGCAACTAGAATATCACATTTGCATTAAAATAGTTGCCCTTGGAACAGACATCAGGTTATCAAAATGTATCCAAATCATCTTACGTATACCACCCTGTCCCAAGCCATCTTCTCACCCTGAATTACAGCATAACCTCCTAACTGGTCTCTGTACTTGTGCCCTTGATCTTACAGAGTATTCTCAACACAGCAGTCAGAATGTTCCTGTTAAAAAAGAAGTCAGATCCCATCACTCTTCAGCCAACATAAGAAAAGTGAAGGTCATTATAATGAACTACACAATCTGATGTGGTCAGCATGGGGTTCCTTCCCCCATGGCCCTACCCCAGTTCTCTGACCTCATCTCCTTTGTCTCCTACTACTCTCCTTCTCGGTCACATATTCAGTCTACATTGACCTCCTGCTCTCTGTCTAACATTAAGATGAACAAAGATTCTTGATTCACAGTCTAGGAATGCTCTTTCCCAAAATATTACACTGGCCCACTCTCTTATTTCCTGATACAATGCTGTGATTTTATAAATACATCTTCAATAACAGGACTGAATTAACCAATAATATCTCTACGTGGCTACTTGCTTCATCTTCAAAAGCAAGCTGGAATCCAGCTAGCATATGTTACTGGTATCTCTATTAATATCCTCTCACTTTACAGTGATTTTAGGCAAGGCTGCAGTGAATGGCCACACATGCTGGGTGCTGCACAATTACCAAAGTTGCCCCTCACAGTGAAGTTTCTATGAATGGTGTCTTCTGGATTTGAGCAACATAGCAGCACCAGTTTTAGATCTCTGAGTTTCCTTACGAATACAACAAATAATTTAGACATCAATCATCATACCTTCAAAGATATCCTAATTCTAGAACAGTTCAAACCATGCAATTTTGGCTAAAGTCTATTATATTTCATTGTGCTGTGGAATAAATGCAATAGTCTGGGAAAGGAAGAAGAAACTATAGCTTAATATATCCAATCCAAAAATGTACATTGTAGCTATTATATACAAGACATGGTAATACTTGCAGTCAGGAATACAAAGATAAATATGATGTTTATCTTTGAAACAGTTCCATCTAGTAGAGGAAAGAAGAGATTATGGAAAGAGTTTAACCACAAAATAGATATAAATTTGAAAAGGGAGGTACAAAGTATCACAGGCTAAGTGCATCATATCTAAGTGGAGGTAAATTTTTGTTTAGTTTTGTTTATCTTGTAATTAGATTAGAATATGCATAGAGTAAAGGGCACAAGTGAATTCTGACCAAGTGGCTATGGTCCTCAATCAACAGCCAGATCATGACAGTACATTATCAGCATCCAGGAGAAATTGTCTATACCTGAGGACTATTAAGAAGACTGAGATCATTGGAGCAGGGAAAAGGCCACGTGGAAGTGTTTGAGCTATTTGGCTTGGGTGACACCTAATGTAATGAGTTGGGTGGGTAAAGTGAAACTACAGTGAAGAATTCCTGGCTATTTCTATTAGGGGAAGCGAGTTACGTTTTCCTTATAAGACAGAGGGGATAACTCAAGGGTCAGGATTTAGACAACTCTCCATAGGAGATGCTACTAGAGAGGCTGATTACTTGTTAATGGTTGCTAATTATGTCTGGGAGAATTAAAAATATGGAGAGGAACCTTCTCCTTTACTTTTCTGAAGGAAGGCTTGCAGAGTGTCTCTCTTCCTGAACATTCTTTCCTTTGCATTTTAGGCATGCTTCTACTCTGTAAAACCAATCTCTCTCCCCTTTCACTGGTTTTGTTACTTTGTGTTTTTTGCTCTTGGCAGCCTGAGTTAATAAATGCTCTGGTTTACTAAGTAAGACCTAATGTGATAAGTATGCTATAGTTACCATCCAAGGAAACAGATGTGCTGGTGAACAAGGAAAGGACACCCAGGAGATCAATCTAGACCCCTGGCTTTGAGGATACGAAGCCTTGGATCTGTCCCTAAATGAACATGAGAACAAGAGTTTGCCCTGAGTTGAACAGATGGCATTAAATGTGTCCAGTGCAAAGGAGATTAGAACAGCAGGTCAGGGCTCTGTGATCAAATGGAAAAGAAGTCAGGAAGGTTTGTATTGCTTTATTAAATTTATTTATCCATGACTCTTTCCAAAAGGGTTAAGACATGCGAGAAAACCACTGAGGGAGTTATGAAGACTGTCAGGTGGGGAGTAGAAATTAGAGGGGCCAAGAAGAAGAGGAGAGGGTGGGGAAGAACTGAAGGGGAAAGAGAGAAAAGAAATGGAGGAAGGAACAAGAAGGGTTACGGAAGAGAATCTCATTATAGTTTTAATATATTAATTCAGTAGGCATCAAGTGTGTCCATTAAAGAAAATAAGTTCATGCTAAGCTTCAAACTGAGTTTTATCACCTCAGGGAAAGACACAGAGGAAAAGATAAACTAAATGAGGGGTACAACCTAATCAAAGACACAGAGGTAAGGCACATTTATTTTTCTAGGATATTGTACATTGTTAGAGAAGAGATGAGGTAGACAGAAGGATTCAACACAGGTCCTGAAGTCACTGACAAAATGAGCATGACTGAGACTAAATTACAGTGGGTGGTAATGAGAATGGAGATAGGTCAGTCAAAGAGCTTATATCTTCTTCCTAAAATGAGCTCAGTCTTCTCATTGGGTTCCTAAGCCATCTCAATGGGCTTTTCTGGAGTACTCATTTATTGACACGTCCACTAAGGCGCAGAAGAGTTAACTGTAGGTTACACAAACTTTGGGAACAATTGCTTTAATTAAGACAAAGGCTGAATGCAAACAAGAATCTCGAAGTGCTTTCATTTGCTAAATCAAAATAGCTAAAATGGTAAAAAAGTACTTTTCTTCTCTTTCCCTCTCCTCTGTTTCCTCCCTGTCTCCTCTTTCTCTGTTCCTATTTACTTGTTATTTATAATCCTCATTCTTCTAGCAAGCAATTCTCTTTCTCCTGGTCTTTTGACTGCATACTGATGGGTAAGTTTCTCCTTTATCTTAATTCATAGGTTTTTATACTAGCTCCTCTTGCCAAACTTCTGTTCCATATTTATATATCTTATTCAAAATTTTTTCGATGTGAGCCACTCTCCAGAATACTAGCATGGTTTCTGGTAAAATTTTAAGTAATAAATGGCCCTTGTTGCAATTTCCTGAGCATATATTACATGCTAGTTATTTTATAAAACTGTAAATGAATCCTCACAATTTGAGACAGTAGTAATCATCTCCAGATTAAGAAACTGAGGAACACAGGGGCTAGTAGAAGGCAGAACATGCTTAGGGAGATAATCAACAGTAGGGCTGGATATGCCTCATTCTCAAATCCATGATCCATTATCTAAAATCCACTGCACTCTCTGCTACTTAATCCAAAATTTAATTCAGGTCTTATTATCTTGCTTTCATGGTTTCTTGAGTCCTCTATAGAAACAGATTCAAAAGAATATATGTAAATTTTTGCTATGGTTTGAATGTGTGTGCTCCCTGACCCATCCATGTGTTCAAATCCTAATGTGCATGGCTATGATGTTTGGAGGTAGGATCTTTGAGAGGTGTTGGCCATAATGGTAAGCCCTCATGAAGGTCCCTTATAAAAGAGACCACAGAGAGCTCCGTTGCTTCTTCCACCGCTTGAGGACATAGAGAGAAGACAGTTGGAAATGAGGGAGGTGGAATTCTATTAAATAACTTTTGAATAATTACCTAGTTATCATAATAATTTTCCTGCTATCTTTTCTACAAACTATCTGAAAAACAGATTAAGATGCTCATTCTTTGGCATTTTATTAAAGTATATGTTTCCTCATAAAGTAATGTATTCATGAAAGAAAATATAAAATAAATAGAAACACTAAGCCTGGCAAAATAAAATTGGCCAAAAAGCCAAAACAGCCATTTTAGTTTGTTTTGCTTTGCCTTTTTAATGATACAGTTATGTTGCAGAACTTAATCATTCTTCATTTATAATAACATCGGCAGTGGTCTCTGTTATTATATATTCTTTATAAATGTATCATAATTTACATTTCATCAAATGGGAATAGCCTTAATTTATTTAATCATTTCCCTTTTTCGGGCATTTACATACTTTCCCCTTTCTGCCTCCGATAAATAGCAATTCTGTGTTCCAATTGTTACCTTTGTTGCTAACCTTAAACATAAAAAGTTTTATTTTTAAAGATATATAATAAATTACTGAGCAGTTTAAGTTTTACATTATCATTATCATTTGGGATTTCATTAGCACTTGAATTTAAATTTCTTTGACCTCTAATGAAATTGTATGTTTATGTATCTTTGAAAACCTGTTTTTTATAGCTATATGTTTGGGCAGGCTTGGTGTTGGTCTTTGTATTCTATCAATTTTCCTTGTAGTTTTACAGAGTTTCTCATGTCTTCAGTAGACTGATCTTTGCTTTTATGGAAATTATTTCCTATCACATTACTATTTGTCCTTTAATAATATTCCTTTTTGGAAATACATTAATTCTTTAAATTTTCCTTTATTTTTTGCTTGTAAATTAGTGAATCTTTTTCTTATTTTTTTTTCCTCCCATTTTACTCATGGGAAATTTTAATTTCTAAAGGCTTCGGAAAGTATCTCATAAAATACAGACAGGTATAAAGATCAAGTGATATTAAATTATTAGACCCATTGTAACAAGTGAAATTTTAAAATAAAAAAAAATCATAGGTAAGTAATAAAATAATTTGGAATAACATTTAGAAAAATACGACTCTAGTTATACATCTGTGAACTGCCTGTGCCGTCCTTGTGACAGGAAACACTATTTTAACAAAATGTTTCGGACTTAAGTAGGAAATATAATTGCAATCTCAATGTAATTTAGCAAAGTCTCACCAAAAATGTATTTTCAATTTTAATCAAGGAAATACCATTATTTAGTTCATTATTTAATTTTAAAAATCACTCTTGCAGTTTCTGAAGTGACTAAAAATTAAATGTTACAATGCAACCAAATGTCAGTTCACTGCTATCTTCTAACTAGTTTTAATTATGAATAATAAAAAATAACCACAGGCCTCTCACAGATTCAACTAGATTTCAAGCTGCTTCTTTTAGTGTTCACTGATGAAAAATTGAAGTTAATATTTTAACAATTTCTTCCAGTACTTATTTTTAAAATGAAATGTAATTGTATATAAACCATCTTGGAGAAAAACAGAGAAGTACAATATTAACAGTAGAAAGTTCTGGACTTAGTTGAAAGAGCTGGACTCCTCAAAATTATTCCCCAACTATATTTGTTGAATATTTCTGATTCAGAGAGCCACTTGAAAATTCCTAACTTCTGTTATCTCTGTCAAATGTGGTTTGGAGTCCTTACTAATTCACAGGAGTTAGATGACCAAAAAAGATCAAGGTTAAGAAAGCACTTGATAAGACTGCCAGTGTTTGATAAATATAGTAAGACATTGCCAAGGTTTTTAAAATTGATAGTAGAGACAAATAATAATAATTCAGGTAATTACAGTTTAAAAAATTCTACACTTCTCTGTGGGCCAAGAGAAAGAATAATAGAATGATCTTCACTGTTAGAAATAATTTCATGATGGTGTGGACCAGCTCTCTCCACTTTCCAGATGCTTGCTTTCTCTCTAATGTCCTTAAAAACCCACACTTAAAACATCTTCAATGAGCACTCATTTAATAACCTGACAGCTCTCCTAATTTAGATGTTCCGCCTTCTATGAAGCCAGAATGTTTTTAATAGCTCCTAGCTCATGTCTTATTTTTTTCCTTACACCATTCCCCAGACACATGCTGTGCCTTCTACCTCAGCATTTTCTGTGCTTTAATGTTCCCCATTGCACCCCTTCATTTCTACATCTTGTCTGGGAATATCCTACTCATCAATCCAATATAGCTTACACATAAGTTCATCAGGCATAATTCTCCTGTACCCCAGCCACTCAGGTCAAGGCACTTTAATTATACTGCTTCTCCTTTTAAAAACTAATTACAGTTGTAATCAAATCATTATTTTCATAATTTGTGCCTTCCTCAGAAGTTTGCAATCTCCATTGGAAACTCTCTTGTTCCTTGCCATGTCCCTACACTAGTATAGTGCTTGAGAAATATCGAGCTAGGGAAAAGGTTCAGAACTCATCACTACATAACTGAACCCTTGGAAATGAACATCACCCAGAGAAAGTATCAATAATGAAGAAAATGAGGATAAAAGCTTTACTATTAAAAATGGTTAAAAGGCAGACAGAGAAAAAAAATCCAAGTTCTACATTAAAAAAAAAAACTTTTTAATAGTGTTTATCACAATATGCTTCCTTTAAACTTTTTATGTTTCTGTCCTTAATATCAAATGAATTTCCATTTGCCTAGATTGATACATATTAGGTATCTTATAACAAATGTATATTAAGTTGTTTCAGTCTATATCAAATTTACTGCTATGTACACGAAAGAAACATTTGTAATGTATTCTTTTCATCTCTTGACTTTCATTCTTTTGACAGAGTCTTCCTATTGGAGTCATAGGAAAAATCCATGGAAAATCCCTTGAATTACAGGCCCATATGAGGCATGAAGGACCAAATCCTCATCTTTGACATTTATAAACTAAATTTCACAAAGAATTAACATGATTTGTTTCATATGGACATTGGAATACACTGTAAGCTTGATGACATATAAATACAACATTATACTATTACTGATATCATAATTTGAAACCTATCTTCTACACATTCCTTAAAATTCTTGATAAAGACCAATAAAATATTGAGTATATATTACAAACAACATAAAATCTGAGTATTAGAAAACAATTTGGAAGTCCACATCAACCCGTTTATTTTACAGATGAGGAATCTTAATCACAGAGGCTATAGATACCCGAGTGCAACATTTAACCAACTTATTGAACCAATTTTATAAACCTGCCTAGCTCACTTTCTTGCAAGTCAGCCTGAAGAAAAAAAGGCAAACTGCAATGCAATTCCTTCCTCCAGATAAAAAACTAGTGGATTCAAAATACAAATAACTGTTAGAGCTTTTAAATACTGCCTTCTAATTGCCAGTGTAGCCAATATAAACTCCTATAATTCCCTCCGTCTAGTCTCAAGTGGATGGCATTTTCCAAGTCACTTGTATCATTAACAGGCAAATCAAAAACACATAAAATTACCCAGGAGAGTGAATTTCTGACATAACAACTCATCCACTCTGCATTTTCATTGGTATTTGCAAAAGCATTTAAAAAAAGACTCAAGACAATGTGTCTATTTCATTTAACAATTTACTTTAAGCTGAAGACACATTATTATTCATTCAATTCATAGGTATAAATAGTCTAAGAATATTCATAATTTGTAATATAAAAAAGAACTGATATGTAAGTCATAGTATGTATCTTCTCGGATACCAAGTAATAAAAATTCTGATGGAACATCCGTTCAGTCAATTTATCCAATTCTAATATTCAGTCCTAAAATGGAAAATATTTACTACGGGCACTTTGATTAACTATGTCACAGAGTCAGCCTTGCAATATACAGATGATGTACTATAGAAACATACATTTGAAATCTATATAATTTAATTAACCAATCAAACCCAATAAATTTAATAATTAAAAAAAAGAAAAAAAAACATAGGATGAAGAATATTCCTGAGCTCACACAACACTTATTGCAATATACTAGATAACTGATATTGCAAAATGAAAACAGGTCCACCCTATTTTTTAATTATCTTAGAATTTTCTAAGAAAGGTAAATGTAGAATTTCAATATAAATATTTACATTCCCACAACCATTCCCTAGTCCAAGCCACAATCATTTCTTGCCTAAAATTCAGCAATAGAGCTAGTTCCCTTTGCTCTACTCTGACCTTTCTGTAATCCTGTCTTCTCCACATGGTCCCATCTACTGCTCTTAGAATAAAATGCAAACTCTTTAGCTTGGTCTACAAAGCCCCATGGGCTCTATCTATCTCTGCCTCCTGCCAGAGCTTCTCTCTTCCCACTTTCCTTTCTGGTTCAGTATGCTGCAATCACATTAGCCTCATTTCTCTGCTGTGAACATAACATTGGTCTTGCCTGTACCCTTTGAAGTTACTATTTCTTTGGTCTGAGATGCTCTTACCTGGCTCTTCAAACAGCTGGCTTAAGCATATGGATTTCAAATTTCATCTCCTCAAAGATGCTTTACCTGACTACTTGGTTTCAACAAGTACCCAACTTCCCACCTCATCACCTTCTAAAAATGACACCATCCTACTTACTTCCAACATAGCACTACTCGCTTTCTAAAAATAGGACAATGCCTTACACCTACTAGATCTATCTTATACATGTTAAAATTAATAAAATAAAAACCCTTCCCTAAGAATTTTAAGCCATCATGATGCTCTAAAACTATGCATAGAAGGGCCTACTAAAAAAAAAAAAAAAAATCTATCTACCTGTCCAGCCACCTACCTGTCTATCTACTAAATTTTAAAAAAGAAATAGAAACATATAAGAGAAAAAGCAATGTCAGTTATCAAAGAACCAAAAATTTAATTACTTACAACTAACTTGGGGATGTCAACTTCATTTTTCTAGGCTTTAATCTATTTATTTGTACAACAAAATAGTTATATTAGGTAATTTTAAAAAAACTTTTCAGTTCTAACTTTTAGTTATTTGAAGTAGATTTCCCCTAAATTAAAATCATTAGTATTTTTTTAAATGTGCCTTTTTCTTTTTTAAAACAATCTGAGCACTCTGAGATAGAAATATCAATAACTAAACTATGGGCTTCTTTTCTGTTGGTAGATTATTTTGCCTTAACTATTTCTTTTTGATGCTTCGTCTTGAGACTTTCCCATTTTCTACTCAAGAGTGGAGGAAAAATACTGAAACTATTTTAGGAAATTATATTAAATTATTCAATTGTTCCTCTCTTAAAAAATAAATGTACTTCTAATAATGTATATATGCCCCCAAATTTTAAATAATCCAGGGGGACTAAGAGAATCAGTCTTTAACACATGTGTTTACAGAACATATGTTATCACTATTTTCCAAATAACATATATAATAAAGGATTTATTGTGCTTTCTGTTAAAACTATATCTAAACATTTCTCATGGGAGAAATATTCCCTACTACCACAACTGAAAAAAATCAGCAGTATGATGTAATATAAAAATAATAATAAATAAAAAGATAAAAATGTTGGTAAAGACGAAGAAGCCAGAATAAAGGGGACTAAGGGGGCTAACTCTTTAATTCAATAGTGATGTTTTTCAAATAAAGCAATGATGAAGTTTAAAGGAGTCGATTGTAAAAAATCTAAAGCACGTAATAAAATTATGGGAAACAACCTTAGAAGATGCAGTAAGTAGAATTAGTGTGACATAAAGGAAATGCAGACAGCAAGATAAGACAATAAAAGCATTTCATAAAATGAAATGACAGGAAGTCCTTTAGTACTCTGAAAATAATCCTGGGACTATTTTAATGCACAGTAATAATAGTATGTATACAAAATCCTAATTTAAAATACTTCATATAAGAAAACCTATAAAAATAAATTTTGTAGCGAACCTAAATTAGTGGATTGCTTCTTAACATGGCAATGAATCTGCATTGTGAAACAAAATCAGAAGTGGTTATGCAATACATTGTGTGAAATTATATGCTGTGTTATGCTGGAGAGGTAAAGCATCACAAGCTTAGGTTTATAAACATATCCACACAATGTAAATAAACAAATGAAATTGCGGTTGACTAAGTATATCCTCCACTTTACTATTTCCATTCTTCCGCACTCAAGCCTCTCACTGTTTAATTTTTACTAGCTGGAAAATGCAAGAAAGATTTAAATATTATACAAGCATATAACCTTTATTTTCTCAAGATTTAATTTCCATCCACCTTTAGGTTTATTACTTGATAATAACTAACATATTAAAGCCAATCGTGGTCAAAAAACACTTTTTTTCACCAAGGGATCGGAAAAAGTACATGTTTTGGGGCTCATTGAAAGCCATTCCAACTGCAAATCTGGTAGAAATAAGCACAATCTTACACAACACCAAACCAGCGATATTACTTTGCATCACTTAACGCATGACTCACTACTAATGACAGAGTGGAGTGTGACAGAGTTGTTATATAACTTCATTCTGCACTGATTAAGGCCAAGGCTAAAATGAATGAGAGTCATCCTTTACATCCTTTACAGTTTATCCTTGACCTCAATCTCGGGCATGTAGAGGCCGCTGTACATTCATATCTTCCAGAAAGCAAGATTTTGAGGCTAAAATGTAAACCTCTAAAACTTCAAAATGATACGTTTGATGAGTGATAATACATTATCTTTTAGAATGAAAAGAGAGCTGATATTTGGATTATATACTATGCATCAGGCAAAAAGCAAGGTGTTTTCCTGATGAGACCTCACTGACCTTGAAAGAAACAACTGTAAAAACACCTTCCCCATTGAAGTCCTCGGAAAATTTCTAAGGAAAATATAATGCATAGTCTATTTAATATGACTGGTTTGAATGAGGAGGTAAGACTATAGAATGAGGCTAAACCTGATACAACAAAGTCAATGTTCTTTTAAAATGTTCTCTGCCAGCAAAATCTAAATCTCATGTCAACATTAATAGGAAATGTGGGGGGCATGGAAAAAACTATCGACCACTCACCATAATGCATGTAACAGTTTCCTTTGGTGGGATCCAGCTCAATAGCCTTCAAGAAGAACTTTTCAGCCTCACTCTTACGACCCTTGAAAAATAGAGAAAATGGATGATTCAGTAGCGGATCATAAGGGATTCTTCACCTCCTAGGCCCAAATGAAGTCTACTTGGTAATTATCATCAAAGAATGTTTTGTTTTAACTAAACAAAGATGATCAAGGAAAATATGTTGAAAGAGAAGACTTAAGTGGGAGGAATCCTGGGAAACACCAAGATAAGAACAGAAAATGAGAGTGAGTTCATAAAGAGATTAAAAAGAAGGGGCCAGAGAAGCAAATAAAAAAGTGAAAAAATGGTTTCACAGAAACCAAAAAGATAAGATAGTTTTAAGGAATGGCGAGAAACATTATCATTTTCTATTATATATTCTCCCTTCAATCTGCTTCTTCTTCATTCTTTCTTCCATGTAAAGAATTATGGCCACTTTAGTTTTTGAGATGATTTTGTCCTAATCTTTAAATTTATACATGAAAAAATTCATTATATTTGTTGAATTGCAAACAACCTCTGCTTATCCTTACATTGTCATTCAGGACTAAAATACTGCTAATCCAGGATTTAATATAAAGGTAAACCATCTTCTTAACTATAGTTTCAAATAGATATTACAATCATTTTCAGAAAGCAGTAAGTAAAAAGTCAAGGGAAAGGCTTATATGCAATAAATTGATTTTTCATGAAGCAAAAATCCTAATTCAGACAGGTTCTAGATGTGTACATTCTTCACCTGATTATTTCTTCAGAATCACAATTGCCTACAGGATAACAAAAAGGGGTGGCCTGAAGTTAGAGAAAAGCTGAAGAACTTTTCTAGAGAGTTCTGTCCTGTCCTGCAAAGTTAGAATAAAGACTGATGCTGACTGCAACTGGCAGTCAGACATTGGGTGCTGTCCAGAAGCCGTGGTCCAAAGTGAAGAAAAATGATCTTAATTGCTTGTTCATTCTAATTGTTCATTCTAATTCATACACTATCACCCACATGAACTTCAAATGATATTTTTTTCTTTCTTCACATATATTTTAAAACAACTTTTAAGGAGATAAATCTTCCAAAGCCAGAGGTGTATAATTAACCTAATATATTCTACATTCCATGCAACTTTGACTCATTTATATACCCCCTCCTTTTTGTTCATTAACTCAATTTTTAAAAAATCTACTCTTGTTTCATCCTTTATTCACCCATTTCCCAATAGGTGGGACCTACTTACAGCCTCTGCTGTCTATAGCTAGTGGGAACCCAATAATCACAAAATTGACTTCTTAATTTCTCCTTTAAAACTGCTCTAAAAATTAAGTGTATTTTTTTAAATAAAAAGAATAATAATAAATATTTCATAAAATGATTGGATTATCCAAGGCAATACACACAAAGTAGTTATTATAATAACTAGGCATATTGTAAGTTTGTAATAAATATTATTTCATGTATATATATATACATATATATGCACATAAACACACATATAGTATGCAATAGAATGCAATATTCTGAATGACAAAAAATATATTTTATTATATATACCACCACAAAAACACATGGTCAGCCTTTAAATTGTCATTGGAAAGGAATGTATAAAGAACTTACAGATGATAATAAAAGATGCAAAATGAAAATTATATTGGTAGAGAGTCTTTGTAATGTTATATACAAAGATAAAAGGGATCTGTGAACTTTTTTTCAGTATAGAAGAGAAGCTGGTTAATTTATCAATGTCACAGTAAATGGGGTAGTAAAATACTTGTGCATAGTCCACTGGCAAAACAATAATACGTAGTGTTAAAAAAAAACATGCATCAGAACCCAAAGGACAGTGGTCTCTGGCTGTTCCATGACCAGGTTATGAAAAGTAATGAGTCCCACAACTACTAGATGCAAAATAAACACATCCAAAGCCAGACCATTCTTTCAGTGGGGGCGGAGGGATTGAGAGAGAGTATCAAACCATCATGAGAAAACCTGTTTCTGCTTTGACCACTATTTATTTAGTTAAGTGCCAAATAATAAGGAAGAAAATAAAATCTTTATAAGAGTATACAAAATCAATGGTCGACCAAAAGCATAAGCTATCCAGACACATTACTAGGTCTTAGGAAGTGGCTTAGAGGTAACACTATGCTAAATCAAATTTATACTTTCACCTATTACTGTTGTAGTGGATGGCAGTTAAGAAAGTGGAGAGGAAAAAGTTATTTCTCAGCAGGTTTTTCTTGGTATCTTTTAGAGTACATCAGCATTTTCTACAAGCAAGAATTACAGAGCAAGCCACTGCTTGTACCAACTCCTCACATCAAACACCATTACTCATTTTACTCATTTCGCACATTGTTTGAGATTTCTGGACACATGTGTTGGTTCAGAAAACCAAGGAAAAGGGACTGTGGTCAACTGTGACAAATAAGGGAAATGTGAGTTGGGAGGCTCAGTTTCGACTGCCAGCTCAATTACTTGTTCTTTGCTTGTTCCTTTATTTTTGTAGGTTAAAAATTACTTATTGAATGCTTACTATTTGCTTAGCACAGTTCTAAGTACTGGGGATATAACCATGAACACAAAGTGCTTGCCCTCGAACCCTAATTGCAGGAGGCACATAATGAACATATCACCCAATAACTAAGAGAATTAGTCACAGAGCACAGTGTGAAAACAACTAATTTCTCCAACTAGCTTAGAGACGGACAAGCCTGTGTTTGAATCTTGCTGCCTCTACTTATTTAACTGTGTGATTTTGAGTATCTTTTATATCTAAATTTCTATTTCCTCATTTGGAAAAAATGAACATAATTAATATCAATTTTGAAGGCTTCTAAGAAAATCACAAATCAAATGGAAATAACTAGCTTCAGATCTTGCACACAAAGCTCTGAAATTCTTTGATTTTTCTTCCTTCTATCCACTCAAAAGAATTCTTCCAAGTTCCAGGTTACTATTTGGCTCCTAATTACCAAAATGTAAAAATCCTTTTCTGAATTTCATGTCATGGTAAAAACTAAACTTCATAATTTCCCTAAAAATGACTCCCATTCCCAACATTTTCCCCTCCCTCAAATTAAAGGCCTTTCAGCTCATATCTACAGTGCAACAACAGATTTCAGATTTTCTGACTCGCTGAATTTCACGATTAATGTGCCTTAAGCAGAACTGTTTTTGTTATGCTCTTTTCCAAAAAATATTTTAATAGCTCCTTGTTCTCATTCATTCTACTTAAGAATCAGTCAAATTTTCAAAATCTTCCACAATCTAGCTCAAATCTTCTTGGATAAATCCTTGCACTTTATTAGGTCAATTTCATCACTTGCCTTAACAAAAGCTCCCATGTCTTCCCTTAATTATTTCTTCTGGTCTGTAATATTATTCACTTTTTTACTCACTTATAAGCATTTTATGCATCGAGCCTCAGTTGAAGTTCCATCTTTTTATAAAGCCATCTGTAACTGTTCCTAGTCTTAGCAGGGTCTCTGATCTTTTGTGAAGATACAATTATTTTTGAGAGTTGCTATGATCACCCTACAGCTATACAATGTGAAGTCTCTTCATATATAAAATAAGGTGTTTGGCAAGTGGAACGTTAGCTTTTGTAAAATTATCATTCCAGGTAAGTACTTAGAGTATGCACATGCCTTATTCAGTGCACCCACACACAAATCAGTTAAAACAGCAATAACCCAGTATACTGAAGCAAAGAGCAACTGACAGTGCTAAAGATTAGGAAGCCAAGGATGTAAAGCAGATCTAAAGAAACACATGGTAAATATTCTTTTTTAAACATCAGAATTTCAAACAATTCTAAATTAGACATTCTCTGCAGTTAGGATATTGGTGCTGACACAAAGAATTAACAAGGTGGGATTTAAGTAGCACAAATGACACTTTCCTGGCCAAGGACTGCACCAGTACCTAGGGATTAGAGATTAGAGAGTATCAATATGCTTATATTATACTTTTATTAATATATTATTTGTAGCACTATTGAGTATTAAAAATACACACACAAGATAATATTATTTAAACTCAAAAAATAATAATTAAAACAAACCAGAGAATTTCTCTTTGGTTGTCCTAGTTAGAGGCTGTTTTAAGTTTGGTGTAGGATGTGTCTCATTCTGCAGTGGTGTATCTAACAACTATTTCCACACATTTAGTGTTTACTCTTTGGAAATGTTCAATAATTGTGAATATCAGTAATTTTCACAACCAATGAAAATCACATCATTTCCCATTCAAGTGTCATTGTGTACAGATAGTAAATAAGAAACCAAAGCAGCCAATATTACAGGTCCAAAGCTTACAGTTTAGTAACTGTGTAGTTTAGACATGCATTATAGTTTAATGAATGCAAAGGAAAAAGCAATTAAACAGTATTGAAAATTAATATGTGAGGACAACCACTTACAAATAGAAGGATTATTATTTGATAGTCTATTTTAACATCATAATGTTTATATGTGAAGTGTCTTCAGAATATAAAAGTCTTTCTTCCTCAAAAGAAAAAAAAATCATTAAAAAAATCTAATGGTTCAACTAATTCTTACAAACCAAGATCATTAATATCAAACAATTTAATTCTCATGTCCCTCTAAGTCAGTATGTATTATCAACCTGAACTAACCTCAGTTAGAGGTAAAGTGAAGGGACAGGGCAGTGTAACCTTCATGATGAAATATTTTATCCCAATATTACCAAAATATTTCCATCAAATTATCAAATACTTAAAGTTTGACTATGAAGTCCATTTTTAAGAGAGAAACTAATATTTATTCTGGAACACTTTAAAATAAAATAGAATAAGCATACCAGATACAAAAATAAATGTGGCTGAATAGTTTATCGATAATTGAGTTTTTCCTCCCTGAATTGTCTCCCAAGTCCCACTTTCTATAAATACCAGGAATTTTATACCCTCTCTTCCTAAATATTCCAAAGCAGAAGTTGTCTGAATGATACCTGGAATATATTTTCATAAGGCCTAAGCTCACTGAAATATTATATCAAGTGACACAGAGGGTGGCTAGTGGTGATAGAGTGGGCCTCACATCTATTAGGGCAGCAACCAGAGTAGCTGTCAAAACCTCAGCAGAGAGGTCTGGCTTCGTGCTATTCCTAGTGCAAGGCTAAACACCCCCAAACCAGGCCTCCTAACCTGAGCAAAGCTTCCTTGAAACCCATCCCAAGTCCTCCTGTGGAGCCATCGGACTTCAAGGTGAAGGTATCAGCTCAGACCAAGTTGATCAGGGAAGCACCTTCCCATTTTTTTTTTTTTTAAGTGAGGCAATCCTCGATTGACCTCACAGATTGCAAGGACCTGTCAGTTTACAATCCCTTATTATTATTATTATTATTATTATTATTATTAAACCTACAGCAAGCACCTGGTCTTCCTAGGTGGTCTCCCACTCAAGTACTAACCAGGCCCAACCCTGCTTCTGAGATCAGACGGGATTGGGCTTGTTCAGGGTAGCATGGCCATAGACTACTTCTCTGCTTTTTGAGCACCATTAAGCCCCCCAGATTTAGGTGAATCCCTAGGAGGGAAAGGAGGCCACAAAACAGTGAAATAAAATAGCCAATCAAGTGGAATGAAAGACTACAGTACACTGAATTTCATTCAAAAATTTAAAAAGCAGATCATTCTGAAGCAGCTGAATTTCTAGCCTGAAAGTCAGACATGTTACATGAGCAGTGGACACAAATAAACAGTGTTCAAATACCAAAAACTAATGGCCAATATTTCTACAAAAACACATTAAACTTACTCAATATGCAAATAAATACACTGAGATGTATTAATCCTCTATAAATGAAGTTCCCCCCAAAGTCAAAGGACTAAATATTACTGAGGGTTCATAAAAATAGGTGCTTATATTACATATAGCTAAAATATAATCAAATGTAAGATCTTCATGGGGAATAACTTAATACATATCAAAAGCCCTTAAACCATAGATAAACTTTGGCCAAACAATTCTGTTTCTATGCATTTGTTTGAAAAAAATACCTGTAAGTACAAAAAGGTGGGAATCTATTTTCATTGAAGGAATATTTATACAAATTCAACGTCTACCAGCATACACTTGGTTAACCAAATGTCATTTCAATGAAATACTATGACTCTATTAAAATGATTTTGTAAAAAAATTATTTAAACCACAAGAGATCTTCATGATCCATTGCTAAAAACAAAACTCAGGTTTTAAATAGTAGTTTATGTCCTTTAAAAAAAAACAAAACAAAACACTGAAAGAACGTTTTTAAGAGGAGACTAACACTGCCTGAATCGTTGAATTATTTTAATGCTGGGGTTCAAAGGCAAATGAGAGGGTTGGTCCCTTGGTATTTCAAGAATGATGGGGAAAGAGTACCCATCTAGAGTAGATTGCAAAAAATAGTGCTTTGTTATTGTCAAACCAAGTGTCTTGAGAACACAGTACAACTTCGAGGAGCAAGAGAAGGCTGAGAGATGTGACGTTTCAATCCATAGAAATAAAATAAACTCCTACTACAGTACAGGCTGTGTTCCAGGTCTTGGTAATTAAGACAAAGTCCCTGCCCTCTTACAGTTCACATTCTAGTGATATAATGGATAGTTTACAAAGGAGCAGGTGACACTGTCAATTAGTGTTAAGTATCTGGTAAAAAATAACACAAGCTAAGAAAAGAGGACAGTATACAACTGGGGGTGGGGTGGAGTGATGTTTCATAAAGTGATCAAGAAAGGCCTTTAGTGACATTTGAGTAGTGAAGTAAGTAATGGGAGTGAGTGAGCCATGCAAAGTTCTGGCATTCATGGAATGCTAGGGCCTAACAAGAAAACAAATATGGTGGCAGTAGAGTATGCCCCACAAAGCATCAAAGGAAGTGAGTGTGAGAGACAGGAGGGATCAGATCCTTTAGTGCCTAGTATTTACTGCAAGAAATTTGGAATTAATTTTTCTTTTTTGGTAGTACAAACCACAGTTTTAATACTGGATGCCACATGTTGCTTCGACTCATAAAATGTCCTTGATGTTAACAAGCACAGGGTCAAACGGCCTCCAGGAACTGCACATAATATGGAACACTTCATGAATTTGTATGTCATCCTTGGGCAGGGATCATGCTAATCCTCTCTGTGTCATTTTAATTTCAGTGTATGTGCTGCTGAAACAAGCACTGAAATTTCTTTTGACTAGGAAGGAACGCCATGGATTTTAAATAGAGGTACGCAAACTCCCTAAATGTTAGGGGGAAAAACTTACTGTAGGAAACACAGAAGAGAAAACAGGAAGACCACTTAGGAAGTTGTTAATACTCCATGGTTAAGATTAAGGTGAAAGTAGTGGAAATGGTGAGCTATGGTTAGATTTAGAAACTCCTGAATACAGGTGACCGACAGAATGGGTATGGGTATAACATAAAAACAAGAGTCAAAGATGACTCAGAAGCTTGCAGCACCTAGGTGGATGCAGGTACCATTTATTCACAGAGGAAAGACTGTGTGGGAGCAATTATTGGTAGGAAGGAGCACGTGCAAGTTCTGTTTGACTGAGATGCTAGAGCAAGTAAGTTTAGAAAACTGATTCACAGAAAGACTGCCAGATAGGAGGCCACAGACCAAGTACCAGCCAACAAAGAACAGCAGATATATGGTAGCTTGCAGGAACGTAAAATAAAAGACTTGTAAGAATGCCAAGAAAGAAGCAAAAAAGGGAACAACAACGTAAAAACCCTTACATTTTAATGTTTTTGATAAAAGAAAAAATATTAATATTCATTATAAAATATAAACATATAGGACCATTTAAAATAATTAGTTTTAAAAAGTTAAATTGCCTTTTGTAAATATTTTAAATGTTTAATAATTTAAAAATTTAAATTATCTGTTGCTTTCTCTATAGCTTTGACATTGAGTAAAAATGTTAAATTTTAAGGTATAAATAAAAAAAATAGCTAATTTCTAAAATACTACATAACTGAAGGTGTTTAGCTTATTCAGCTTTCCTGTTATGAGTTTTCATTTCCTTTCTACATCTGTTCACTTGTATGTTTTCCCTTTAAGCTTAAAGAGGTCATCCACACATACGGTAAAAACATTTTAGTGGAAGATAATTAATTTGACAGGATACAACCACTTCTTAAGCTCTGTCTGGGCAAATGACTTAGGCTGTTACACTGTACTGCCATGCAAAGCTTAAAGTCAACTTAAAAGCAATGTCTCACCATAACTCTTCTCTATCTATAATCTCAGTTATTGAGAACACTGCTCAGATATTTAATTAAAATGTCTCAGTAAGTTGTGGTGACGTAAGTAAAAACCATGTTTGAATAAAATTTATAATAAAAGTATAGGTAAAGTATCCTAGAATTTTACTTTAAAATTATGCAAATCATTATAAATATTAAAATTGGCTATTTTTAGATTTTAGAATAATGTACACATCTTTGAGTCATAAACCAAAAAGAAAAATACCTATTTTTAATTAAAACAATAAACTTTCAGCAATTCATTGAATTTATTCATTGCTTTCCTTAATCCGGCAGATATGTATTGGGTACCTATCATGTGCCTAGCACTGTGTTAAACACACCAGCATGAAGATGGTGAAGAAAAGACACAACCTCTGCCCCATGATGCTGCCAAAACTGTAGCTGTTCTGTGTATGACACAAACAGTGGTTGTGAGTTTCACTGAGAACAGCTGGTTTGACCTAGATGCAGTACTCTGGCAAGGTTTCCAAAAAGATTGCTGTTTGCTTTAAAAATCTTTTCAGATTTTTAGTATTCTACGTAGAGGCACAGCAAAGGTAAAGCCCTGGTGGCAGAAACACAGAAACACTTCATGCAGCCCAGGGTGAGACGGAAGTGGAGTACAGGCAGACGAGGTGAAAACAGTAGGAAAGAGTAGAGTATGCCTATACTCCCTCTCTCTTTAGGTTACATGAGGGAATTTGTCCTTATTTACTTTGTCAATATCACTCTCAGGGCAGTGTGGATAATACTGGATTGGGAATAGAAAGAATGTAGGCAGATTAGTCCAGGCTTTTAAAAAAGAATGATGAGGATTAGTGGATGGATGTGAGGACTATTTAGCAATGTAGATAGAATTACAGCATGGATAGGAGAGGGAAAGGGTGTGATGAGGAAGATGGAGGTAACAAAAGTGATCTCTAAGTTTCTGCCTGTGAAACTGAAGGAAAGTTGGTAAACAATGGCAGTGGGGGCAGAACAGGTTAAAGAAGTAAGATTATGAGCACAGTTTTGAGAATGGGAGAGCTTGAAGTACTTCTGAGACGTCAAGGATGCAGTTCGTCATTCAAGTTGAATCAAATGGCCAAAGGCAGTGGATATGAAAGATATTCACTGGACTTAGTGACACAGAGATGACTGTTAACTTTAGTAAAGTTTGTTTCTATGGAATAGGTCTTGAAGCCAGAAGGCATGGAGTTTGGAAGACAGAGTGAGGAAACAATACTTAATTACAGACCATTCTGTCAATGTGCCTGGCTGTGAAGGGGAGAGAGAGTGATAAAGTCAGCAGAAGGGTATAAGACACACTGAGTGTTATGAAAAAGAACACAGACAATCAAAACATAAATCATAATTAGGCATAAAAATTAAAACCTAGATTTTTTTTCTTAGTTTAATTGAAAACTAAAAGAAAAGATAACTTAAAAAAAATTTTTTTTTAAGAAGTCTTAGCTAGCTTTCCAGTTACGGCCATGGCCAAGTCAAACCTTTCCAGAATGCTTTAAGCTGAGTCTTTTCCTCCTGGGGGTTCTAACACTTGATTCCTACACTTTTGTTGTGACACTTTCCATATGCACTCTAATTACCATTTGTTAGCTTCTCTTTTAATTGTAAACCACTTCAGGAGAACTGTTGAACCAAGACTTAGTCAAGGGACTGATGCATAGTAGGTGATCATAAATATCTTGAAAAAGGAAACACTCAAAATACACTCCTTAAATGCACACTCTTCCTGGGAAGTGCTGTTGCCTGAGTGAGAAGGGCAGTTTCCAGTAAATACATGTGATTAAATCTTAAGGCCTCAGTGATACCCAGAAGGTCAGTCACTCCTACTGTCATTGTTATGAACACCTCCTCTATACAAGGTGAAAGAAAGAAAGAGAGAGAGAGAGAGAGAGAGAGAGAGAGAGAGAGAGAGAGAGAGAAAGAAAGAAAGAAAGAAAGAAAGAAAGAAAGAAAAATAAAGAAAGGAAAGGAAAGGAAAGGAAAGGAAAGGAAAGGAAAGGAAAGGAAAGGAAAGGAAAGGGAAGGAAGGAAGGAAGGAAGGAAGGAAGGAAGGAAGGAAGGAAGAAAGAAAGAAAGAAAGAAAGAAAGAAAGAAAGAAAGAAAGAAAGAAAGAAAGAAAGGAAAATAAAGAAAGAAAGAAAGAAAAGAAAGAAAAGAAAGAAAAAGAAAGAAAGAAAGAAAGAAAGAAAGAAAGAAAGAAAGAAAGAAAGAAAGAAAGAAAGAAAGAAAGGAAAGAAAGAAGGAAAGAAAGAAAAGAAAGAAAGAAAAATAAACAAAAAGGGAAGGAAGGCAGAAACCACAGTTTTTATCAGCATTCTGTGGTCCATAAGGTGGCACTAAAAGTTCATAGAAAATGCACTTTTTTTCCAATAGGAAACTTTGCTTTAGATGGATAGAGTGGTCAATGGGATCTTGGTTTAGGCAATTTGTGCAATAGAAAGCTTCAAATCTCAGCTCTTTATTAGCAACACCAATCATGTAGCTGGGCTGTTTGTACAATGGGTACCTCTTGTTTGTCATGAGCAGCTTCATGAGCACTTGCTGGATTGCTCCATCCCAAACTGTTTAGCAATAGCATGAGAAGTGGCTGCGCTGATTGGACCCGACAGAGATGGCTTTGGCTCACAGAGCTCAGCGCTGACACTTGTGTTGCAGAGGTTTAAGTCTTGTGGGGATGGTTAGGAAAGCTGTGTTGTGTGAGTGGAAAAGCAGGAGTCTCAACAACAGCTGCTTTGCAGCTGGGTCACAAAGGAGAGCAAGAAATCCCCCGACACCATAAAAGGTAGCGGATGATGGGAAGGCAATCTCAGTGCCTCCATTTGTCACTGGCAGGGTGCCACTTGCTCTCAAATCCAAATGCTCTCACAAGAGGATAAAGCCAGATGTAAATAATTCCCAAATTTTATCCTTTTTTTTTTTTTTTTGTAGACAGATTCAGCAGTAAAGGACATAGAGCTTATTGAATTTATTTAGACACAAAATTCTTCAATGATTTAACCATTGTACTGAAGAGAATACTGGACTTAATGACAGAAACCTGAGTTCTAGCCTGGATTTGACACCAAAAAGGTGACCAAACAAGGAAAGCCACTCATTTGAACAGGTTCCATTTTCCTCAGCTGTCTATCAAGAGACCTGAGATAACAGAACTCTATTGGTTCTGATTCTGTTTAAAAATATGGAATTAATTCAGAAGAAATAATTAGTAGATAAAAATTTAGATTAAATTCTTTTCTAATTCATGTCATCCAGTGAGCTGACACTAAGATTGGGTATAATAGCTGAGACCTAAAGTCAACTATAGTTTATTTTATGCAGTAATGAATGAAATTAATAAAAGTGGATAAATGATCCATTTGTCTCCTTCTGAAAATACTTTGTAGGTGAAGATGCCCATCAAAGGCAGAATATCCTAGAAAGGTTCTTATAACAACCAGGCCACATATACATTGAAATGTATACTATGCTTCTAAATAGTTCTGGTTTGCCTGAAATCACTCTGTCTATGCCCAGGGTTCCAGAGTGTATATGACAGCACCCGCTTCTTGGTTTGGACAAACATTCGATAGTTACCCTAATTTTTGTTTACCTTTCACAAGTATTCATCTAAATTAGATGAGTTAAACTATGGCTTTTATGACACTGCTATGCCCCACCAGATGGAATCACTAAGGCTCCATCAGCAGCATCAGTGAGGTCTCATCATGACCTTAGCTTTCCACTCCCCAACACACTCCTAACAAAGACACCATTAACAAAGATACCCTTTCACAGCACAAGACCATGGGATCTTTGTCAAGCGTAATTAAGTTTCCATTCATCTTCTCTGCTTTCCAAAACACATTTTTCAAGTCCGTGTTCCTAGCACACTGCAATTTTACTTTCTCTTCATAGGTTATATAAGAACAGAAATATTATGGAGCAGATTACTATGTGCTAGGCATCATCCAAGGACTTATTATGTATTACCACATTAAATCCTCATAACACATCTGAGATACTATTATTACCCTTTGTACAAAATAAAAAAACTGAGGCACAGTGAGGTTAAGTGCCTTGATCAAGGTACAAAAGTTTGATGTGGCAGAGCTTGGATTCAAACAAAAGTAATCTGGCTTCCTAGTTTATACTATTTATTAGTTCCCTACCAGGAATCATTTTGCTTAATGGTAAGCTTTACAGAGTAGTGGTCCACCCAAATACTCATGCATACTCCCATTTATCCATTCCTCATCACGTATTCAGAGAGTATCTACCATATACCTAGCATTAAAACAGCCACTGTATAGTTGAAGATAAAATGAAATGACTCCTGCTCTTATAGACTGAATAATACGGTGGCGACTCAGTAGGTTAGGCCCTTACCCAGTGTAAGATAATACTTAAAAGGGCTCTTGTTAGCCATGCACAGTACAGAAGGAGAAAACAGAGACCAAATCATCTATTTGGCCTGAATGAGTCAGGTCACACATCAAGACAACTATCTAGTAAGTCCAAGTGCTAACGACTAAAAGTTGCCCTTACAAAATCCAAATTAAGAAAATTATTTAAAAAATGTGTCTAATGAAAAAAATTTTTCCCTTGTTTTATCATCATTAAAGGGACCGGCAGCTTACAAAGGTTAACTTGATACCCACTGAAAATACATCTATTTGACAAAGTAGGGTTATTTAACAACTAAAGTTACTGAATTTCTACTTTCTGTCAGGCAATGATTCTCAAGCCACCTTCCATGAATAATTTTAGGTGATTTACGAAAAAGGAAGATTAATTGAAAATAGCAGTGTTTTGTAAGCTACTAAAATCACTTTCATTTTTAGAGTGTGAAGTGACCAGAGGTAATACATATAAAATTACAGGAATCTTTAAGTAGGTAGGAAGGGGGAAATGCACAGACTGACACACACTCAGAGCAAATGGTCAGGGGTTGGCACATTACCAGAAGAATGAGTTTGTATGCATAAATGCACATGACAAGCATATCGCTGAACTGGATAGTTCCCAAATCGTAGCAGCACAGCGTGCTAGTTGAAGCAAAAACACATAAGTTTTGGCTCTATTACAAAATAAAATTCTCTTTCTCTCTTTCTTGCAGTAAAAGAAAATGTGTAATATCACAAGAAATTGTGGACTACTAACAGGAAAAACATGAGTAGAGAGATGACATGGAGATGGAGAATAGAAAGTCTGCACTTGTTTGCCTTTAGACAGACAATTTAATAGTAGTCCAGCTCAGGGCTAAATTATGACTGCCAACGTCTCACATCCTGTTGACCTTGGTATGAAAAATGTGCTATAAACGTGCACAGAACTCACTAAACATCAACCTCCTGAACTGTCTTCATCATAGTCTACAGTTTAATTGACACCTGAGTTGGCAGGTCTATCTGTGAAATCCAAGAGGGACTGAACTGACACTCCCAATCATGGAAGTATTTTTGCTGAAGTAATGTGGAGGTATACAAGAGGGCAGTGGAGTCAACTTGACACCTTTACTTGTGCGATTGCTAAACACACAGAGCAGGCTTTAGAAGAAACATACTGACTTATTTAACTTCTCAAAATGGAATGCACATTCACTTTGGGGGTATATGGTGTCATGCCATGAAAAACATGAACATGGCACTTTGAAGACTTGGGGAAAAATATAAGCTACTGAATTACTAAATCAGTTGAAACAGTTTTCATTTTAAAATAAGCATAGATGTATTATAAAAAGAGAAGCATTGACGTAGAGAGAAGAACTCAGCCTTGGTATCAGACAGATCTGAGTTTGACCATCTCCTCAAGAATGACCTCTAAAATAGCTAGGCTTCTTGGGCAAGTTGTTTAATGTCTCTGGACTACAAGGATAGAAGACATACTACCTGACAGTTTATACCTGAAACAGTACACATAAAGTTCTTAAGACAATGAGTGAAATACAGTAAGTGCTATTATGTTAGCTATTATGATGTTTGTGCAATAGGGACAAAGTAGCTAACATCCAATATCTTAATAGAATTAAATGAGGTAAAATATATTTTAAAAGCATAACACAGCAAGACATTGTGAGCACCTACAAAAAAGTCAGTTGTTGTCTTAACTAGACATTTTAACTAAATCCATTTACCCACAGGTAAGTCATGGAAATAGATGATTATGTTTCATTTATTTAAAATGGCATTCTTATAATACACCCATATGAAGAACTCTGTGATCCAAAAGAGCTTAAATGTCTCTTGTTCTGGAACATCTTAGATTACTATAGGCAAAATTTGCTTTTGGGAATCAGAGAAATTGAAGAGAAATCAGGGAGAATACCAAAACTCAAAAGGTCTCTTCTCTTTGAAATGCTGACAAAATTTTACAAGTCCAGGCTGAAATAGCATGGGTCACACTGCTACCAATCTCAGAGTAAGAAAGCAGGAGAAATATAGTTGATTCTCAATATTGAAATATTCAGATACTTGGTATTTCACAGAAGCAAAAATCTTTTTAATCATGGTACAAATACTCATATTTGTCATGTTTCACAATTCTTTGTCAACAGGGCTACTGATGACCATGTTAATATTTCTTTATACAAATATAATAATGAAATGAGAAATTCTGGATAGGCAATGGAGAAAAAAAATGAAGTACAGAAAATACTCAGAGAAGACATTATTTCCAACAGACAGTTTCTGTACCGAAGGATAAACAAGAAACAGTAGAAAAGGTAAGTTTTGGTGTTGCCAGACTAACTAGATTAACGATCAAATGGAGTAAAGTGTGAGACTAAGCTATCTGCCTAAAACAAAAGTCACTTGAAATAAATCATATTATTTTAAGAAAGATTTTATACAGTAGAACAAATTCATTCTTTCAGGGATAGTGACTGCTTTAGATTTGGGTGGCTTACAACAATAATACTAATCAATTCATTTCAAAAATACCTGAATATCTACAATGTTACATAGAAAAAAATATTCCTCAGAATTCCAAGTAAAAATTTCTTAAATGTCTTTTAGCATAGTAGTTGTTTGTTTATAGTTAATGCTTTCTAAGATCACAAATGACTTCTTCAAAACTATCGCAAAACTGTAAAAAAAAAAAAAGCTTGATTCTTCTATAATCCTTATCTGTGAAAATTCAACCTGATTGATTTCTATAGAAAATATTTCATATTGCTCTCCAGCCCATCACATTTATATATCAAAGTGATTCAAGTGAAATATATAAATATTATGATAATTTCTATAAAAGATAATAGTGTTTCTGGCTGCCATACATCATGCTTAATAAAATAACAGTATTATCTGTATTCTGTTATACTTGTCAGAACACATTTATTATCATTACTACTGCTATTCATGAAATGCTACAAATTCCCTCTGAAATGAATGATTTATATTTTGTGCTCTTCTGAGATTACATGCCAAAGCTATCAGAGCAAAACAGATAGCTGGAAGATCATACTCTACTATGTCATCAAATAGGAAAAAAATAAAGAAATATATTCAGTTTTGTGTTTTTTATTCCGATCTTTCAATAATGAGCAGGATTTCTATAGTTACACGATTATCATATCATTTATTTTGAGACAAAGAAAATATTTTATATGCCAAAATGTTATTATCCAACCATCTGATTCTTTCCATTCACTCTTTAATCTCTTTTTAATTCTGAGAAACTTTGACATTTTTAACAAATAAAACAAAATATGTAAGTTCTCATGTTTTTTATTTAAAAAAAATTATCCCATTTTATTCTCAAAAATATACACACTCAGGAAAATTCTATATGTTAATAGTGGTTATCACTGAGAGGAGGATTTTTGGTGATATTTTAATTTCTTCTGTATTTTCCAAATTTTCTACAATGGGAATATATTACCTTTATCATTTGGAGTAACATTAGTCCAATTCCAGTTCTAGCCATGGAGTCAAATGATGAGACAGTTAGTTTAGGGTTCTGTTTGTTTGTTTGCTTTTTTAATGCCAAGTCATTGTGTTGTATTCTTCAACCCAAACTTATCCATTTACAAGATGAAAATTCCAAGTCTCATTTCAGTCTGCTTTCTCATCTCTACTTGATTTTTTACTTACTTTAACCTACTTAAAATATCATTTTCCTCCTTTAGTCTAACTACTTATATAAACAATCACCTTTGCCATCTATCTTTTCAAACTTTTATTTTTCCTTCTCTCACCCTTTCCTTTCACCATGCAACATCAAAATAATTTATTTGTTCAACAAGTAGTTATTGCTGTACAAGACCCACTCTCAGCATCTAAAATAATGAATTAGACCAAGCTTATCCCCTAAAATAGCTTTCAATCTAGTTAAATCAGTGAAGAAATGTAGTGATATGTCAGTGAAATGCCTGGACAGAAAACTATACGTGAAATAAGTCAATCTGCTTCAGAGTCATTTCACTTAAATTTAATCAATAGACACTTATTAAATAACTATGTGCTAAGCACCAACCTAGTAATGTAATGAAGAAACAGGGTTCCTATTCTCACTGTCTAAAATAACAAACAATAGTAATATGAAGTATTCAGCTATCATATAGTATTCACATGCAATAAGAACCTAGAAAAGAAGCACTAACACTGCCTGGAGCAGTCAGTAACTATTTGATGAAAGAGACTGTTAAAGATGAGGCTGAATGGATGGGTCAGATATTGCCAAGTAGAGAAACAGAGGAAAAAAATATTCCAGGCCAAGGCAGCAGCATGTTTGGAAATATGGGGAACAAAGTGTTGGTGTATCTAAGTTTGGAAACGACAGAGTCTATAAGACAAAAGGCAAAAGAAATTGTACATATAAACAGACCTCCATTGATACAGAGTTTTTCCTCTAGAAGGAAGAGGTTAACGATTCTAAAACAACTTTATATGAATACTGAAAAATGAACAACTAAGAAAATGTATGGTGGATGGTGAAAGCTAGGTTTCTAACTGTAGGAACAGTAAGTTATAGGTGAACAAGGGGAAGAGGTTAGAGATTCGTATGGTAATGGATTAGAGTTGAAGACATTAGTATGAACTTATTTAGTTTAATATAAAATATAGTTACATATAAAATATTTATACATTATATATGTGTATATACAGTAGTTAATATACAGACATATAGCGTCTTGTTCTGTCATCTGAGAGAACCTAAAAACAATACTTCAATAGCATTATGTACTCCTAAAACCCACATGTTGGTTTCCAAACTACTTTCCAATAAACGCATCTAGGGCTCCTTAGAAATATGTCTGTTCTGGGACTTAGGCAGAAACTATATAGCCTGGACTATGTTATAGTAGAAGAATGTAAGAGAACTCCTAAAGGAAAATACACACACACACACACACACACACTGTTGGAGGTATGACAAAGGGACATCAAAGTCTATGAAAGCATGCCCATTGGTCAAAGCTAGGCAACAAAACCAATTTGAGTGACAAAATAAATAGTAGTAATATATTATAGCCCAATATATAAAATAAATGTCCCTGAGCCCATGCTAAATACACATATTTTAAATAAACAATTAGAACAAAAAGGCAAATCTCTATAGAACAATTTCAAATAATTTATATAAATACTTTGCCCTCAAAGAGAGGGAGCATAACTCCCACTACACAAGTATAGATTGTACATAGTGGCTTCTTTCCATAGTGGAAGGGAGAGAAAAAAGTGTCTTTACACTGAAGAAATGTCACAAAATACGACCTCAAGTCAGGTCCTCTGAGTTACAAAGAGTGGTAAGTCATATTGATAGTATATCACCTACATTAATGTGATGAAAATGATACTATCCCTATGATCTTCCTCCTCAAAACCCAAAACCTCAGTCTGATCTGACTAACCATCAGCCAAACACCAACTGAAGGATATTCTATAAAACTCATGACCAATACTCCTTAAAAACTGTTAAGGTCATCAGAAATAAGAGAAGCCTGAGAAACTACCATAGTCAAATGGAGCCTAAGGTGACAAACAACTAAATGACACATGATATTCGGATGGGATCCTGGAGCGACAAAAGGACAACAGGGAAAAACTGAAGATACCTGAATAAAATACGAACTTGATTTAACAACAGCATATCAATATTGGCTCTTTAATTGTGACAAATGTACAATCCTAATGCATAATATTAATAATAGAGGAAACTAGGTGTAGGGCATACTGAAGCTGTCAGTACTAACTTCACAGCAATTTTATAATCAAAAACTTTTCTAAAACAGTTTATTTTAAAAAGTAATTTCTTAAAATTTAATGTAAACGCCACAAAAATGTTCACCTTTGTTATGTCTAAATTAAAAATGCATGGGTATCTGTTGCAACATTCTTTTTCCAAATGCTTGCAATAATGTGTAACAGTAGCCAATTCATAAGATAAAAACTTTGTAAAATATCTATTCTGATTCAAACTGCTACATGAGAGGATGAGAGTATTCGAGCAAAGACGCCTCTCTTCCACATAAGTGGAAATGGAGTGGATAAGATAATTACCACATGTGGAGAACATGCGCCTTAGGTGAAAAAGATGAAAATAGACAACCTTAGGAAACTATCTTAAGCCAAAGCAATGAATTTCCACTTAATCTTGTGCCTCCGCTGAGGTAATAATCTCTTTCAGGTATGCCAATATAAGACCAGAGGCTCCTGATCAGTAATTTGCTGCTTAAAATGAGTAAATTTATGATTCAAGCAGATACAAATTGTTTTTCTTCTAGCTATTGCTATTTCATCCCAAGAAATAAGAAATAAGCAAACTATTTGGGAGTTAAGTGTTCACGCTCCTTTTCTCAGGGACAAAAATTTCTCAGAGTAACCATCACACCTAACTACGCTACCTGTTTTTCCAGTATATAACATTATAATGCATGGCTTTCTACAAGGTCAATGCCCATCTTAAACCTAATGCCACATGCTAACGTCAAACTGGCCAAAGGGTCCTATTTATGTGTGAATCCTCATGTTGCTGTCGTCCACCCATTGTCATTACAGTGTACACTGAATAACAGAACAGTGTAGGCTCAAGAATGCACCTCATTCTGTCACTTTTGACAAAGAACCTCAATTACACATCAGAAATGAGCCTCAATTATACCTGCAATTTTAAGCCTTTTAAAAGAATTATGCTTTCCATTGTGAGAAAATATAAATTTCTAGGCAGGTAAGTGCTCAAGTGCTCTGGCTCCAACTCAACATTCTATCAGTTAAGTATTTACCAGGTAAAGTTCAGTGGTCACTTCACTCAGGCCTCCAACACTGAACTCCCGTTCAATCTAGAAAACCATATTTCCTTCAAAACTAAAATGTGAGAGAAACTATTTACCATATATGATATACTACATATGGCATGTTTAAATGAAAAATTCAACTTTACACTTCACTATTACTATTCCCTTGTTACTTCCGATATATAGATACCTAAATTCTTTTTACACCTCCCTATGAATTTAATGATATTCACAGAGTTATCTTTTCACTTAAGAACTGCATTAAAAGAAAAATCTAAAAACTGAATGAAGATTGTTTTAGAAATAAATCTGTATATATTTTGAAGTTAGGCATTTATGTATACAAGGCACAGTATATGCATGTTCTGTCACAATAAGTAAAAGGCTAGAGAACAACTTAAATAGTATAGTTTTCAGAAAAACAGATGAATAATAGAGGCTTTCTACGCAGATCTACATTTGACCTCTTTTAAGCCCTGCTTTCTAATTTATACAGTGGATATCTAGATCATGGAATTATGTGAGGAGGTCTTGGCATAGCATATATAAAATGCCTAGTTCATTGCATGATAAAGAACCTGAGCTAATTTAGGAGGTACTGTGACTGGTATGATCAATCACCAAAGGGGCTGAGGAAGGGGCTACCCTATGTGTAATATTATTTAAGTCTTCGGTAGGAAAGCAACAGGTGTATGTCAAGGGAGATAGAAAATTAATTAGAAGTTCCACCAGTCACAAAGCATGGCAGCCCGCAACTGAAGCAAACTATCAATGGTTCTCGGTATGAATTTCTCCTAAACAGAATGCACTGAGGCCTTCTTGAGGCCAAGGAAATACCTTGCCGGTCTTTGTATCATCACTGTTTATTCTAGAGCATGAGGCAAAATTCAGACTCAGCAAATGTGCGTCAAATACAGGTTTTCACAAAGGACTGGTTTTTTTAGTCCTGCAAAAAAGCTGAACTGTATTTAAATTCTTCTTCTCTATCTACATCTTCCTGATAACACAGGGTATCAGAATACTGGGGAATTACGAGGGCCTGAGCCTGCTGGGCTATTTAAATTGCATTAAATGATAACTACAGATCAAATACAAAAACCAAACACTTAAAATAACAACAATGAAATGCAAGTTAGTTTAAAAGCAATATAATCCTATGTACCCCTCAATAAAAGTTAACATTTCTTTTCAAACACAGCTGCATGTATATGTAGGTACAGAGCAACTGGAATTATTTCAGGTAACCTTTAATGACTGAGAATTTGAGTATTTTAATTTTTATTATTCCTGAGAATCTCTGGCCAAAGGAACTAACTCTAACAATGACTTCTATTAACAGACATAGAAAAACAAGAAATAAAAGCCTAGGATACTTTGGAGATATTTAGATCCTGTGTTATTTGGTGGCAACAAGTAGAGCAATTACGAGATTGAGTCTAGATAAAATCTGTATCTTGGAGTGAGGGGCTGCTTTCTAAAATAATTTAACTATCGGATCCATTATGCTTCAGAGTATAGATAATACAGTGATAATTGTATTGCTTCGAGAATACTATATCATAAAGTTTTGATGAGGCGACTTCATATAAAATGCTTAGCTGAATACAGTATTGAATTAAACTTTCTCTTATATTTCATCCAATATTTCAGTAACATAATAAATGTGACACAATTCCTCTTTTCACGGAATAAATTTTGCAACTGGAATTGGACATATCCATAATAATCATGCAGTAAGAGTGACAGGAAATAATTTTGCTTCCCTCCCCCTCTAATCTAAACATTGCTGTGCAGTGACTGCAACGACACAACCTGTTAGGCAACATGCAAAAAATTCTGCTCTAAAGGGGACCAAGATGAAAAAATAATATCAGCTTTGAATGGTAATAATAACTACAGAAGACCCAAGGAAACAAACAGCACACCACTCCAGATAGACTGCACAGACACTGTTCTAGCCTGGGGTATGAAACTTTTCTATAGGACTTCAAGTACTTTGACAACTGGAGTTTTGTGTAGCCCAAATAACTTTGGCTAGACACAGAGATCTGGCTTAGTGCTTCCCTACAGTAGCCAAAATAAAGGTTTTTTTCTATATCAAAAATTACTTTCAAATTCTCCCATATCCTTCCTTCTCTCTTACTAAACTAAATCTGGTAGTAAAATAAGCTAACAGTCAAGTAACTTCTACTACAATTTTAGTGAATATCAATTTTATTGGCTCACGAAAACCACAGAATATATGGCTTAAATAAACTGGACAAGACAAAAAGAAAGGAAGACAAAAAAAAAAAAAAAAAGGTCAAAGTAAGGATGCACAAGTAATTATAAAACATGCACAGCTTTAGAGAAAAAACTATAAAATCATCTGAAATACCATTATAAATGAAATATGTTTCTTTCCTTTCTCCCTTAATGCATGCCCAATTTTAAATTCATGGCACTAGCCCTAGGTAACAAAGTTCAAAAAGAAATAAATCACAATATTAAAGAGTGTTTGTGTGTAGCATTTTTACTGGACATAACACTGGTGTAAAAGCTCAGTATATTGTAAAGAGATGTCACCCAAGCATGACTATATTTAAACAAGGAGGCTACTAGGACCCTAATGAAGAACTATTCCATAGAATATCCTGGGAAATTTGTATTCTTGTTATAATATAGGACCTAAAAGTGCCTAAGAAATCCTAAGTTCATTACCTATGATGCTTAATAATAAAAATGTGTTTAACCACTCAAACTAAACTAGTATTAGAGATAACATCTCAAATTAATTTGTAAAAAGGGGGAAGGGAGGAAGTACTGGATTACTTTTAGAATCTCCCATCACATATAACAAAAGAAAAAATACTTCACACTTGAGTATTTAATACAGAGTGAAAATTAATGATGTTCAATTCAGAAAACCTGGATGTGGTATACAATTCTACTATTTAGTAGCTACATTATTTTGGGGGTATGTGCCTTAAATCTTTAAAGCTCAGTTTCTTCATTTTATAAAAAGACGATAAGACTCATTGTAAAGATTCATGAAATAACAAATGTTAAGCACAGGCATTCTAGAGATGAACACCCCTATTGTGCCCACCTTCCCTTCTAGGGTTTTAGAGGATGACCCTGTGTCCACCTCACAATCATGCCACTCATGCATTTATTCAGTACATATCATTGGAAATTAGAACGATACCTATCATAGAAAAATAAGTCTCAATACATGTGTTGATCAAATAAAGGTAATAATGAGGAACTGAGAATCAGGCAAAGGAAACAAAAATATTGAAATGTCATGTACCCCGCCCATAAATAACTTAAAAACAGAAATGCACAAGGAGGCCATAGGGCTAGTTACCAAGAGAGTGAAATGCAATATCGTGAAAAGATAAAAAGATGACTTAATTCTAGTCCCATATCTAGGGTCAAAAAGCAGACATAGATTTATTTCTGCTATTAGATGTGGAAAGCAGTATTACAGAGATACTGAGACCATGCTATGAAAGTACCTAGAAAGAAAAAAAAATAACTGGTTGAAAGACTCGGGCAAGACTTCACAGAGGATATAAAAATTGCAAGGGCAGAAAGAGAAAAAGGATATTTTTGGTAGAGAAATAAAAAGATTTGATCTATGAAATTTTCAAAACATTCTGAAGAATGCTATATCATTCTGAACTTTTTAAAATACTGTAAATACTACAAAAATTCTTTTAAAAATTTGTACAAAAAATATGAGTGGATCATTCTACTGGCTGTAAGGCAAGCACCCATAATTTGGTCTTTTTCTTATTTGTCTTATTAAAATATCATTTCTATATAAAATTTTACTCTATGGTCTAGGTCCAAAATAGTTGGATGTCATTTTTACATATTTGCCTTTGGTCAGTTTAAACAAAACAATAAAAACACCACTCCATTTCAATACATCTTCTCAGGGGACTAATAGCCAATTTCATTTTATAATATCTTATATTTAAAGCATTCAAAAGTCCAAATGTGCGGCATTTTTCACCTTGCCAATTCCATGTTAAGTCTATGGAATGCAAGCAGACCAAGAAACCCCAAATTAGGTAAAAGCTACCTATTGGTATCAGAAATTTGCCAATCTCGCAATTCATAAAGCAACTGTTAATGATGGTTGTGAGGTTTTCAGCACTGAGTTTAAACCAGTCCATGAATGGGTTTGTATTTCATCTAATCAGCAAATCGGAAACTATAAAAGTTTTGTTGGTGTGGGGGAATTAAAATTTGGATTGTAATACACAAGTCTTTCCTTTCCTTCCATATGTTTCAGTGAATTACAACTTCTAAATCTTTCTTTTTTAAAGCAGCCTGTCAAATCATATTTTTGGTATAGAAAACTTAAAATATTCAGGCTTGAATAGAAGGACAAAAAAAAGAACATATAGTTTTTATGTCCAAAGTAATGTCATGCTCTAAGTATATTCAGAATTAAGTACCTTTAAGCTTTCAATATTTTTCTTTTCTAAGTGGACTTAAAAAAAATCAAATAATTGAACCTTTTATAGATAGTTTTTGAAGAGGTCATTTACCAACCTTATTCAAATGTTTCCATTTGCAATTCTTAACATCTCAAAGATAGCAGCAGTTGGGGCAAGAGGTATATATGAATTCTGTTCTTGTGTGGAGCTACGTGAATTAACATACTATCAGAATAAGAATGGAAACGGCTTTCATAAGGTAAAATAATTTTTCCAGTGGATTAAATTCGACATGCTGATCTTATAAATAGCAGAAGTAGCAACTGTCTCCTTCAACTCTGAGTAATATTCTCCTTTCCCTTTCCCCATTCTTTGTCTGTTGGGCCCATATTTATTTCATAATTTCTTATTTCTTTTTATTTTCTCATCTTTTTGCTTTTATATGGAAACACTTCCTCACTGCTATTCTCCTATCCTTCTAATGAATATTGTTTTCCATCATATTTTTAATTTCTAAAAGCTTTCTCATTTTTCATTACTTATGTTTTAATGACAACCTGCTTCAGGAAATGTTACCATCTTGAAGTGTTTAAAAAATATTTTTTTCTCTCTTTCCTCCAGTGTCCTATGTCTAATAATTTGATTCAGTTCTGATCTTTTACTTTTGAAGCTTTCCTTATGCAACTGATGATCTTTGGCACACTGATATTCAAGAGGACGTTAATAAAAGCTGAATGATGTTCCTTAGGCACAGGTGTGCTTTCTAACGAATGGACAATTCACTTTTATGAGTCTGGTTCGGGAGCTAGTTATTTATAGGGCCATCTCCAAATGTAGTATGTGGAAATCTTTTTCTTACAATGATCAGTTTTTCTAGGAAAAAATTTTTAAATTTCTTGGGAGGTGGGTGTGGGATGGAGTTGCTGGAGGAGTATAAACTGTGCTCCTGGTGGTCTGCATGTGTTAGGAGGGTAGTGAGAATTGAGCACTCCAGTGGAAGACGTTCACTCAATCCTCTTTTCAGTCCCTTTGCAATCGTGCAAGCTGATCTTGAGTCCTGGACCTCTCTTACTCAACTGCTCCACCACAATAGGCCTCCTTCCCCCCGACTCAGAGGTGAGTACCTGGTTGTGTACATGGAGAAGGGACCTGATGTTCCCTACTTACATCATAACTATGCTCCATAACTCACTCTTGTCTCTGCCAGCTGCCTCCAAGTTTTGAGTCTCTCTAGCCTTCTTTTTCTTTTCATTGTTATCCCATCCCGAAGCCAGCTCTGAAAAATCAGTTGTAATGTGTCCTTACACTTTTGACTTTCAAAAATCAGGTTAAAAGTCATCACTTCTCCTATTTTGATTGTTCCTGTAATGTTGTTTGTCAATATTTTATTCAGTAAAAGTTTACTCTGATTTACCCACATGATCACCATTTTCTTGTTCACCTTGTTCACTTCTGTACCTCACTCAGTAATTCTTTCTAGATTTAATTCTATTTTTTTTTTTTTTGAAGGACATATACTGTAATTTCTTCAGCAAAATCTCTTAGTGGACTGATTTCTATTGAAATTCTCAGTTTAGAAATTTTCTGGTCATGAAAACAAAGTAAATTCAAACCCCGAAGACTGGTGGGGGAAGGAGGATAGTGATAACTTCCCAGCAGGGACTTCATTCATTCTCCATTCAGGTCCCATGCTGAGACAGGCAGTCCTTCAAGCTGCTTTCTTGTACCAGCGTGCAAACTTAGTGTATGTTATCCTTTCACTAAGGGTATGAATTTCCCTGTTTTATTTTGAATCTAATTCCTAGCCTTCCCCTGATCCAAATGCTTTGTCTTTTATTCTGGCAAGAACAAAAACAAACAAACAAAACCCCTTCCCATTGTTTGTCACAACTGGTAAACTATTCCAAATCAGTAACGGGTTTGGCTAACTGTTTACTGTTCTGGTGTTTAATTACTGCTTCTGGGAAATTCTCTTACTACTTTTTGAGCTCAGCTATGCATTAAGAGCATATGTGTTACATTTTATTAAGCATATCTAGATATTTTTTAGTAAGAAATTTTCTGATTACCTAATCAGAATTTCTTTAATAGTATTTTAGTGGTATTTTAGCATGGATACATAATAACTTTAAGTGTTTAATCTACCATTTTCTGTGAGATATTAAATGTTATCACTTTTAAATAATTGCAAGATATCTTTTTATGAATTCAATTAAAAATCACTTCACTGACCATTTTCTCTATATTTTTCTAGTATTACTATTAATATTGGAGCAAGATTAGGTGGTATAACTGACATAATATAGGTAATAGATTCAGATTAGGATTGAAGGCTAGTCTAATACTTATTAGCTGAGTGAGCCCAGAAAATTTATGTATTTGGGACAATCCTCTATTGAATAAAATAAAAACAATAATACTTTGAAACACTGGGAATTACTATTTTGAAAGCTACAAATGTACAATAACAACAATTTCTTATGCTGCATGAGAAACACTTTCATGGAACTGTGGCCTCCAAGAGTGCTTGTCACATGAGTGGCCAAATGATGGCTCTACTTCTCTTTGTAATGATTTTAATTAAAAGGAATTGCAGGTGACACAGATCAACACACGTGTAAAGTTTGGCTCTTTGGAAAAAAAATCAGACTTAGTTCTATATTATAGCCAATTTGGACTTAACATTGGCTTATAGAACATAATCTTTATACAAATAATGTTATTATAACAAATTCATTATGTAATCATATTGGGGTTCACCATTAATATGTTTTTATTATGTTACAATAAGGACTGCGACATAGCACATTTTATCTAAGCCAAACAACATAGCCAACAGAATATATTTTTCCATATTTTCTATACAGGATTCTAACTTAGTATTGTCACCAATACATCCTAACAGCCTGAGTTAACTGGCTTCAAACCAGTACCTCAAACCACATCTACCTCAGTCTGCATGAAAAAAACCAGTTTCTAAAAGTGAGGCAGGTAGTTACTCACTGTTAGAGCCAACAGTTTCCCATAGGTGAGATGAGCAGGAATGTGGTCTGTCTTGGATTTTAATGATTCCATATACCAATGCTCTGCTTCAGGGAGTTTGCTTAATCGCATGTACGCTTCACCTGAAAAATGAATCGTGAAAATCAATCTGAGAACACAGCTTTTCAACAGCCTTTGCATCAGCATCACATCGTCATGCTTATATTCCATGAAATTTCAGATGCTTTGGCAAGTACTTTCATCCATTATCTCATTTGATTTCTCAAAAGTCATCATAATTTCATTTTATAGATGAGAAACCTTGTGTTTGGAGAAATTTAGTGAAATGACTAAAATAAAAAAAAAAGTAAGTGGTAAAACTTTGATTTTTAAGCTAAGGACATCTGACTCTCAAGTGTATGTCCTCAGTCACCATTTTTCTTTTTTTCTAAGTTTGTTCTTTCTTATTTACAATCACTTATTTTTTTTCATTTCCGTGAATTCATTCCTTTAGAAATTAAAATATTTAGAAAATACCCACTAAGTAAAGAGCATTATGCAGGACCTAGATGAGAGAAGTTTAATGTCCTGCCCTCCAAGGTTTACAACCGTATTGAGAAACTATGTTTAAATGAAGGAGTAAAAAATATTTTGGATTAAGCACTGGTGCTAGATTTTAAGTTTCTTCAGAATTATTTGTATTTTATATACTAACAAGTAAATAAATTTATCAGTTTCATCTAAAAAATCTAATAAACATATAACAATTATTTAGCATGCTTAGCACCATGTACGAAGATTGTCTTAAGCCTTTCAGTCATCAGTTATTACTTTCAATTTATAAAAATTTAACCTATGAAATAGCATTTTACTAATAGCCAAGCAAGAGGAAAAAAACAGAAATAAAGTCAAAAGTATATCAGTTGCCTACTTATAGTGCACCTCACCCTTATACGATTATAGTATGACAGAATCTTCACCTAATGAGAAAATTATTTTTAAGATAATTTGTGTATTTGTTTTAAATATTGTAGTTTTAATAAGCACTGCAAATGTAGAAGCTACTCACTTTCTGAGATCAAGCAATAGAATGGTAACCTGCATTATTTTTCAAGTGGACTTTTATGGTTTAACTAATCATAATTACTATAGCATTTTCCATTTGGAGGCATAATCAAAGGCTTTTTTCTAAATGTATTACCCACACTGGTTGTACACCCTTGCTTCAAAAGAAGAGCTGGCTTCCTTTTATTTTAATCATATTCTCCTTGTATTAGCACAGCATTGTCAATACAAATATGTTTGATAAATTGAATTAATTTGAGTCTCTCGACCTTTTGAGTGCCCTCAGCTCAGCTGATTAGAAAAAAAATACTGATGACAAATATAAGTAATATGCACAAAAATGTATGTATCCACTCATAGACATCTATATATTTCTAGTTTTGAGAACAGTCCTTAAACTATACTATTATAAACAATGAGGGCTAGAAAATGTTGTTTTACTAAAGTTTAAAGTGTGATTGCATTTAAAAATAATCTGAGTTAGATTAAATCACATACCCAAAGTGAGATGCAAGAAATACTGAAGCAAAAACCAAAGACTGAAATGATATACACAAAATGCTCATAGTTGCTAAAATGGCAGGATTAAAAATGAATCATTATAAAATTTTTATGTTTCTATAATAATGGAATTGTTTTTATTATAATATCTCTATAAAAATTGAAACACTCAAATGTTTTGGGGGGGAGGAGCAGGGATACATTGAACTAATACATGTTCCCAAATCAAGCAAATGTTAATTTTTCTTAGGAAAAAGTGAATCATTCTTCATACTGGAACAAAACTAGATATAATTTACATAATAGAAAGGATGCATAATCCCTAAAGTATTAATAATTTTAAAACAATTAATGATAAATTGTATCCAAATATTTGTTTCTAAATAATGTGGAAAGCACATATTAACCCCAGAGTTACAGCTGAAGATGGGCCTCCACCACAGGTTGGAATAACCTGAAATACTACTTTGGGTTTCTAAGTGCTCATAGGTCACTTTTTAGAAGTTGTACAATCATTGCATTTAATATATCTTTTACTTTTATTTATAAAAAAAATCAATTAATTTGTTGATAACAGTAGGTTGCATAGAAAGAGTACAAGAGAGCCCCAATTCCAGATTCCAGTCTTTATTATATTTAAGTTGTTGATACCTGTCTGAAAATCACTCCAGAGAGTGTATTTTTTTCTAAGTCAGAAATCCATTATTAAAACCTGTTTTGAAATGAAATATTATTAATTAACTAAATAATCTGTGGCTGGACCATTGTCTTCAGTAAGAACTCGTAAGGAACTATATTTGTAAAGCTTGTGAGATGGAGAAATATCAAAGGACTATAAATAAGAAATATAATATAACAATGCATCCTGGCAAGTCCTGTGAAAAATGTAAATAACCAGCCCACTTAGGTACTAATCATTACAACTTAGAAAAACTTCCTTCATGTAACCATTCACTGTATTTTAGTAAGAACAATGGTTACAATGACAATCATTCATTAAATGCTTATTAATGAGTCAAAGTAGCAAGCTACAGGGTGGGGGACGCTGTCTGATTTATGTGCTTCAGGTGCATCCCTCCTCACATTCTATATATCTTTGGGCATGTAGAATGTAGAATGTTTTCTCATTTCCCACAGGAGCCTTAACAAATTACCCCATTCAATCATTACCAACTAACTTCAGAGTGGGTCTGCAAGATGAAATGTATTTTCAATTTCTATATAGTTGCCTTATTCTTGTATCTCATTTTTTTTATTAAAAATGTCACCTAGATTTTACAAATGAGGAAACTGAGAAGTGGCCAGATAAAACACAAATCATCATAAATGTGGAAAATTGTAAGCTGCAATTCAACCCAGACGACCTGACCTAAAAGCACATTGCTTTTACCATTTGATACAGAATAATCACACACTTTCTGGCAATCCAACTCAGGTGAAAATTCTACTCTTTCTTGCTCCTAGAAAATTGTTTTCTAGTTTGTGATACATTGGCCATCTAGTTCATTTCGCTTTGCCTGGGGCTTATCTGTTGAATTAAAGAAATAAGGAAGAGCAATAATAATGCATGGTTGACCTTTAGAACTGCTTCTGCTGAATATGCTATTCACTTCTTAAAGGGGCGGGGGGGGATATGCAGCATATAAAATGCATGTTAGTTCTAAGGTTAATCTTAATATAAAAACAGTATATAAAAGGTAATAAAATCAAGATGCAAAATTTAAAATGCAAGAAAATGATCATAAATGATTTTAAATGTGCTTAAAAGTAACAATAAAGATTTAGGCAACAAACAAGCACCTGCTATATCCCTGGCACTGACAAGGTAGAAGCTTCATATTCCTCATTTCTAATTCATAGTAGGGGTTAGAATACTCATTTTACACATGAGGAGGAAGGCTCAGGAATGATAATGTGACTTACACAAGGACAGTTAATAATCGTATCCTAAAAGATCTGAATGGCTCTAAAGCTCATGCTTTTTTCCATTGCACCAAATTGTCTACCATATATAGTTATTAGTTATTAAATACCCAATAAAGTCTGTAATATATTATCTTGCATGTTTACATTATCCCTACACTATAATTAATATCACTCTAATTTCACAAATGAAGTGACTGTGGCTCACTGAGCTTAACCAACTTGCTCGCTCAGTGTTAAAAAATAAGCAAATGCCATACTCAGGATTCAGATTAGAGTTCCATGACTCTTTCTACTACACCATTCTGTCTAAATACTATAAAAAATAATTACAAATGGGATATAACTGCAAAAAGTACCATCAATGGATTCAGTTTTAGGAGAGAAATATAAAATATAGCTATTGCTATAGATACAGGTAATATAGATATAAAGATTCCTTCCTTACACTTTATTAAAATATTAAAATCACTAAAATTCTGCAAAGGCCACACACAAAAAAAGATCAGTAAATTCAATAAATAAAGAAATTAAGATGCTTTTTAGGAATTGGTAGAGGGAGGATGTTAACCCATCTTCTCTGGTACTGTAATTCCTCTTAACTTGCAATAATAGAAAAAAAAATTATAGTACCCAGAGGAAAGAAGCAATAATGACTATTTTTCCTTCTCATCCTGAAAAAAAAAATGACATAATAGAGGCACTTTTGTAAGAATGAGAAGATCTGCTGTGCGATGATGTAGTGATCAAGTTTATCACCCACATTTATTTCCGATTCACTCACAGACAAAGGGGATTTGGTTGTCTCCAGGCTGGCTTCAGGCAGATAGATATAAACCAGTTTCAGATGTAGAACAAATAATGTCACTCTCCCTCCCTAAAAAGCCCAGGTCTAAATAACCCAGGCAAAAGGTAACTCCTTAAAGGAAAAAATGCTAGATTATTGATGATGTAATAGTCCAATTCTCACTGATTCTCATATTTCAAGTTACTGGACAGCTCAGGCTTGCAGATAAAGAATAGAGCATGTAGTGGGCCATAGTACCCACATTTGCCTTTTATTTCTCCTGCCCTTCTCAAAACAGTATATTTCTATGTTAAGATTCAGTTTAGATTTCTTATTTTTTCTTTCAGCTTTTTTTTTGATGTAACTAACATACAGTAAAGTATAAGTTTAAAGTATACTGCATAATGACTTGACATATATATTGTGAAATGATTATCACAATAAATTTAGTTAATATCCATCACCTCATACAGATTTTAAAAAAGAAAAAATTCTTTTTTTTTAAATCATGATGAGAGCTTTTAGGATCTACTCTCTTAGCAACTTTCAAATATGTCATATAGCAATGTTATTAAAGTCATTATGTTGTTTATTATATCCCCAGTTCTTACTTATAACTGGAAGTTTATACCTTTTGATCACCTTCATCCAATTCCCCTAGGCCTCAGATTCCCTATTTAAAAAAAAAAAAAAAAAAAAAAAAACCAACTTCTGTGACCACCCTTACCAAAATGATCACCCCTTCCTTACTCAACTCTCAACTCTTATAGTAATTGTTAACTGTCCTTTAAAAAAAAAAAATTCTTGAATACATATCTTGAATATACATCAGTTGAGGTTAACCAACATGGATAATGAGCATGATGGCAACCATAAAGGTTAATGAGACATCACTTATTCCTGCCTTCATAGTACTTACAATCTAGTAGCAAATAAATATATTCACTAGTATTTTCTAAATCTGATTTTTCGGTGCACATAAAACCAACTACACAACCTTTTCTAAAAAAATTTAGTATGTTTAAATTTCATTTTATCTGTGTTTTAAAATATGATTTCATAGATATAATGGTTTAGAATTAAAAATAACAACTAAATAATAATAAAGACGGTAAGTGGCCATGAGCAAATTGTGACAATGAAACAGGTGTAAATGAGGTGTGGACAATGCCAAACTGCATATACCTAGCTATAATTCAAGAAATTATAAGTTTCAGACACATGTTTGTAAAAAAGTTGCTACACAAGCACTCTGCAGAGAAAATCTATTTCCAAAAAAGGCCTCACAGAGGTTATAGCATTTTTCTGTACTCAAAAGAACAACGGGAAAACTCAAAACAGTCGCACATGATTTCTAGAAGGCTTCCTGTTGCCAAATAACAGTGGAAGTATCTCATGGCAAATACTCCAAATTTTTGGATAAGTTGACTGAAGGGCAGGCGTTCCACCATAATCTATCTAATTTCTAAGTTTCTCAGTTTGAAGAGCTGGCTGGTCATTAAGGTAACCATGCATTTTTTCAGAAATGCTTATTTTCCAATGAAGATATCAGGTTTATGTTGGTGGTTTGTATACTTAGTGTTTTACTATGCTGACCATTTTCTTTTAATGAGAACCTTACTGAACTTCAAGTCTGTTATGAACATTTCTTTTTACATGTTACTTTTAACTCTCTTTTTTCAGAATTAATTATGCCACATAATATGCATTTTAATTAATTAATTAAATTAGTTTCATCTACATGTTGAAATTATTTACAATTATGATGCAGCATCAAATTATGACATATAACAAAACAGTAGCTAGATGGCTGGGTTTCAAATTCTTACTTTCCCTTTAAGTAGAACACATAAGCTATTTACAGGGCCTTAGTTTTATTATCTATAAAATGAAGGCCTAAGAATAAATAACTCCTTCATCCTCAAAATGATATAATCATTTATAGATTCACCACTGTCCAGTCATTTATATATAGTCATTTTATAAATCAGAGACAATATCCTAGTCAGTTTAAAAAGGAACTGCCCTATTCATGGATTTTCTAGATGATCTATTCCAGACAGATCAAGTCATGATTACTTTATTTTTGAATTTTTAAATATTTATATTTTTGTTTAATTAAAAATATATCTGCTTAATATAGAAAGTATGAAAGGTAATCATTTTATTAAATTGAATGAATTTTATCACTCATGGATAATGACTGGTAAAATATTGGTATTTTTCCAGTATTTATTTCACATAACCAAAAAAAATCAATTATATAATATGTCAAGTATTTTGGTAGTTTTAATAGTTTGGTTCATTCAAGTGTTTTGTTATATTAAATAAAAATATAATTTTTCCAAAATTCAATTCCTCATTCAAGATCAATATTAAATTTTGTCTTTATTCAAATTCTCTTCCAAATACTTTATGCAGGTACTGTACCCTCCTTCAGTAACTATTATCATGTTTTGTAATTATCTTCTTTTTTTACACACATCTCTTATTATTACCTGGGGATATACATGTAGCAGTGGAATTCTTAAACTAAAAAAGTCCTTGCAAATTTAATATTCAAGATACAGATTACCAAATTAGCCAACCAAAACACTCTACCAACTTCACTTCCATAAGTCGTATAAGGGAAGAAAAACTTTTCTAAGCCTTCAGCAAAATGTGATTCTAATACTTTTTAAAATATCTATTTTAAAAAATGCTCTCATTTCAATTTTTACTTTAAAATATTATTAATAAAAATTCACATATTTTCACAAATACTTTTTCAAATATTTTTTCCAGAAATATTTTTTATTTATGGATTGTTGTTTAATCGTTTTAAGCCCTTTGCAATTAAGATATTTATCTTTCTCTTATTATAATGCAAAAGATGGTTAACCTAATTTTTCATTTCAGACTATTTTAATTTTTATATATGCAAATCAAGTTGATTTTTCCTTTGTAGCTTTATCACTATCTTTTATGCATAAAAAATTTTTCTACATCATAAAGACATATATTCTCTTCTAATTATACAGTTTCATTACTAAAATTAGCTACTTATTCCAGAGGAAATACATTTTGCCATATGGTGTGAGACAAGTATCGAATCTTATTCTTTTCATATATTTAATCATTTGTCTCAGATCAACTTTTATTAGAACTAATTTCCCTGACTAATAATTAATTCCACATTTATTACCTACAAAAAGCTTTTCTTAATTTTTATCTGTATCTAGAGCCTCTGTTTTGTTCTACTGGTCTGGTTTTCTGTTCTTATATCAGTACAGCATTATTCTAATTATTGTAGCTACTCCCAAGTACTGTTGCTATTTAGTATCTAATGACAGATGTCTAGTATTCAAATACTGAGTAAAGCAAATCTCATCGATTATTCTTCTCTAAGTCTTCTTGGCTTTATTTTCCTATGAGATCTACCATAAGAATTTTGAAATCACTTTGTCAATTTTTTGATAATCTTTAAAAAATATTTATTGCTACTGAATCATTATCAGCTATGAATCATTTTAAAAAGACAATATTTACAAAACTGAGTTTCCTTATTCCAGATTAGTAATCAACTCTTCATTTACTCATATTCCCCTCCAATTTTGTATACCTATAGGACATACTTCACCAATTATAATCTTCCTGGTCTCAAACTCAACTGTGAGATGCATATAGCCAGTCACAAAACCTTCATTTCTTTATCTGTCTTCCAACCAAAGTTCAGAAGCCTCTAGCTCCAAAGAGTCTGGATAAATAGCTGATAAATAATTGATCACATTTTGTATTAACTTGGATTTAGATATTACATTTTTACCTAGTATGTCATTGAACAGAAATTTCCAAGTAATTGCTTTTTCTAGAAATCTGTAGCCTGTCAGAACCAAATGACATCAGGAGTCTGTTATATCAAGAGCTTAACTTGTGATTTTAATTCTCACTTTTTACTTTACAGTGTTGGCATTAACACAGAAACCTTAGGGAGTCTGGCTTTATTAATTTATTTATGCCATAAACTTGTCACAACTATTGGCTGTCAAATTTTGTAATGTCTTATATTTACATCCTAGGCTTATCCTATTAAAATGCACACATGCACGCACGCACGCACGCATGCACACGAACACTCCAGTTGCCTTAGATTAGTTGTGATTGGAAATCTTCACTAGCTAATGCATAGGGCAGAAAAAGACAAAACATTTTAATGATTACAGAAATTAGAAAGGCTATTTAGTATCTGACAATAGACTTCAACAATTACAAGTTTTCCCAATGGGGTGGAAGTGTTAAAAGTAGAATGAGATATGATCCAAGTCTTTACCAAGTCCTATAGCATCAAACTTCAAAGGAAAACTCTTGAAGCTTGAAAGAGTAGTTTTAAAACAAAGAGAGGAAATGCAGAGGGGAGACATGAATATATGTTTTATTAAGTAAAAGCACATCAGGAGGGGAGTTAAACTTCAGTGAAAGTTAAAATGGTTCCTAATTTGTCGTGTGAGGTTATATGCAGGAAACATGTGATGTGCCATCAAAATTTAACTTGGAAAAAGGCCAGGAGCCTGTGTCAATATTTCTCTACTTTCAACTAGGGTTCTGAAAGTTCTCTAGGCTAATCAATTCCCTTTATGTTTTCAAGGAGATAAATCACTAAAAATAATCAATCAACAAATGTTGGAACCAATCCTACTAAATGCTCAGAATTAAAAAAAAAAAAAAATGAGACTGTGCTGTGTGTGTGTGCACGCCTGCAAGAATGTACACTTGATAAGGTGATGATCCTCTCCTCAAAAAATATAATACTGTTTTCAAGAGAATTACAAGGGAGTAAATAGAATGGCCGAATATGACTTAAATAATTAAGAAAAAGTAGAAATGTGCAAAGAAGTGCTAAATTGCATTTTACAAAACAAGGCTTGCACAAGAGAAAAGAAAAAAAAGAAGGAGCAAATGAACGATCTTGGAAAGAATGAAAAAAATATTATTCAGAGAACTAGGACTTGAAGATTTGCAGGAAAATGTCAGAAGAGTATAATAAAAGCATTTTCAGTTATACATATATATATCTTCTTAGTAATACATTTTATATGTATTCCTAGATTAAGCAATATGTCTCTATAATATGCAATGAATAATTTATTTTATACTATAAATTTTTATATTAATATTAATTACTAAGGTACATCAGAAATTTCAAAATTCATCCTACTTTTAATGAATACTGGAAAATAAGATTCTATGACAGCTCATAAAATCCATTCCCATAATTAATGCAGGCAAAAAAGACTTGCATTCTGGAAGAAAACTTTGCATGTTCTATTTTAATTCTTTAGTCAACCTGAATATGACAGTGGCTCCTCTCAGTGTGGAAAAAATTAAAACTAAATAAAACTCATTTGAGTAGTTAAATGAGATTTTTATGTAGAAAACCACCTTTCCCTACATATTAAGAAAATCAGATATAAAAACACACATAGCAAAGTACATAGTTAGTACTATATTTAATTTTTAACTTAATTTTTATTACTGCCTATTCTAAATATGCATAATAACTCATTTTCTCAACATTGATTTTCAAGAGTGTATCTTTCTCATAAGTTTTCTTCTTCCACATGATTAAGTCCATTTCATCTAAATGCCATCAAAATTGGCATCTTTTAAGAATGCCAGATTTTAAAATCTAGTTAATAAATTTTCCAAGTATAACAAAATACCCCAGTTTTCTGAGAACAACCCAAACCTGTATCTACTACTTAGTAAAAGATTCACCCCATGTCTGTTACCCAATAAAAGAGTAAAATATATACTTCTTTCTCATTTATTTCTTTCAAAGCCTCAGAAAACAGACTTTTCAAGTAAGACATATTGAAATTACTTGGGAATCAGAGAATAAGAAAGATATAATTAGATATTAATTTGAGTGTATTTATTTGCCTATAATTCAATTTAAAAACAAAGTTTACAATTAAACTTCAATATTTTTATTTACCTCTAAACTGGCAATAGTAAGAATTAATGTAACAGGTGGGCTTGTGTAGCTTTAATAGCAATGAAATATAATCAACTGTCTCATATCATATGTCCAGGAGAGTAAATGACATCTAGACCTAAGCATGGTCCTTGGGTAACCCTACTATTGGCATAAAAGCATTCAAACTCCCCACAGGGACCATATATCTTTAGGCTGAGGGTTTAATTGAAACTTTAAACAAAATATATTACCCATTTAATGCAGTAGAACTGGATGCAGGCCTTCGTAGTGCATAGACTAAGGCCTAGCAAATTAATATCTGTAACCATAGTACATAATGTAGAATTTATATCAAGCATGAATGGTAAAAAAAAAAAAAATAAAAATAAAAAAAATAAACCACTGCAGTTTTATAATGAGAAATTAACTTTTAGAAGAAAATTTTAGGAATTTGAACCTAAATTTTATATATTTACTCTTTTTGATACATAGCCAAAGTTCATAATTTCCTTGTCTTGGCTCCACATATAAAAATGAATTTCAAAAATGTCTCAAAGTTACATTTTACTGTTCTGGACTATTAAACTACACACCTAGCACTGGTCTCCTGGTCTTGTCCCTTCTGACAATAGACATATGAAAGTGATATTAATAGATTTATTTAAAAAATTGGAAGTTTCTATTCTTTTTGGAGGTATTTAGATCAATGGTTAATCCAGTTATATGGTCATATATATTTAAAGGATTGACTCACTGATTTGCTTCAAGAGTGCCAATGGAAGCAATCATAGGAAAATCACCAGAACTCCAAATAGGGGAAGCAGGTGGTATAAAAAGCTTAACACTATGGGAGTGTTAATGCTTCTACACTTGAAAGATGTGAAGTTCAAATCTCACACAGTTAAAAACCATCTCCTTCACAGTTGGGATGTTAAATGCCTCAAGCAATCTACTTAAGAACAACCAGTCATACATAGAATGAAACATTAAGCATGTAAACCATTACATCAAAAATTTGCTCTGAATATCTCTACTCTAAATACATTCTGGAACAAGGTGAGGTACACACACACACACACACACACACACACACACACACACACACACACGTCAAAAAAATAAATAAATAAATGATTCAGCTAAAAAATGGGCCATTCTGAAGGCTGTGATACTAGTGTCACATTAGAAATAAAAAAGCTTGAGATTTTTCTTGTTTAGTTTGGTTTGTCCAGTCCAGTCAACATAGCACAACCTACATAGTTATGGACAAAATATTCTCATGATTAGAATCATATAGTTTTCAATTTCATTCATATGCATTTATTTATTAAGGAAAGCCACTAAAGAATGATAGAATAACTGTGAAATTTCCTGGAAAGTTGAGAACAGGAAACTTATAGACTATTTTCATTTCATACTGCCATTATCTCTGTACTGAATGGACAATAAATGACTTTACTTATTTATTTTTGGGGGGAAAAACAGAGGTATTCTAAACATAGAGATTATAGACTACAATGAGAAAGCAGTAACTTTAGGTTCTTACTCTATGAAACACATTATGTTGCTTTATTCTCGGAATATATTACCAAGATAAAATGGCCTAATTTGCTATGTAAGTAAACCTAACAATTACTCTTCATTGAGAAAGAAGAGTAATTTTATTTTAAATGGTAAATAGGCCTAAAATGACCTTTGGGATTGGAAGGGCTCTAACTGATAAAAGTAATTGGAAGTTACAACCTAATTTAGTTTCTTGCAATATTTTAGGATTATTCAAGAAACAATGTTTAAGTAGACTTTTTAAGGGAAATAACTATAGAGGAAGAAAAAAAATTGAGGATGGTTAGAAATTATCCTACATTAAAAAATGTTTTTAATTCCTTGCATATTTAATGCGTCGCTAATGAAACTATGATTTTATTGGTGTTTTATTCCTTCTGTTAATATGAAGTTTTTGTTATATATCTATGTAATATATAGTAAAATATATTTATATTTTATCATGTAATCCTGAATGTATCAACTTAACTCTTTGGGAGTTAATTTTCATTTTATAAAATAAAAGACATTATGTTATGAAAATTTTTTAAATATGAGTCTTCCATAGCTAATATTCTATGATTTTAAAATACACATATAATTTGAGAATCAAAGAGAAAATGAGAACCAATAAGAGTTTGTAACAGATATCAGAATAAAAAATAATTCTGACTAAGTCTAGAGAAAAATCATGTCATGATAGGAATAAAAGAAGAAACTCTAACCTAAGTATGACAATTTTAATTTAGAAGGAGTACTCTATTAATAGATTGAAGTTAATTGGGCATTAATTGAGTGTGCATGTTTTATTTTTGGTTAGCATACTTAATGGTGAAAGAAGGATTTTGACTGTGGTTACTGAGAGAAAAAGGGATGTAGACTTTGAGAGAAAATATAGCAATTCTAGGCAAGATATGACTAAATATAATCACTGTTGAATGTCATTGACTACAAAGCCATCACAATGACAAATTCTTATCTATTGTGAAATCACATTTACATCGGTAAATATAAAAAGAACTGACAGAGAATACAATCATTGAATTGTGGAGCTTGAAAACCCACAGAAATAATAATGATTTTAAGGGCAGGTAATCTTATGAAACATTACTAGGCCAGGCATTTGGCCCAATAACTTTACCTTCATTATCTCAATCAATCTCTGCACCAATACTACTATTATAGCATCTAAAGGATGGGGAAACTGAGGATTCAGATAAGAAATTTGCCCAAGGTCACGCAGCTAGTAAGTATCAAAGCCATGACTTGAACCTGAGCTATCTGACTTTACACTATACTGACTCTAACCTATTCTCTCAAGAGGAAACTGAGGTCCAGAGAAATAAAGTCACACAACTGGCTAGAAGCAATTTTCACAATTATTTTATGATTTGGTCTCTAAATATTTCATGTATTCTTATATTTTGCTAATTATGACCACCACCTAGGTGCAAGTTTAATTTTTGTTTATAAAATAAGATTTAGTGTCTGCTTTATGTTATTTATATATATTTGTAATTCACATGATTTTGGATAAGAAGATACTCCTCAATTAGTATTATTCTGTCATTTTGGTCTTACAAATTCAGAGAATAATAAGAATATATATTTTAAATAGTTTCTTTAAATTTACTTATAAACTGCCAGAGTAAAAATAAGTAGAAGGTTAAGATATAGAAAAATTTAAATTGGGAAGTAAATTAATCAAACTTATTATTTTTTCTATTAATACACAAATGGGAAGATATGCTCCTTTGGTGTTCAGGATAAATCAACTACTAGCATGTAGCATAGAGTAATAAAAAATTTTCGCAAAATGTTCAAGCAAAGGGAAAAATGCAAAGGACAAGAGGTTTTATTTAAGCAAATGCAATGAATTGAGTTATTAAACTAATAATAACATTCAAATATCATTGTACTTTTTACACATATTCCTTTATTTCTCCTGACCTCCAAATAAAAAGAAAAAATTGAATGAAAAAATGATATTTGTATATATGCACACAAGTGCTGGGGGTCATAAAGGGAAAAATGAAGGAGCCATGAGTAAAATGAATACTTACAGGTTAAACCTAGCCAGACATTATAATTCATCACTTGTCCCTAAAGGACACTAATAATATGTAAATGTGTGAATTAGAAAACACATTTGAGGTTGTTGATAAACTTGATAGGATAATCAGCACATGCTGACAGACTAATGAAACTGATGAACTGATAAGGCAGCTTATCTCCTGGGCCATTTTTTTCTTGTCAAATGGAGGCTAATCAAAATGTATTAGGAGTTAAAGAAAACAGGCAGAATATTTCAACCATTTCATTAGGAGGTGAACTCATTCTCTAAGAAAATTATAGTTTTGTGAACAATTACAAGTAGAAAACCCCATCAGACAACAGACCTTCACATAATATTAAACAGAAGACAACCACGATGATTATGGAAGAAAACTGCAATTTTAAATTATATTGGGATTCTCCCCTTGCAAATTATTAGAGTGCTTTTCAGAGTCCAGGCAAAGCAACTACTTCTTTATACAATGTAAAGTAAGACAAAGGACTAAACGATAACCCCAGGGACACACTTATCTTTCACTGCCTGTGTGTGCTCAGCATCTGTGTAACCATATGAGACACAGATCCCCAGGCATTGGCCAAATTGTCAATCAAATTTATTTACATAAAATAATTGAATGAATTGTCTGAAATCGCTAACTATAGTGAATACCACACTTCCTATTAACAAGAAAGATGCCAAATGCATTCTATTAACAAGGATCTCAAAGTCCTTTCCTAATTTAAAGAAAGACATCTCATTTGGTAAGTGCGGGAAATTGGGAATAACGCCTTCCCAAGCACTGGCATTAAGAATAAAATCACAAATTAAAATCATGGTGCCTCTGCAGATAATACTAGAGAAAATGATTCTTTTCGTATTCATTTTGACAGAAATAACTATTCATTATTAATATAGAAAGGTTCATTCAACTGATAAATCTATACACTCGAGGCAAATGCTTTATGGACATGTACATTTCATCTGACAGACAATAAAATACTGGACAATCAAAGGCACTGTTTTAATTTGTAAGAAGCTAAGGGCAAGAGTTCATTTAATGAAGAAAAATTTTAACTTTTAGCAATTATAGCAAAGAGAAAAGAAACAGCAACTAGAATACCCCAATGTCCTTTTTAATACGAACATTAAATCATTCCACTGCTATGCAGACTAACTGGGGGCAGGAGTCCCAGAGACATAGATTGAATATATTAATCTCTTCTAAATCATATATTTTTTTTCTGTTTATCAACCCATGCCTCATTCTGTCTCTAAACTATTTCTAAAATTTCTACCATTTAGAAAAAAGATAAAATTAGTGTCTTTGACAGGCATATATTCTCTAGTTTGGGAGGATTTAAGATTTTTTTTGTGTGTGTGTTGAGACATATAGCTAATATCAAATTTCTCAAATCACAGAATATAGAAGCATAAAATAATCCTAGAGACCATGTAGTCTCATTTATTTTACATGCATGAAGGAGGCCTAGAAATATTTTAAAATTTAACTAAGTTTAAAGAACAAAGGAAATCTGAGTTCGCAATTTATGTTTTGGAGAAAAAGAAATATTTGATTTGATGACAAAAGTAGCCCCTTCTCTCCTCTCCCTTATCTTGAAATATTAAATTCAACTCATCAGCAGAGAATCTTAAATGTTACAGAGTCTGTAAACTTTACAGACTCCATTATAATGAATAGGAAGTTTTCAGTTGTGTCCACCATCAAATAGTTGTAGTAAAAATAAACTGCAAAGCCATCATAAATCAATTGCAGGTGATAGGTAGAAATTTAATCAGAAATTCTAGTTCTTAACCTCCTGTACTTAGAAAAATCCATGCCGTAGCTTATGTACTTTGACTAATAAAATTAAGCTAATTGTCCTCATGTAGAAAAAAGAATAACTGTAGTAGCACATTTACATTCGTCACAGTATTGTTTTCATTCTAAAATACTAACTGAAAAAAACCTACCCAAGACCTAATCAGTGAAGACCATACAGGTCAATTCAGTTATTCTTATCTGTTATGAGCATCACTTATGTCTACATCGTAGCATGTTTACTTTTGAGGATATTCTGATTAATAAAAAATGACAATAATATGATAAAAATTACCATAAATTTGATATGTTCATTAAAATCTATGTGTATTTTGTCTTTTTCAATCTCTCAGGTCCAGCTAATACTTAACACTGGAAGAGGTTTGTGAGTTCCTTGTAATAACTCTGGGATCTAGCCAATTTGTTGAGAATCACTATGTTAATGCACTTATTTGCTCCAGTAAGAACGAGTGTGCATTGTGAAAACTGGAATGTGATGCCTATTTATAAATAAGGTTTTCTGGTAAGGATTAATGTTATAACTTACTAGAATTCCATTTAACAGTAGCTCAGGTTTTAATTTCTCTGCAAGTCTTTGAAATATCTATTAAAATATTAATGTTTTACTTACCCATCATATTGTACAAGCTCTGCGGAGCAAACTGCCTTGGCATTTTCTGAATTGCTTCTTTATATACACTAAGGGCGTCCTAATTTAAGAAACAACAAAAACAAACAAACAAATAAAAAACTGATAATGTACAAGGATAGCCACCAAAAATAAAATAAGAATATCCTTCCAAAATAAAAACCTTTCATTGCTATTTCTAAATGGTTCATTGGAGGAAAATAGTTCAGCTGTCCTTTAATATCATACCACCTCAATTTTATGAATGACAACATTCAAACTGGCCAGTGAAAAAGGCCATATAAAAATTTAGTTTAATAAGAAGTTGAATGTTACCAATGCTCCTTTATTTTAATATATTTTTTTAGTTCACAAATTATTCGATTAAAATACTAGAAAAAGTCATATTTGGAAGTTACCTAGAGTCATCTGAAATCTATTGTCACTTTAAGTCTGACAACCAAGTGGGATCAAAATGAGATATCAAATAACAAATCTTTAGCTATTGAGACGCATTAAGATTATTAAATAAAATTATTTTAAAGGTTGTATCTCTATTGTTATATTGCATTAGTACACCTTGTTAGAGTATGCAGGGCTGTGGTTTGAGAGAGAGAGGAGGAGTGATACTGAATGTGAGAGAAGAAACCCAACCCAAGTGGACATGCTTCCTGTGAGAGAAAGGAAGGACAGACTGCGTCAGCCTCCCAACTTCATGTACAAGGTCCTGTCTCCATCACTGCTCCTCTCTCCCAATTAAAAAACATAACAAACAAACAAACAAACAAACCATATAATTAATTTTTGTTCCATTATTGTTTTAAAAAGAATTTTTTTAAATAGGGTATGATTCACACCAAATCTTAACACTTATTACTCAGAGGACAATGTAATTTTTTAACATCAAACACTGGATATAAGATAACAATAATAATGTGTCTCTCCTATCTCTTCCCCTCTCCTTTTCACTCTAGTAAGCACATACTGTTTGTCCACGTCTATGAGTTTTTTTTTTATTTGTTCATCTGTTGCTTTCTCTTTTTTTTTTTTTTTTTCAGTTGATGTTCACTGTAAAACCCTTTAAACAAAAATACATAATAGCTTCTGAATTGATCAGTGTCCCTGCAATGATATCTGTCATAGGGTAGAAAACACTGAGTCTGGATCAGAACAAGGGGGAAGAGGAAAAGGGCAGAGAGGTTTTACCCTGACCTCGTAGTGTCCCTGCTCATGATAGAGTTTTCCCAGGTTATACAGGCAGCTGGTAACTGAGCTTTTATGTGCATGAGGGTCCTTCAGGTTTTCATCAGGGATCTCAGAACACTTTAGGAATGTGCGTCGGGCTTCTTCAGTCTTTCCTTGGTTCATTAGAATAATACCGGTGTTTAAATATGCAGCTGAGGGGGGAAAGTGGAAATATAAATGTGAGAAGATGATGTACACTGTGGATACAATAAAGTTACCTTTACTTCAATTTTGTTTCTATGGCTTATTTCTGATTTTAAAAGAAAACCAAGAAATACTCAGGAAACAACTAATGTCGTAGGAAGTGCAGATGTTTCTGAAAAACATATGAAATAGTGTCTGCCCTCAAGAAATTAAAAATATTTTGAGCTTAAAATCTAGATGAATAAAAATTGTATTTACCTTAATATATTACAAATGACAAACAGATATCAAATCATGACAAACAGATATCAAATTGGGAAAGATATAATTGTTAGAAGCTCATAATTTGGCAAGCATTCACAAATTGAAATACCATAGTTTTCTTTTGTTTTGTTTTGTTTTTCTGTGAGGCTGTAAGTCACCAAGATAATTTTAATGAATAAAGAAGGAAAGATGTATGTTTTTAAAAACTTGAATATTACTTACAAGCTAGTGTAGGCCTGCTCCCAATCGCCAATTTATAATAATGTAGTGCTTCTGCAAACCTGCTGTTCTCCTGTAGAAGTAACCCTCTGCATGAGGAAAATAGAAATTTGGAGATAGGACTGTATTACTATATATAAAACAACAAATTTTTATTTTATACTTCAAAACTAAAAATGGCTAAAGAGCCATAAAAATACTGACCTGGTACTATAAAAATGAATTCTAAATAAAGAGAAATTATCCCTCAGAAGAGAAAACATTAGAAAGCTATCAGTGGCACTTATGTTGCATTTGAAATTACAAAGAAGTATTTTCAAAAAGCCCTTTACCCGCTCCCCCCCCATTGAACTTTCCTCTTTCCAGAATTCTTTTCTCTCCTGCTGGAATTATAAGCCACGTGATTTTATTCTGAGAGCATGTACATTTTTATACCTACTTTGGAAAGGAAATTTCTCTAAGGTTGTTTTTATATATTTTATATGAATCATATATTTTATATGAAACACACATTTTACATCACTAGCCATATTGCTTGGGAAGTACTGGCCCATGATTGCCCGAAAAAAAAAAGGACTGAAGACTATCCACATTGTTATTTCCAGATTATTTTGATTTTGTAAAATGAGCTTGAATTTCAGAGAACTGGGCACATTTCAGTTCACTGTTGTGACACACGCTTCTCCCTAGAGACTGCATGCCCCACTCCCTCCCCAAGAGGCTCCTTAGGTAGTGGCCACAGGGATTACCCCAGCCATTCTCAGATTCCACCCTCATGACCTAAATGAGAATCAAATATAATCACCTCTAAGAAAAAAAAGGTGTCAGGGAATTGGAATGAGTTCAAAAAGCTCTTGCAGAGGGCTTTTCTGCCTATCCTTATTCTCTTATAATCAGCAAGTATCTCACAGACTTTTGGCACCTCTGTTGGGCTTCAGCACTACTGTCATCAGCCTCAAATTGGAGATTCTATTTGCCAGCTGCAGAGGTCTTTACAAGGCTGGCAAAAAGGAGCTTTGCAAAACACGAAGCCTACTGACAAAAACTTATCATTTAGTATTTTAAAATACCCTGCTTATTATTTAATGGGCATCACTGAAAAATTATCTAAAGCAAATCATTTTTAAATTAAAGATTGCTCACTGCTGTCATTAGCATATATCAACCTCATTATTTTTAATACTATTTATTAAAAGTCATTTGAATAGACCAAACCATTCAAAAACACATTAATGTCTCAAACACACACACATACACACACACACACACACACGCACGGATGTACATTTTCATTAAAAATCTTGAGTAAGAAATAATAAGACCATGAAATTGATATGCTTTGCTGTTAAGTATACTTTCAGTTGCTGGGACAAAAGAACAAAGCTTCCTGCAGTACTCAAGAGTTAGTGAAAATGTTCAATTGCCTTTAAAAGTAAAACTGATAAAGAACACTCACATACTTTTCAAAAGAGAAATACTATTCTTCATCATAATTTTATTGACAAAATGCTTTCACGTTAAAGCTCACTTACATTATCTAATTTTAGAAACATCTACAAACTAGTCTTCATCACTTTCCTTTGAGATTCAGATAAAGAGGTGCTTTTCGTTTAATACAAGGCTAATGACACCAGAGGAAAAATGCCATCTAGATATGTAATCCTGTTCTTTCTACCCTTTTGGGGAATTAAAATCCTTCCATGAACTCCTCTTTATCTATTATCTTCAAACTCTTTACCTATTACAGTTTCCTTTCCCTTAAGACTACAAGCATGTTCATGTGCCTGTTAACATAAAGTGGAAAAGAAAATCCATACAACTTTTATTCATTCCTGCACTACATCTGACTACTGCTTATTATTACTCTTTCCCTTCAAAGCCAGATCTATTTTAAGAATGGTCTACAGTGTATATGTGCAAAGACTTAAAGTCCATTTACCCTTAAATCTAGTTTAGGCTCTTTCCCAGAATTCCACAGAAATGTCATAGTAACACTTCTACTAATTAACACATCTTAAAAATAGTATGTATATGTGAACCACACACTCAATTGTAACACTTATGACTACTGAACTCATCTTCTGTTCTGAAACTGTATTTCCTTGGCTTCTGGAAAACAAGTCTTCCCTAGTTCTCTTCTATCCCTGGGAATAACCTACATAGAATAAAGGAAGTGTTTCTTCATTTATTTATTCCTTTAAGAGAAGCTGCTGTTTCACAGAACTTTTTTTCTTTTTCTTATATATCCTGTCACTATATGATGTCATGCTTACATGTAGCTCATAGGCTGATGGTAGTGTCCTGACATCAAGATCGATTTTCAACAGTTTACTGAGCCATGTCAATCCAAGTGCTCACTGGGATTTCAAAATCAATACATCCAAAAATTGAAAACAATATCTTCCACTCAAAAACAAATAGTGTCACCCTGAACAAGCCCCAAACTGTTTGATCTCGGAAGCTAAGCAGGGTTGGGCCTGGTTAGTACTTGAATGGGAAACCACCTAGGAAGTCCCGGTACCGTAGGTGTAAAAAATAAAAAATAAGAAATTGTAAGCTGACAAGGTCCTTGCAATCTGTGAGGTCAAACAAGGATTGCCTCACATAAAATAATAAAATAAATAAAAATAAAATAAAATAAATAGATAATGAAATAGATAAAAAAGAAAAAATCCTCAACAGTTAGCACCATTGTTTACTCAAGTTGCTAAATCAGAAACCTGGCTATCATTTTTGACTTTTCACTTATCCTCACAATTCCATGTTTTATAAAGTTTCCAAAGCCTACCAATTCTTATTTTCTAAGACTACTCTGCCCCTCAAGGTTCAACTTTATGGCTCTGCCAGAACCCTTTTTTATCTTTCCTGTCATCTAAATAACTGCAATAGCCCACTAATTAGTCACCACATAATTATATTTCTAAAGGGCAAATATGCTGTTAGGTTAGACAGAAAGAACATGAAGAGATGAGCATATATTTTTTAAAATGTGCCTAAAGCCCATGAACCTCAAAAACTGATGCAGTCAGCCTTTTGGGCTCCCCAATGTTGATGTATTACATTTCTGTCATTTTCCAATCCATAAAATATATAAGAAGAGAAAATGATAAATGGCATGATAACCACACCTAGACAATCATGTCCACTCCGCCTTATTCTTTTGCAATCTAGTCACAGAAGGATGCAGAAAACAAGTCTCCAGAATTATATATGACGTTGCTCTGTAAATTAGAGTATCATCTTCTGTATCATCTGAATAAAGTTAACAATAGAGTGAGTCTAATCAACTGAGATGGATATTGTGACTGATTTCTCATGGCCAAGGATTTAATTAAGCATTAACTATGCCCTAGTATGCATGCTGCAAATGTGAACAAGACATTCCTATGATGCACTTCTTGTGATGCACATTCTACTGGAAGAAACAAGAAAGAACATAAATGGTGTGGGGAATTACTATGATAGAGGACAGAGAATCAACACCACTCAAAATCAGGAATGGACAAGGAAAGGTTTGCAAAGTCAAAGTGACATTGGCAGAGGCTTGAAAGTAAGCTGCAGTTAGCCAGCAATAAAAATTGTTATCATCAGGCTCAAGTTACATGGAGAGAGAGGTCCAGAGAGAATTTACCAACTAGCTCTAGTTTTATGGTTAATAAGAGACAAAGCCAGGATTGGAACAGTTTTGCTGATACTAAATCTCATGCTCTTTCTAGAAAAAAAAGGGAGAAGATAAAATAATTCCAGATACATATATACTAGGTTATATTTCATTTTACTCTAAAACTCTCCAGATTTTGTATAACACTAACTTGCACTGATGCTCTGAAAGGAATCAAATGCCATTTTGTCAGGTCAGGATGAATTGGGGTCAATTTCAGCATTATAACAATCAAACTTCTGTCAGTTTTCCCTACATTTATAGAACCTATTCTTTATTTTACTGAAGATATGATAGAGGAATATAAACTCTTCACATCATAATAGTTATGGTAATAATAATAACAGCTAAATTTATTTGGCATTTATTATGTGTCTAGTAATTTACATATATTAACTTATTTATACTTCACAATAATCTTATGAGGTAAGTTATCATTACTAGCCCCAATGTATAGATGATGAACCTCAGGCAAGAAAAAGCTCAGCAATAAACCAAAGGTCACACAACTAGTAAGAAGTATGCTACAATTCAAACTCAGCACTCTGATTATTATAAGTGTGATTTGTATTTTAATAGATAACTCAAAGGCTTTTCCATGACTATTTTAAATTAAGGACATATTTTAATTACATGCTGATCATAAAAACATAATCTTCTGGTTTCTATGTATAGTAAAAACAAAAACACATTTTAATATACCACCAAGTCAAAATCTAATGGGAAATAATTTCTTATTATCTGAACTTGCCTTTCGATTAAGGAAACTGAGCTATGCTATACATTAATGTGACATTAGTATATCTTTTGAGGACAAAATTGAAAAAAAAACAAAAAACAAAAAACATTACCAATCTCTAAATACGTTGTAGGGTTACTTTTATATATCTGTGTGTAAGTGGATTATTATAGTATTTTTAATAGAAAAATATATTTTACTTCTTATATTTCCCCTCCAATAATTTACCTTTCAGAACAAGTCACTAAACTTAAACAGCCAGTAAAGAATATAAATTTAGATAGAGAGATGACTGATAGATAGATAGATAGATAGATAGATAGATAGATAGATAGATAGATGATAGATAGATAGAAAGAAATAATAAATACTTGTTTCAGTCAAAGGAAGAAATCACACCTGGTTATATAAAATACTATTCATCTTAACATTTAAATTTTAGAAGGCCACTTTACTTCAAGAAAAACCAACAAAAGGCCGTCTCTTAAGCCCTTTCAGCTTTTTTATCTGATTTTAATCATAAGTTATAGTAATTACCACTGAGTGTATAGAATATCTTTCCCTGTGAAAATTTTGCCCATCTTTACCTAATCTCCCCTGACAACTCTGCTTTTGTCTAAAACTGCCATAATTTTAAAATCACAATAATCTAGATACTTTATAAACGAAAACCAGTCAAACCCAGTAACAGTGGATTAGACAGAGTTTAATTAAAACAGCAAATGTATATAGGCGTAAAAATACCTAGCTGATTCTAAATATTGGCAGAGACAGAAGGGGCATGATTATTCAGCCCAGTGCTTCTCAATTAGGGGTAATTTTGCACCACTACCCCTTCTCCCCCCGCCCCAACCAGGGACATTGAGCAATGTCTGAAGACAATTTTGGTTGTCACAATTGGCTGGATGCTACTGGCACCTAGCAGGTAGAGACAAGGGATGCCACTAAATATATAACACATCAGAAGACACGAGATAGCCCCCCAAAGCAAAAAATTATCTTGCTCTAAATGTCAGTAGTGCTAAGGTTAAAAAATCATATTTAGCATTTCATATGTACTAACTGCAACACATTTCTTCAGAAAATAAGGTTCTCATGTCCCTGCCAATCACATACCAGAACTATAGAAAGAATAAATATTTTTCAGTAAAAATGTAACCTATCATTGTTTTCATCAAAAATGGATTTTTAAAAAAATTAAAAAGAAAAAATATGCCCTTCCCTACCATTAGAACACATGAACAAATCTGTCAGTATCTGTAATAATATCACCCTCTATATAGAACAGTTGAACATACAAATTTTCAAATAAAGATATCTTTTGCCTCAGGTTCAAACAAAGGTCTGTAAAAATGACTGAAATCTGAGATATTCAAAAGTTGATATTAGTAAAGCACATCAGCAGATATAAAGTGTTCTTTTCAAGAATAGGTACTCTAGTAACTGAGCTGACGTCTACATGGAACACAGGAGAAACAGGATATAGTTTACAGAGTTACGCATCTCCAAAACTATTGAAACACTAAAAGATAGTAGCTTGTTTTCTTTTTTGATTTCATTAATGCATGACATGTGGCACCACTACAACATATAAACACTGAGAAAACTATATATATATAGTTTGGTCACAGAACTTTACTTTTAAACCAATTTTAAGTACCCAAGGATTATAATTCAAAACAAAAACAAAACTAAAAGAGAACACAAACTGATAGAGTTATCTATGTGCTGCTAATTCTAGCAGCCAGAGCTGTTCCACTAAATGTCGAATGAAGGATGCCTCTGAACTAGGGACAAGGCAAAGGGCCTTGTTTGTTGTTGGCTACCTTGAAGGAATCCTTCCATGGCTTTCACATTTAAGCATCCTTTTTCCTAGAGGAAGAGACTTGTAATAAATACTTAAGTATAGTATATTATCTGAGATCCTTTCCTATCATCCCAGAAAGTCTTACTAAATATAAAAGGGAACTCTACTTACTGGAGTAAGCAGTACCGGTCAGTGGCAACTCAATAATGATTTACTAAATGAAGAAAAACTTAAAACTTTACTTCCACTTGTTATTCTCCTATCTCGGAAACTTATGACATTGGTTAAGTCCCTGGTTACCAGTTTAGTCACTAATTCAAAGAAGGCTAGCAAGAGAGCTAATCCATAAAGCTTATGACATAAGCACTCAGGCATCCTAAGGTCTTTATCTGGGCCAACATAAGTTACCTAGTTACCTATAAAAACTTTAACCCACAGCCTAGGTCTGAGAAAATAAGAAAAAAATCAAGAAGTGAGCTAGGAGAGTGAGAGATTGAGAGGGAGATAAGTAGCTATAATTGCACGTCACTCCTTTTTGCAGCTATTCCTAGCCAGCACTTGGCTTTTTCAGCTTTTTCTACTTTCCCTTGATCCTCTGCTTTCTGAAAGGCTGCTCAGATAGGCTGTTGGTCACTCAGGAATTTGTGAGGGCCAACAGCATGGAGGTTCTCATCCAGTGCTAGGAGTTGAAAGCAGGAAGAGCAATGTTGATAATGTCTTCATCTAAGATAACTTCCAGATGTTGCAGGAGCACCCTACTGCTATTTCCATGAGCAGATAGATACCAGAATGCGTTTGCACTTAATACTTCACAAGAGCAAGACTTTCATCCCAAAAGAGAATTCTCTCTAGAACATCCTTTAAGTTTTCAGGCTATGATAGATGATCCACAGGAACATTACACACTTTACACGTTCAGTCATTATAAGTTTCGGGGAAGTAAGAATGAGACTCTTCAATGGATGGGCGATCATATTGTAGCTGCTTCTACGGAGCTTCACTTGCTCTTCACTGTGATTCAAAGACATCTTCTTCCTATAGAAACCTAGCAAGTCTCCTTAGAGACACTCATTCCGACATCAGGAGCTTTCCATGGAATTTACTCCTGCCCCTGCTCTTCCAGGATCAGCAAGGCTGTGTGGATGGACCGATTAAGGATGGATGTGAATATGAGATCAACCTCAGTGTTTAGGGCTTTTAGTTGCTTCTTACAGTTCTGGCATCCCTCCATTTCTGCAGTGCTAAGTTTTTGATCCACCCAGCTACAAAAACGATTCTCTTTAATCCAAGCAACCTCTCCATGTCTTAAGATAATCAGTTGGTATTTGGACACTCTGATGGCTGAGCTTTCCTCATGCCTTCAAATGCACCACTATTCAATGACAGAAATACATCTGCAAAGAGGCTACCAGAAGCAGCTGCTCTTTGGAGCGAGGGAGCAGCCAGCCAGCACCTTCTAGGATTCATCACTGCTGCCAGCATCAACACTATTTTCTAGGCCCCAGTGCCTGAATAAATATGTTTTGAATGAACTGTTTCACAGTGAAGACAGACAAGCAAAAAATCACAATACAGTGTAAATAAAGCATAAGACATTTTGAGAATCCACAAGTATAAAAAAGGTACACCTTCCCAAGGTGACAGGCTAGGTGTGCTTCCTAAAGAAGTAAAGCTACAGGGAATGGAGTTCCAGATAGATCAAAGTTACAGAGGATGACAGTATTTTAATCTACCAACAGCAATAGCAATAGGCTTCATGGAAATTAAATGATTATCTATATATAAGAAGCATTTTGGAAGTTGAAAAGCTAAGACAATTTAAAATTAAGATTATACTATTGAGAATAAATCATTTGGTTACTCCCTGGGCAAATATACTTAACGATCAAAATAAATTAGATAACAATGTTTATAGGCAATGGTTCCCAAAGCAATTTATAGTCCCTAAAGCCCAATTACCAGCAAAACTATCATGTCCATCTTAAATTGAGACCTTTTTTGAATTTTGTTTTGTTTAACACATGTAGGTACTTTAAAAGTATGATTTTTCCCCCTCAGAGACAAAATATTATGCACTTTTAGATGTTAAATTTTTTTCTCAGGTATTTATGCATTTGAAATTTTACATCTGAAATTAATTAGTATTGGTTGAAGTCATATTTGAACTTAGCATTAATCTAAAGTTCCTTATCAAACTGGCTGATTTAGCTAATGACTCCAATAATGAGATTTTATATCATCTGTTAAATGGCAATACAGTTGCATTTCTTATTTTTTTTTCAAGATTCATACTTAATTTTACACTATGTTTATAACAAGACAATTGGAAAAATAAATCTTTAATCTCTATTATGGCAGAAGTAATAATTAATAGCATGTCATACTCATAACACATAAATGCCATCAAATCTTACTTAATAAAATAGGTAGAAGGCAAAAATCTTAAGTGACTATACTAGTAGTAAATGGAATCAAATTCTCAGTTCTTTTAAAAAACAAACACTATAAATAAAATGTTACCACTACTTAAGTCAAATGTAGTAATCTTAAGTTTTGAGTGACACAAGAGCTCAGAAATTAAGTGCCTAACATGCACTAGCCCCTGAACACATAAAAAGAACCACGATCAATCAGGCAGCCAAGTTTACTCATGTGATTAAACTCTGTCCAATGAAATGAAAGCACGGTGATCTGTGCACCTTTAGGAGATGTCCTTAAAGAGAAGAAAGCATATTTTCTCTTATCCTTCCTCTGTTTTACTGGCTATAAGTGGAAGTCCTGTTCTGAGGATGGTGGATATTAAACTAAAAGAAGCCCAGAAAACTGAGTCCCTCTTGAAACTATCCTGTACACCTCTGGACTTCCTTTTTCAAAGCAGAAAGTACAATTGTAACTAGTTTAAACCAAAGTTATTTTGGGTTTCCTATTATTTGCAAACCAATCTCTTCCTAATTGATAAAATGTCACATACGTTGTTTTGTTTTAAAGTAAATAAAGCCATAAAATCAGTAACATCAAGGATGGCTGTCACAGAGGATTTTAAGGAAAACTTCTTTTAATTACATTTAAATGAATACAAAGTATGAGTTGTCTGGTTTTGAGTGATAACTAGACAACTGCCAAGTATAAAACTTGCAATCAAAGTACTTAATTAAATTTATGTAATTTAAGAGCACAATGGGTGCATGAAATTGGAATTGTTAAATTAAGCTCCTAGACATGAGAATGGTCAGAGTTATCAGTTTGCCCAAAAGAGTAATGACATTAGTAGCACTTTTTTATAAAAAAACACATTTAATTAATCCTCTCAATCCCCAAATAGCTAAAAAGAAAGAAACTCACAGGATTTATCAAGTGAAATAGAAATAGGTAGGATTTTCATCTCAGAAAAAGATTCAATGAGATATAAATGATTGAATTTGAGGTTCAAGGGAGATAACAGAGACAAAGTTATATATATTTTCTGGTTTTACCAGGCCCTTCAGTGACTTTCAGGTCACCCTAGGATAATAGACTTTGTATTTAAGGACAAAGTCTACTCATATTTTTCTACTTCTATTTTTTCCTCAAATTATATATTCAACTTTCTCTTTTCCTTTTATAAGTAAACTATTTCAATTTCATAGGCAAAAATTACATTTTTACAAAGATGGCTATGGGTAGAAAAACACTAATAGAGGAAGTAAATGTAAATGGTTAATTTTTTGGTTAAAACACATAACTCCAAATTATTAGAATAATAATATGTGTTACAAATAAAGCATAATTGAATACTTATTTTAAACTACTATTACATTATTATATATAATTATTATATACCATATGTATCGTGAACAAAATAAAAAGATGTCCCTTCTTGAAAATGTTAAATTCTGCTCAGAATGTTAATGAGAAAGCTGTTTTCCCACTCTGTACTGTTATTACATGAAGAAAAACAGAAATGAAGATGGAGAAGAAGACAGCACCCTTGTGACATGAAGTAACAGATGTGCACACATGATTCTATTACATGGCTCCCCAAACAGGTTTGTTTCACAACGTGTCACTTCTAAATGCCAAGCAGGTTTCAGAAAACTCAGTTAAGTCTCCTCTTTGGTATCTTTCTTTTGAAGAAGACTGGGTTATTTGTTCTAAATTGGCCTTTGTTTAGATTTTGAAAACTAAATAAAGTAGAATAATGTATCTTATTTCATAAAGTTTTTTTTTTATTCTAACCTGTCAAATATAAAGCAATAGGCATCCAATCAAAATAATTTTTTAAATATTTTAAAGTCATTACGAAAAACTTAAATTAATTAATTAGTGGAAAATAAACAAGCTGAAGCTTTTTTTTAAATTAGTTTTTGGTTAGGGTCTAAAGAAAGAGATATATTCTCACTATATTACCACATCTTCAAACTATGTGAAGCCCTAATTAAATGGAGCATTCATACAATGGTACCTCTCCTGAGTTAGAACTTATATTATGACATGTAAATAAGCCCTTCTCTCCTATATAAGTCCATTTCTTTTCTGTGACAGATCCAGAATAAGATACTTCACAATTATTACCTCATGTAATTCTCAGAATAAATCTGTAAAGATATAATCTCCATTTTACAAATGAGAATCCCCAAAATCAGCATGGCTAGTCAACTTAAATAAATCCACATAGCAAATTATTACTGGATTCACAGAACTATATTATATATTAATATATGCATAATTCACTTTATACCTGTCTTACATGTCATAAAATAATAATAGGTGTGGATATACTTTCCAAGTTAAAAAACAGTATTTAATAGGAAGAAGGCACTTATTACTGAATACCTTCAGTATAGTATTTTCTATATTATTTTTTTTCATCCTGATGATTAGCAATATAAAATATTATTACTGTTTTAGTTTAGAGATATAAAAACATCAGGGGGAGGGTTAAACAATTTATACACGATAACACAGCTGACAAGTATCAAGATAAGATTCAAATTCAGAGCTGCCAGGCTGCAAATAACAGTGTCTTCACATTGATTCACTGGGAATATGTTCTTGTTCTCAGTTCAAGAATTAAAAATTGCCCCCTCTCTCTAGTTCATACACCCAGTGCTCATTCATTATACACATCAACAAATTTTCCTTCTTTCTTTCTTTATACATGCCCACTCCAATATATAAACATCTTGCATCTGCTTCAAATGTAAACTACAGCCTCGAATGCCAATCAACTTCAGTAAGAAATAAATATGCATCATAACCAATACACTTGTATGATAGTTAATTTTATGTGTCAACCTCACTCGATCATAGGATGACAAGATATCTGGTTAAACATTATTTCTAAGTGAGTCTGTGAGGATGTTTCTAGAAGAGATTAGCATTTTATTCAGCAGACTGAGTAAAGCAGATTGCCTTCCCCAATGTGGGGAGTGTCATCTGATTTGTGGAGAGCCTGAACAGATCAAAAGGGTGAAAGGAAGAATTATTTTCTCTCTGCTTTAGCTGGAACACTGATTTTCTGCCCTCATACCTCCTGGTTCTCAGGCCTCCAGACTCAGACTGGAATTTACTCCAGGCTCTCAGGCTTTCAAACAGCATGACCAGCCTTCCTGGGTGTCCAACTTGGGAGATTGTGGGGCTTGTCAACCTTCATAATTGAATAAGTCAATACCCGATATGAGTCAATATCAAAACATACATGTTTTCAGTTGGTTCATTTCTCTGGAGACAACTTGTAAAGAAAGGGGTTTCCTTGGGTTACTCTTGTACTCAAGACCTACTCTTCTTCATGAAAATGTTTACCAGTGAGTGTAGGTATATTCCCACAAAGAAAAAGTCTGTGAATAATTAGAAACAGAATAAAATTAACAACTAGTACACTTTTTATTTTTTCTTATTGTATAATTACACCAAGTTTCTAGGCATTCTACAACATTAGATGCAGATAAGAAATAAGGATTAAGCAATTTGACCAAGGTCTACCAGAGAACCAATACATGAGAAATTTGATTCCAAGTCAGTTTAATACCCAAGCTCATGTTCGTAAATATTTCATGAAGCAGCCTCTATGGTGCAAAGGTGCCACAGAGTTTATTTAAAAATAATAATAATAATACTTTTTTCTTTTTCCTTCCTCCCCATGAAAACAAATGCTATTCTGGTAAGCCTATATTTATTTTCTAAGATGATAGTCAAATCTCTTCCAAATGCTTCCTTCATCCTAAAAGATAATATTATGATTTAAAACAAATACGATTAAGAATTAAAAATACCTAAGCCAAAATTAAAGGAATTAAGAACCAAAGATTTAACTTTAAACCAAAATAGAAATCTGCTATTTATTCACTGCTATTTATAAGGACTATACAACAT